>CM076583.1:572130478-572602452 GCA_034641835.2 Pinus albicaulis | reverse complement strand
GATTCTGATTAGGCGATATCACGGAGCGTCCTTCTCACTATCTAGAGAGGGTTCGAGGAGTGGACGGACAGGACAAGGATGCTCGTTTGGCCATGGGCGACAGAATTTCAACCGGTTTGGTGCGAAAGGGGTGAGCGGGACGGGAGTTTAAGCGGGACAACAATCACAAATGAATCACGACGAAACAGAAAACCCGACTTATAAACAACGGAGACCGTAATCAGTAAGGGTGAAGTGGGACGACACGCATGGTGGATGACAAGCTGTTAGATTAGCTGTTTGACACTTCGGCGGATGACGTAATGCGGGGGGTACGTGAGTACGGCCGAGACAGCTGACCCATACCCCCTTGAATCCAATCAGAGCCGTCGATCAATAATTTTCGTAGATCTGACCAGTCAACTGCGGGGGGTCGGGTTTTGATAACCGACGGGCAAGTTGACCCCCCGCAGTTGCTTATCCAAAAGCTTCTGCGCGTGATTGCGACTTCCGCTCCGGAAGTTGCTCGGACTTTATGATTAATAAAAATATAACAATCTAAAGTCAGTCCGCTCCATAAATCGAAATGAAAATGGAAATACAATGTATTCTTTCTTCATCTTTTTCCTATACTAAAGTATAAAACCTTATACTATAGCATATTTCAGATCCTTATGAATATTTTTTCAAAAAAATTTTCTTTTTCCAAAACTTCAAAACTTGACATAATAAAAAGGATATGCAGATATAATGATCCACAATAGTGTGGAAGACTGCCTTCAAATCCAAGGAGGGCCTTTTCGAATGGTTGGTCATGCCTTTTGGATTGACGAATGCTCCGACAACCTTAATGAGGTTGATGGACGACATCTTGCGGTCATTCACCAACTCATTTGTAGTGTTGTACTTGGATGACATTCTAATCTTCAGCCAGACTTGGGAAGAGCACCTCCACCACATCCGACAAGTCCTCCAAACACTACAGCAACACAAGTTGTGTGCCAATTTGGAGAAGTGCACTTTTGGCATGACCTAGATTCAATATCTGGGATACATTATGATGAAAGGGGGGGGTGCATGTGGATCCAACCAAGATCCAAGTCATTCGGGATTGGCCAACCCCAACCACCCTAACAGAGCTTCACATATTTATGGGTCTTGCTAATTTCTATCACAGGTTCATGTTGGGATTCTCTCATATCACTTGGCCCTTGAGTCAAGTCATCAAGGGAGGAGCGAAAGCAAAATTCTTTTGGTCGGAATCTCAACAGAAGGTGTTTGTAAAATTGAAACATCGTCTCTTTTTTGTCCCAGTGCTCACATTACCATACTTGTAACAACCATTTGAGATCGAGACAGATGCCTCCGACTATGCTATTGGGGCAGTTCTTACTCAACAAGGGCATCCAGTGGCATATCATAGTGAGACATTGTCCAACACAGTTCGCAAGTATCCCACTTATGACAAAGAAATGTATTCCATTGTGCAGGCTAGTTGACAATGAAAGCATTACATTTTGGGGAAGGAAACAATCATCCACAGAGACCACCGACCCCTGCAGTTCATACAGACACAAGGGAAGTTGCAGAACGATCACCATCAGAAGTGGTCCACATATCTGCAACATTTTCATTTGAACATCAAGTACAAGAAGGGTAGCACCAATAATGTTGTAGACTGCCTCAGCCGACCACCGATCGTGGCGCTAACCACCGTTCTCAACTCTTGTGGGAACAAGACTTCTGATTGGCCGCTTCTCTACAAGAGCGATCCAGAATTTGACCACACATATAAGGCACTCTTGGGGGATACACAAGTTCCAAATTTTCACCTCCAAGATGAATTTTTATGTCACCTGGGACACCTTTGTGTTCCTTCAAGCAAGCGTGCCAAGATGATATGGGAAGCACACTACAGTCGAGTCGCTGGGCATTTCGGGGTTGAGAAAACAATGGCAGTACTGCAGAAATATTTCTATTAGCCAAACCTTCGACAGGATGTTGGGAAGTACATCAAATCTTGCACTATTTGCGTCGTTGCCAAAACGACCATCAAAAATCAAGGCCTTTATACTCCGCTACCTACCCCTAGTCGACCTTGGCAATCCATCTTTTTGGATTACATGTCGAGCCTTCCTTCTACTAAGCATGTAAATGACTGTGTTTTCGTGGTCATCGACAGATTCTCGAAGATGGCCATTATGGCGGCTTGCAAGAATAATATCACAGCAGAAGCCACTGCTAAACTCTTCTTTGAACGAGTGTGGGTGCACTTTGGGATCCCACAGTCTATCATATCAGATCGGGATAGTAGGTTCCTCAGCACGTTTTGGTCCAGCCTCTGGTCAATGCTGGACACCAAGCTCACCAAGTCCACAGCTTTCCATCCCCAAACTGATGGCCAAACAGAGGTCGTTAACATGATGATTGTACACATTATGTGCATGTACAATTCAAATCATCCACGCACATGGGATGAGAGCCTCCCCTATGTACAACACAGCTATAACTGGGCTCTCCACAGCTCACCCAGCCATAATCCCTTTCAAGTGGGCTTTGGATTTCAGCGGTTATGTCCTATTGGCATAGCCATGCCATTTGCAGCTACTCAGGCCAATTCAGCTCATGTCCTATTTTTAGCAGCTTATCGGGTCCTGAACTTCCGGAGCCGTTTTGAGGCCCTAAACGATGTTTTTTGGACATCGTGCCTCCAATATGATTCCATTCCATAATCAATATTTGCAGTCAAACGTTGTAGTCCTAGGATAGATATTTCTAACGATGTATCATGTGCGTCAAAACAGAGATAGTGTGTCAAAGTTACGACCCCAGGAAGTTGAAACACCAATTTACCCAAACGAGGCCCATAGTTTTGGCGCTTCATCTCCTAGGGCTAGGTTTTTGGATGTTTAGGGCTTTCCATTGTTTCTCTATAATAAATAGGCCCTCAAGCCTCATTGTAACACAAGTCAGAGGCCTGTAGCCACCACATATCTTCTTAGAGATAAGCTACCACTGATTTGGATCTTGGGGGGAGACCCCCAAGATCTAAAAAATTAAAATGGATCTGACAAAATCTACAAAATTAGAATGCAAAAAAAAAAAAAAACACTACAAACAAAACCACAAAAAAACTTGTTTTATTAAAACAAAGAATCACTGTAGAATCTACATTGTGGTGGACAATCTATCCTTTTACAAAGTGAGACTTGTTATTTATATCATTTTTTTTAGTTACAATCCAATGGGTAGATACCATAGGTCAATACCATGGGTAGATACCACTTACAATATCATGGGTAAATTCCATGTGTGGGTGAATACCATGGGTGAATACATACCATGGGTGAATGAATATTATGGATAGATGTCACTTATAATACCATAGGCGAATAAATACCATGGGTTTATGCCATTTACAATACCATGGGTAAATTCCATGGGTGGATGGATAACATGGGTGGATGAATACCATGGGTGGATGCCATTTTCCATTGAAATCATTCCTCCTTCCTTAAGAAGCAATGGTCCCCATTGCGTGAAGTTCCTTCCTGAGAAGCCTTTGTTTAATATGAAGAGACACCGAAGAGAAGTGTTTTGTGTATTTAACCCATAACCATGATGAACAAAGATCTGAGGATAGAGATACCATGTAATGCTTGTGACCAACTGTGATATTGACAATATACAGCCTAGCAAAGAACTTCGATGAAGTGTGGGTTTGTGGATGACCCAAAACCATGACAAACGAAGTTCCGAGGATAGAGATACTATGTAATGCTTGTGACCAACTATGATATTAATAGTGTGCGGCCTAGCAAATGGATTTCGATGAGAAGGATTTTGTGTGGTTGAATCATAACTGTGATGTTGATTGTTGATAAAGTAGCATGTGACTACATAGCTTGGGGTGGGACGGCACATCTCCAAATAACCCAAGCCGAACGCTGTTATGCTGAAACTAATGAATGTGAAGCAGGTGCCTACTAAAGCGGGGTGGGAGGGCACGTCTCCAAAGGGAACTCGCTTTGAATGTTGCTCCAGATTTAAAATGAGCATAACCTGGTCAATATAGCTCAGAATATTTATTATAACCTATTTTTGGAAATGGAATGATCATTCTACATCTTCTCATGTGTTTAAAATCGTTATCTGGAGACTCTAGACTCTCAGATTCGCATTGGAACTGTTATGCTGTTACATAATTTCTGTGAAAAAAAAAAAAAAAAAAAATGATTTTAAATCGGCGATAACTCCCTCGTCTGAACTCCGATTCGACCGATTTTTTTTTAAATCGGGTGATTTTTCAAGGGGAGATCAGATCTGTAACCATTTATTTGAAATTTCACACTGAAAACTGCAAAAAAAATGACAGGAGAGTCGTCTTCCACGAATTGACGTTAGAAAAGTCTCTGCAACATTGTTGATTTTGAATCAGCGATATCTCTTTCATCCGAACTCCAATTCAGTTGTTTTCTTTTTTTTTTAATTTGGGTATTTTTTCGCAAGGAATCCAAATCTGGTCTTTGTTTTTATAAAAATTTCACCAAAAATATCAGATCAGATTTGGAAACTTTGGTTTTTAAGCTCATGTGGTTATCATTTATTAAAGAGCTTTTCAGATTATCCACAGTATTAAGGAACATGTGTCGACGTTTCGAATCCCAACGGGGATCCATCGTCAGGACATTTGAATGAAGAATTGAGAGAATGGTTTTAGGCCATTAATAGTGAAAAAGGATATGAAAAGAGCCGACCAGATAAATGTATATCTGTTGCCCTTCTTTCAATCTTTATTCTAGTTCTCTCGATATAACATGGGTAAATTCCATGGGTGGATGGATAACATGGGTGGATTCCATTTTCCACTCGGATCATTCCTCCCTCATTAAGAAGCAATGGTCCCCATTGCGTGAAGTTCCCTCCTGAGAAACCTTTGTTGAATATGAAGAGCCACCGAAGAGAAGGGTTTTGTGTAGTTAACCCATAACCATGATGAACAAAGATCTGAGGATAGAGATACCCTGTAATGCTTGTGATCAACTATGATACTAACAGTGTGAGGCCTAGAAAATGGACTTTGATGAGAAGGATTTTGTGTGGTTGACCCATAACAGTGATGTTGATTGTTGATAAAGTAGCAGGTGCCTACATAGCTTGGAGTGGGAGGGTACATCTCCAAATAACCCAAGCCGAATGCTGCTATGCTGAAACTGATGAATTTGAATCAAGTGCCTACTAAAGCGGGGTGGGAGGGCACGTCTCCAAAGGGAACTCGCTCCGAATGCTGCTCTAGATTTAAAATGAGCATAACTCGGTCAATATAGCTCAGAATATTTATTATAAACTTTTTTTGGAAATGGAATGATCATTCTGCATCTGCTCATGTGTTTAAAATCACTATCTAGAGAATCTAGACTCTCATATTTGCATTAGAACTGTCCTGTCGTCATAGAATTTCTGAAAAAAAATTAGTTGATTTTAAATCGGCGATAACTCCCTCGTCCGAACTCCGATTCGACCGATTTTTTTTTTTTAAATCGGATGCTTTTTCAAGGGGAGCTCAGATCTGTAACCATTTATATGAAATTTCGCACTAAAAACTGCAAATATTAAAAAAAAAATGACAGGAGAGCCATCGTCCACGAATTGACATCAGAAAATTTTATGCAACATTGTTGATTTTGAATCAGCGATATCTCTTTCATCCAAACTCCAATTTGGCCGATTTTATTTTTTTATTTGGATATTTTTTCACAAGAAATCCAGATTTGGTCTTTTTTTTTGTAAATTTTCACCAAAAATATCATATCGGATTTGGAAACTTGCCACCCAAAAAATTCATGGAGTTTACTTGAAGATTTTTGCAAAACATTGAAACTGAAATATCTTTCAAACTCTCATTCCCATGGATTCATAACCTGAATCTAATACCACTAATCCGAATCTTGGGGGGATGCCCCCAAGATCTAAAAAATTGAAATGGATCTGACAAGATCTGCAAAATTAGAATGTCATAAAAAAATAGAGAACACACTACAAATAAAACCACAAAGAAACTTGTTTTATTAAAACAGAGAATAATTGTAAAAGCCACATTGTGGTGGATAATCTGTCCTTTTATAAAGTGAGGCTTGTTATTTATAGCATTTTTTGAGTTACAATACCATGGGTAGATACCATGGGTGGATACCATGGGTCAATACCATGGGTAGACACCACTTACAATACCATGGGTAAATTCCATGTGTGGATGAATACCATGGGTGAATGAATATCATGGATAGATGTCACTTATATTACCATAGGCAAATAAATACCATGGGTAAATTCCAAGGGTGGATGGATAACATGGGTGGATGAATACCATGGGTGGATGCCATTTTCCATTCGGATCATTCCTCCCTCCTTATGAAGCAATGGTCCCCATTGCGTGAAGTTCCCTCCTGAGAAGCCTTTGTTGAATATGAAGAGCCACCGAATAGAAGGGTTTTGTGTAGTTAACCCATAACCATGATGAATGAAGATCTGAGGATAGAGATACCATGTAATGCTTGTGACCAACTGTGATATTGACAGTATGTGGCCTAGCAATGGATTTCGATGAAGTGTAAATTTTTTGATGACCCAAAACCATGCTAAACAAAGTTCCGAGGATAGAGATACCTGTAATGCTTGTGACCAACTATGATACTAATAGTGTGCAGCCTAGCAAATGGACTTCGATGAGAAGGATTTTGTGTGGTTGACCCATAATCATGATGTTGATTGTTGATAAAGTAGCAAGTGCCTACATAGCTTGGGGTCAAAGGGGACATCTCCAAATAACCCAAGCCGAATGTTGCTATGCTGAAACTGATGAATGTGAAGCAGGTGCCTACTAAAGCGAGGTGGGATGGCACGCCTCCAAAGGAAACTCGCTCTGAATGTTGTTCCATATTTAAAATGAGAATAACTTGGTAAATATCGCTCAAAATATTTATTATAACCTGTTTTTGGAAATGGAATGATCATTCTGCATCTCCCCATGTGTTTAAAATCGCTATTTGGAGGCTTTAAACTCTCAGATTCGCATTGGAACTATCCTGCAGTCACAGTATTTCTGAAAAAAATAAATAAATAAATTAGTTGATTTTAAATCGGCGATAACTCCCTTGCCCAAACTCTGATTCGACCGGTTTTTTTGTTGAAATCAGGTTATTTTTCAAGGGGAGCTCAGATCTGTAACCATTTATCTGAAATTTTGCACTGAAAACTACAAAAAAATGATAGGAGAGTCGTTGTCCACAAATTGACGTCAGAAAATTTTCTACAACATTCTTGATTTTGAATCAGCGATATCTCTCTCATCTGAACTCCAATTCGGCCGATTTTTTTTAATTTGGGTATTTTTCGCAAGGAATCCAGATTTGGTCTTTTTATTTGTAAAATTTTCACCAAAAATATCAAATCAGATTAGGAAATTGCTGCCAAAAAAATTCATGGAGTTTGCTTGAAGATTGTTGCGAAACATTGAAACTCAAATATGCTTCAAACCCTTATTCCCATGGATTCATAACCTGAATCTGATACCACTGATCCAAATCTTGGGGGGAGGCCCCCAAGATCTAAAAAATTGAAATGTATCTAACAAGATCTGCAAAATTAAAATTCCAGAAAATCTTCAAAATTAGAATGCCAGAAAAAAAGAGAGAACACACTACAAATAAAACCACAAAGAAACTTGTTTTAATAAAACAGAGAATAATTGTAGAAGCTACATTTTGGTGGACAATATGTATGTTTACAAAGTGAGGTTTGTTATTTATAGCATTTTTTTAGTTACAATACCATGGGTAGATACCACTTACAATACCATGGGTAAATTCCATGTCTGGATGAATACCATGGGTGGATACATACCATGGGTGAATGAATATCATGGATAGATGTCACTTATAATACCATAGGTGAATAAATACCATGGGTTTATGCCATTTACAATACCATGGGTAAATTCCATGGGTGGATGGATAACATGGGTGGATGCCATTTTCCATTTGGATCATTCCTCCCTCCTTAAGAAGCAATGGTCCCCATTGCGTGAATTTATCTCTTGATAAACCTTTGTTGAATATGAAGAGCCACCGAAGAGAAGGTTTTGTGTAGTTAACCAATAACCATAATAAATGAATATCCGAGGAAAGAGATACCCTGTAATGCTTGTGACCAACTGTGATATTGATAGTATGTAGCCTAGCAATAGACTTCGATGAAGTGTGGGTTTGTGGATGACTTAAAACCATGACAAACGAAGATCTAAGGATAGAGATACCTTGTAATGCTTGTGACCAATTGTGATACTAACACTGTGCGGCCTAGCAAATGGACTTCGATGAGAAGGATTTTGTGCGGTTAACCCATAACCATGATGTTGATTGTTGATAAAGTAGCAGGTGCCTACATAGCTTGGGGTCGGAGGGCACATCTCCAAATAACCCAAGCTAAATGTTGCTATTCTGAAACTGATGAATGTGAAGCAAGTGCCTACTAAAGCGGGGTGGAAGGGCACGTCTCCAAAGGGAACTCGCTCTTAATGTTGCTCCAGATTTAAAATGAGCATAGTTTGGTCAATATGGCTCAAAATATTTATTATAACTTGTTTTTGGAAATGGAATGATCATTTTGCATCTTCCTACGTGTTTAAAATCGCTATCTAGAGACTCTAAACTCTCAGATTCGCATTGGAATTTTCCTTCTGTCACAGAATTTCTGAAAAAAAAATAGTTGATTTTAAATCATCGATAACTCCCTTGTCTGAACTTCGATTCGACTGATTTTTTTTTTTTAATCGGGTAATTTTTCAAGGGGAGATTAGATCTGTAACCAGATATTTGAAATTTTGCATTGAAAACTGCAAAAAAATGATAGGAGATCCATTGTCCACAAATTGACGTTAGAAAATTTTCTACAACATTGTTGATTTTGAATTAGCGATCTCTCTCATCCAAACTCCAATTCGGCTGATTTTTTTTTTAATTTGGGTATTTTTTAGTAAGGAATCTAGATCTAGTCTTTATTTTTTTTAAATTTTACCAAAAATATCAGTTCGGATTTGGAAACTCGTCGCCCAAAAAATTCATGGAGTTTTCTTGAATACTGTTGTAAAACATTGAAACTGAAATATTCTTGAAACCCTCATTCCCATGGATTCATAACCTGAATCTGATACCACTGATCCAGATCTTGGGGGGAGGCCCCCAAGATCTAAAAAATTGAAATGGATCTGACAAGATCTACAAAATTAGAATGCCAGAAAAAAAGAGAGAACACACTGCAAATAAAACCACAAAAAAAATTGTTTTATTAAAACAGAGAATAATTGTAGAAGCTACCTCATGGTGGACAATCTGTCCTTTTACAAAGTGAGGCTTGTTATTTATAGCCTTTTTTTGAGTTACAATACCATGGGTGAATACCATGAGTAGATACCACTTACAATACCATGGGTAAATTCCATGTCTGGATAAATACCATGGGTGGATACATACCATGTGTGAATGAATATCATGGATAGATGTCACTTATAATACCATAGGGGAATAAATACCATTCGCTGATGTCATTTACAATACCATGGGTAAATTCCATGGGTGGATGGATAACATGGGTGGATGAATACCATGGGTGGATGTCATTTTCCATTCGGATCGCCTATGGTATCTACCCATGGTATTGTAATAAAAAAAAGGCTATAAATAACAAGCCTCACTTTGTAAAAGGACAGATTGTCCACCACAATATAGCTTTTACAGTTATTCTCTATTTTAGTGAAAACTTGATGGACCCTGGTGGGTTGCTTTAACCATTGGTTGGACTTTACGGAGGTTATGTTTTATGTTAAAGTTTGAACGTTGTAATGTGACCACCCGCGGGGACCGCTGGTGGGTTGGGACTGCCGGCGGTCCCCAACCCCCGAACTTGAACTCTATGCAACATAAATGAAAACTACATACTATAGAGGTTAATTACTACGTGTAGCTCGGGCGGTTATTTCGTGTGCGTGCTCTGCCAGAGGTTGTGGGGTCTAACCCTGTGGACCTCTCCCCAAAATTTTACACTGTGATTCAAGGGCCACGTGGTGACCTGAGGGTTAGCCACGTGGCACCTCCTAATTGGCCCATAAAACAACGTACCAAACTCATCCAACCAATCAAATGGCACCACTTTTCAACCTGAGGTTGGCTCTTAGGAAAGGAATATTCATTTTGTTGACTATGCATCCACCTTGCTGACTGGGCATCCCAGTGAAACCTGTCGCAATTTTACCTGTTTGGCAATTCGATCAGAACGTGATATCTCCCTCATACGACATCGGTTTTTTGAACCGTTCATAGCACCGGAATGAGGAAGACGAGATCTACGCAACCATATTGGTTTCAACCCAATCCTGTAACTTTTAATTTTGAGCAAAATTTATGAACTCCTTATCACTCCTCCCCATTAGGAATCTTTTGGACCCCAAAAGACTTGATTATGTGTTTAGTAGATGAGGGTACATCTCCCTCACCTTTCCAACCTCCATCCATTTTTCCTTGCTTGGCTTAGTGCCTTTGAGCCCAACTCAAAGGTAGTCAACACTTCCCCTCTTAGATGCTCCTGTCCTCCTGTCAAGAATTGTATCTTCCTTGAGCTCATCCAGAAATTATGGCGAGAAATATTCAATAGAAGGTAGCTGAAGATCACTTCCTCGATCACCGATCAAAGGCAGCTCATACAAACGTAAGTTTTCAACATTAACAACTAAATAAATTTGCATATATGAAGGCAAGTCACGTTGAAATGCATAATTACCAACTTTATTTATGATCTTGAATGAACCATAGCGAATGGGTTTGAGCTTTTTACCTTCCCCTTGCATCCTTTCTTTGCTAATGTGCAACCATACCTCATCTCCCTCTTGAAACTTGTGATCAAATCTATGTTTGTCATGCCTCTCTTTGTATTTGCTTTGACTTTTCTCAAGATTTTCTTGAACTTGTTGATGCATAATCTGAATTTTCTCAATGAACTTTTGATTCGTGTCAATGTCACCATCGCCATCTATTGCAACATCCTTCCCAAAGATGAATTCTAATGGCGATTTTGGAAAATACCTAAATCATACTTTAAAAGGTGATGTTTGAGTTAAAGAGTGCTTTGCTCAATTGTAAGCATGATGAATGTAATGCAATTTTTCATCCCACAACTTAGGATGTTTGTTGCACTATCCTCTCAATAGATGCACAAGGGTTTTTTTCACCACCTTGGTTTGTCCATCGTTTTGTGGATGAAAATAAATACTCTTTTTCAACTTTGTGTCCATCATCTTCCATAGATTGGACCAAAAATTCTCAATGAACTTGGAATCCATGTCACTAACAATAGAATTTGGCAATCCAAAATGAACCCAAACATGTTGAAAATAAATTTCAGCAGTTTGTTCAGCAATAATGTTTTTCTTACATGGCATAATTATACACATTTTACTAAATCTATCCACAACTACATAAAGATAATCATGATGTCTTCTTGACATAGGTAGACCTCAAAAAAAGTCCATGGAGACACTCTCCCATGGCCTTGATGGTACCGGTAGTGGCGTGTACAACCCAAGCTTCCTATTACTAGGCTTACTTGTTGCACACATAAAACAACCTCTTATAAAACGTGATACACTATCTATCATGTGAGGCCAATAGCAATACCTCTGTAGATGTGCCACTGTTTTGCTTACCCCAAAGTGTCCAGCAATAAGAGATGAATGAGCTTCTCTCATGACACTTAGCCTCTCTTGTGGTATACACAACTTGCCCAAATGAAACAACAAATTGTTATGCATGTTATAATCTATTTCTTCAACTTGATTCCCTACACTCAAACTAGCATGCACATCTTGAAAATCATTGTCATGTGCATATTGTTATATGTAACTCTCATGTACAATAGAATCATTTTTTAGTAAATTATATGCACTAATGATTGGTTTTGAAAGCATATCAAAAAATTTGTTGAAAATACCTTTCTTGTACCATAATAACTAGTGGCCCCATTGAAAATCCCATCCACATGAAATGTCTTGATTTCTACAATTTTGTTTTATTATTTGCACTGAAATGCTTGTAATGGTTGGTGATATGTATGTACAATCTTCTCTTTACCCATCAGTAGTGTTTCACTTCTTGACACTTTGTACCAACGCATGTAATTCTTCGTCATATGTAGGATAATTTGTCCATGACACCATTAAATGTTTAGGAATGAAAAGAGATAGACTTGCCATGTTTGCCAAAGTCTTGTGCCCATGGCACAATCACTAGCATTAGTTTGAATCTCGAATGGATGTCTCAAATTTGGTAATGCAAGGAATGGAGCCTAAGGCGAAGTATTGTCTTTTATAGCTTCGAAAGCTTTTTGTTGTTTGCCTCCCCATTGGAGGCTTTTCTTCACACTTGTCAACGCATGCATAGGAGATGTGATGGAAGAAAAGTTAGCAATAAACTTTCTCCAATATTGAGTTGCACCTAAGAAGCTTCTTACCTCATTTCTTGTTTTGGGTGTGGGCCAATTCACAATGGCTTCCACTTAAGAAGGATCAATTTTTTAACTCTCCTCACTCCTACAATATGTCCCAAATAGACCAAATAATTCTTCCAAACTCACACTTTGACATCTTAAGAAACAATTTCTCTTTCTTCAAAATATCAAGCACTCTATTCACATACGAGAAATGATCTTCTCTTGTTTTGTTGAAAATAAATATGTCATCTAAGTATAAAATCACAAATTCATCAAGGAATGGGCCTTAAAACACTATCCATAACACGCGTGAAAGTTGTTGGTGCATTACAAACCAAATGGCATTACTAGCCACTCAAAGAGTCCTTGTTTGGTTTTGAATGCGGTCTTCCATATATCACTTTACGCAATTCTTACTTCATGATATCCACTTCATAAATCTAACTTAGTGAAAAACTTTGCATATTTCGGTTGATCAAGAAAATCATCTATCCTTGGGAGTGGGTAACGATTCTTTACCATAATCTTGTTCAAAGCTCGAAAATCTACACACATGCGCCATGTCCCATCTTTCTTTAGTATCGAGACTATGGGTGAACGCACGTAAGCGAGATGCTTGGCCTTATGATTCCCTTTGTCCAACATCTCTTTGATTTGCCTCTTTATTTCAACATTCTCCATTATCGACATGCGATACCCTCTGGAGTGTTTGGAAGATGACAATATTGTTGCAATTGAATCTCATGTTGAATCTTTCTTTTTTGGAGGCAATCTGTTTGGCTCTGAAACATCTCATGATGTGCACTAACTACATCGTATAAATATGATTTCAACTTGGGATCACATCCCTCAATTGATTCATGATTAACATCGACTTTTAGGCTTAATCATTAAGAAGAACAAAAATTCTTACTTAGTTACCACGACCTCTTTACGTACGGCCATTTACTATGTAATGTTTTGTCTTCTCGCGATGTGCTCTTACAATGCACTCCTTGCCATATTTGAATAAATGATATTTGTTCTCATGGAGATGGAAGATCTCACTTTCTGTCATACAAGTAAGGAATCCCCAACACAATACATGTTATTTCAAGCGGAACCACTTCCAAATTCCATTTGTGTCAACAAATTCACAGAGTTATTGCAAACCACGATATACACTTCTTTGAAACACGTAAATTTGCATCCTTACAAAATCAATCAAGTGGATATGGTTTTGGATGTGGTATGGTATCAGGTTAATTTTTCTTGACCAAGTCTTCGGATATTAAGTTTTCTTGTGACCCATTTTAAAATAATGTGTCAATCTTGGTATGTTGGAGTATGACCCTCACATGAAACGGTTCAATTCTTTCTTCTTCATTGGAGCATGAATGTGAGTTTGATGTACTAGTGCGGGTTTAGTTTCGATTTCTTCTCCCTTCATGTTATTCAATCCCATTGCTACAATCTTAGATTCATCACTTTGAATCATATCCTAAATCATGTTGATTGCTCCTTGAGTTCTGTTTGCTTGTTATTGGGTTTCTTTGGCCTCATTTCGGGATGTAATTTCCAACAATGAGTTTCATCATGGCCTTCTTTTGAACAATGTTCTGAAACCAATTTTTTTTCCCTCTTTCTTAATAGATGAATTCTTTTTTCTTTTTACCTTTTGAGGTATTCTCTTTGTTTTTACCTTTAAAAGGTTTATTTCTACCCTCTTCAGAAATGTTTTTCCCTCTAGCTTCTAGATGTGTGGCACAGACACATACTTCATCTAGACTTGTGGGGTTAAACATGAGAATAGTATTTTTAAGGTAGCTATGTAAGCCTCATATGTACTTGAGAAAAGTATCTTGACTCTTGCCAAATCTACCCTAATAGAAAAAACACTTCTCCTAAATTCTTGGGTGTATTCTTGCACATTTTAACCCTTCAATTGCCTAAATTTTTGCCGAGTTCATTATGATTCTACATATGAGCTAATGGGTAAAACCGTTGTATTATAGCGAGTATTGAAATCTGACCATGATAGAATAATCTTACCATGTTTCTGTGATCTTCTCCTTTGTCTTGGCTTCCCACCAAACAAGTGTTGCACCTTCCATTCTCAATGAAGCTAGTTGGATTTTGGTATCATCATCTTGAAGGTTTTGGATTCTCAAATAGACCTCCAATTTCCTAATTCAAATATCAAGCTTTTACGCATTGACTTCACCATTAAACATTAGCAATTCAAACTTTACATCAAGTTTTAAAAAATGAATTTTACCGATGTTCTTTGACTTGTGTGGTTGATGTCTTGAAGAAGAAGTAGAGGATGATGATGAGTGTAGGGAGATGATGGATCTCCATTGCCTCCATTTCCTCCATTGCCCTTCTTTGACTTATCTTCATCATTGTGACCTCTAAAGATCCTTGCCCTTCCTTGTGAAGTTTGGATCCTTCTCGCTGATCTCTCATTTAACTTTCTTGATAAAGGATTCTAACCATCTCAGTCATGTCAAGGAATGTTTTCCTGGATACTCTTTCTTCCTCCTTGGGATCAACTTCTTCATGGATTTCTCCTTCCTCTGAGGCATGCTTAATGTAGCTTGCTTCTTTAGGAGGTGAACTAGGTGGTGGAAGTTGGCAATATTTCTCTTTTATTTGGCTCTTCTTGAGACCACTTGCTTCCACCAAGTTGCCTTCTCTCTTCGAACTTGAGCCTTGTAAGCATCGAAAACTTGCAAATAGTTAAACAATTATTTGCACAAAACAACACCGAGAAAATAAACTCTAGCTTGATACCAATCGATGCGAAAGAATTTGTATTAGTTTTGTGCTAAGTGTATTTTCGGTTTATAAACATGTGCATACTTGTCTCATTAGTTTTGCTTAAGGATGGAGGATTTTAACCATGAAATGTAGATGATTTTAGTGAATTAGAAGCATGAAATAAGCACAAATAACACTTTGAACAACGAGTATGTAAAATAGAGAAATAAGTTACCACGTAACATTTACACGGTCGAGGCACTTGATGAAGCGAGTTCACCCCTCCCGGGCTACATTTTCGGTGGTCCGGCTCAATGGCATGTCTATATTTCCATTATGCTCAAAATTTTGCAAATACATGTAGTTACGTGCCTCCTAATGGTTGTTTTCTACTGCACCAATGGCTCCACGAATTCTCCATATTAGTCAAAAATGACTCTCCATTCACTATGAATGTACAGAGAATTGAGTCTCCTCTTTCCCTAGTTTGCACCTAGAAAAACACTCCACTAGAAAGTGGAGAACTCCACTTAATTGGAGTTAGTTTAGTGAGAATCCGCCCAAAAATAGGCGCGCTCCAAATCTCTCGCCAAATAATCATTTACAATAAGCGCTAGCGGTTGGGACGCCCATGCGCACCTCAAACCCGCGGAACTAACCGTAGCGTCAAGGAACTCCGCATATAACTATGGGTAATATTGAACAAAACTTCGGTTTAGACGGCGGGTTAAATTTGTGCATGAAAGGCGTTAACAAATGTTGTCATGTGACAACTTAGTAGGTGCTAGCGGGTTGTTTTAACGCGTCGGTTGGAGTTTGTGGAGGTTATTTTTTATGTTGGAGTTTGAACGTTGTAATGTGACCACCGCGGGGGCCGGCTGGCGAGGTTGGGACCACCGGCGATTTAACTTCCCGAACTTGAAATCTGTACGATATAAATTAAAACAGCAAGACTATAGAGTTTAAGTACTATGTGTAGCTCGGGCCGATTTGTGTCATGTGTGTGTGCTCTATCGGAGTCGCGAAAGTCAAACCACTGCCGAACCTCTCCCCAAAGAGTTTTCCACGGTGGTTCAAGGGCCACGTGGTGGCCTCGGGGCTAGCCATGTGGCACCTCCCAGATGGCCCATAAAACAACGTACCAAACTCATCCAACCAATCAAATGGTGCCACTTATCAGCTTTGTGGTTGGCTCTTAGGAAAGGAATATTCCTCGAATATTCTTTTTTCTATTGTGCATCTACCTTGACATTGGGCATCCCGGTCTAGGCTTTATCCATAATTTTACATGTTTGGCAATTCGATCAAAAATGCGATATCTCCCTCACCGACATCGGTTTTTTGAACCGTTCTTGGAATCGAAGGCGAGATCTCTGTGACCATCCTAGTTTCAACCCAATCCTATAACTTTGAGGCCCAGGCAAAGTTTATGAATATGATCATCCCCTCTCCCTCTCTCTCCATCTTTTTTATTATTCCTTTTCTCTCTCTATGCATTTCTTCTTCCCTCCCCCCTCTCTCCCCCTCAAAATCCATCTCTCTTTCCCTCCCCCTCTCTCCCCTCCAAATCCATCTCTCTTTCCCTCCCTCTCTCACTCTCTCTCTCTCTCTCTCTCTCTCTCTCTATTCACCCTACAACTCTATTACTATATCCCTCCATCTCTCCTTCTCTCTTATGTGTCCATATCTCCTTATTTGTATATTTATCTCACCCCCAAAACATACACACTCCCTCTCCATCTCCCTGACTTATCCTCCCTCTCTCTTTGTATCTCTCCATATTTGTCTCGTTATCTCACCCCTAAACATACATACCATCTCACCATCTCCCTTGTCACTCCCTACCTCTCTCTCTCTCTCTCCACTTATTACTCTCTATTCCTTTCTTATTCCCTCCCTCTCTCCCCCCTCCATCTCTATATCTATATCCCTCCCTCTCTATCCATCTCTACCTTCTTCCCTCTCTTCATCTCTCTTCACCTTCCATTTATATCTCTATCTTCCCCTTCTCTCTCTCCTTTCGCTTCTATCTCTCTTTCCTTTTGTTGTCCTCTTTCCCTCTCTCTCCATCTTCCTTATCACTCCCTCTCTCTCTCTGTGTCTTTCTTCTTACCTCCCTCTCTCTCCCACTCTATCTCCATCTCTCTTTCCCTCCCTCTATCCACTCTCTCGCATCCTCTCTCTCTCTTTCTCTCCCACCTCTCTCTCTCTCTCTCTCTCTCCACCCTACAACTTTACTATATCCCTCCCTCTCTCCTTATTTGTTCTTCTCCCTCCTTCTCCCCCATCTCTCTTTCTTTTTTCTCTTTATCTCACTCCCAAACATACACACTCTCTCTCCATCTCTCCCTTATCACTCCCCCTCTCTCTCTATCTCACCTTATTTGTCTCTTTATCTCACCCCTAAACATACAAAGTCTCTCTCCATCTCTCCCTTGTCACACCCTCTCTCTCCACTTCTCACTCTCTATGTCTTTATTTTTTCTCTCCCTTTCTCCCCTCGACTTCATATCTCTATCCCTCCCTCTCCCCCTCCAACTCCATCTCTCTATCCCTCCCTCTCTCTCATCCTTTCACTCATCCTTCCTCTGTCCCTTTATCTCCTACCTCTCTCTCTCTCTCTCTCTCTCTCTCTCTCTCTCTCTCTCTACGTTTCTCACTCCTCTCCCTCTCTTACTACCTCTACCTCTCACTCTTCTCCCTCTCTTTCTCTCTCTCTCTTCATTCATCCTCTCCTCTCTCCTTTGATTTATCTCCATCTCTACCTTATCACTCCCATCTATCCACCTCGATCACTCTATGTCTTTGTTCCTCCCTCCCATATATATCTAGAGTTAATATATATCATGATATATTAATATACATTATAATATAACAAATTTAATATTATATTAATCCAAATTTATTAAATTTAATAATATTAATATTATAATATATTAATATGAATATTAGATTTAATAATAATAGTAATATTAATCTTTTAATATTAATATTAGGGTTAATAATGTTTTTTTTGTAAGGTATTTGTAATAATTTGGCCCATAGTATTTGTCCCATAGGATTCACCTATATAAAACTTATTTTAGTGTTCGTGAATAAAGATTTTATTTATTTACCCTCTAGTTTATTTATGTTTTTATTTATTTACCATACCTCTTTTATTTACATGGTATTTGACCCATAGACTTGGTACCTCATTAGATGTCGATTTCTAATCCTATTTGATATATTTCTGTTATTTACCATACCACTTTATACCTCTTTTATATTTATTTATTCACCATACTATTTTATGAATGTGGTATTTGGTCCATGGTATTTGGCCCATGGTATTAATAATAATTTGTCCCATGGTATTTGTCCATAGTCTTCACCTAAAGAAAACCTCTTTTTTGAGTTTTCGTAAATATAAGAGGTTTATGAAGTAAATATAAAAAATGTTTGATTTATTTACCATACCTTTAGTTTATTTATATTTTTATTTATTTGACATACATGGAGTAAGTATAAACAAAGGTTTTATTTATTCACCATACCTCTATATGGTTATTTATATTTGTATTTATTTACCATACATCTTTTTTGAATATGGAATAAGTATAAAAAGATGTTTTATTCATTACCATATCTCGAGTTTATTTATTTTTATTTATTTACCATACCTATTTTTTGAGTGTTTGAATCTCGTTAAGAACAATATATTGATCATAATTGAAATTTGAGACTTCAAATGTTGTTTACTTACATTACATCTACACGGTGCCCTATGCTACCGAGATTTCAAATGTTTGCTTAGGAGTTGTCTTTAGTGCGACTTTTTTGAAGTTTCAAGTCCGGAAATCTGGTAGAAAAATTTTTGAGGTAAAATCTTGGTTTGTTATTCAAACTGGTTTTTTTGACTCTATATATGGATTCAGCAAGCTCCAAAAAACCTTTAGGATACTTCGATTCTTTTGATTAGCAATCAAACTTCTCTTTCACTAAATTCCTGCCGGAATTTAGAAAATTGTGTAAAAGCCTTCAAAAAGTCGCACTAAAGACTACTCGGTTTACTTATATTACATTTCTCACATTATATCTACACATGTGCCCTATACTTAACACATTATATCTACACGTATCTGTATACTCTAACATTTCAAATATTCACTTATAGTACATCTACACATATGCCTTATACTAAATTGTAAAGAACCTTTGTGCAATAAATATGAACTAACTCATAACTTGTTCTCAGATACCTATAGATTTTAGGTCATTGACTTATTTCTTTTCATTCACAGGACTGCAGTGCTCCATTTATTCAACTTTTATATTTATAATGAGCATGAATTAAATCATACAAATTTTCCAAGAAGATTTTTCATAAATTAAAGAACAAGACAATTTGTTTTGAGACTCCCTAACCAGCAAAAAAGTTTGGAAGGCCCATTTCCAACAATCCGGGGAGCCCAAATGAGTATCAAAATTTGCAAAATATAATAAACAGACATCCCGTGGAACTTGAAAATGACAGAGCGATAAAAATGGGCCCTTCTTTCTTGCTAGTGCGTGTTGAAATAAGTAACTCGTGGTGGCGGCTACTGGCCCATCATGGTTGAAAAAAAACGCTGGTTTTGTATTATAAAATAAAAAATCAATACATGTTATCCAAATGTCTCCCATTTGCAAAAAAATATGAAAAAATCTCCCATCACCTCTTTTATGATAATTTTTTTTTCATCACCATTATACATTCTCTTTTTTTAATTAATGAAAATTTTGAATTATTAATGAATAATACAATAGAAGTTTTGAATAATTTATATATAATTTGAAATTAATACTGATAAAGAATAAGGTTGATTAGCTAACGTTTCCTATTGTTTAATTTAATTGTTGAATATTGAAAGATATAAATCAATTTTTACATTTGAACGTAAGTTTAATGTTTTGGTTTATGATAGAAAAGAATTGTATTTAATTTTCCAAACAATGTGTATAGCGTGTATCATGACAACAATGTATTATCTTACAAAGCTAATGTAATTTTCTTTTTCTTTTTCTTTTTTAATGTCATTATCTAAATTTTTGATTAGGGATCCATATCCATTAAAAATATATTTTAGATTTGATTCTCTAAGTGGCATATCATTGTGTCAAAAAAATACTTGAGTAGGCTTAATGGTTAAAAACATACTGACAGTTTCACCTCACAGAGGTTGTCTGTTCAAATTTAGAGAGGTTAGGTATGTACACCTTCCTAGATGTAGTAGTCAAATAGTTACATAGGAGTAGGTCCTTTGTATTAAGAGAGTCATAATAAAATTTGATGTAGACTTGGCTATAACTTTAAAATCAACGTACGTATGTACTATATATTGCAACATTAAATAAATAAAAATAAATATCTTGTTGAACTCTTTCATTTATTTTTTAATAAATCTTTATATCTATTAATAGCCTGATTGTAATATATTTAATATGTTAGAGAGAAATTGTGAAATCTATAAATTGTTTTTTTATAAGCAACTTAATAAATAAATAACCTCGATTATTTTTAACAAATTGTGAAAATTTTAATTTAAAAAATTTTACCTATAAAATTTTAAAAATGTAAATTTATTTAATATATTTTAAATATTTTAAATTATCTAATATATTGATAAAAGTTAAATTTACTTAATATATTTTTAAATATTTTAAATTATCTAATATATGGATCAAGGTTCCACTATGGGATCAGCGAACCTTGGGTTAGCAAGTTGTGCGGTGACATGCCATGAGATTTGGAGGCCCATGGGGATATTGAAATTCTAACGACAAATATGAAATGTAAACCTTACAAACCGATACATTTAATGTCTCACGACTGTCACTAATCGGTTTAGTATATGATGGTACATTGTCATCATTACTTAATAAGAACATAAAGGAGTTGTCTTTAGTGCGACCTTTTGGAGTTTCCGTGTCGGAATGCGGTGAAACAATTTGAGGTAAATCTTGATTTATGTTATTTAAGCTGGTTTTTTTATTGTATATATGGATTCAACACCCTAAAAAAACTTCTAGGCCACTTTGATTGTGCGAGGTTACCTATCAAACCTGTTTTCAATGAATTCCTACCAAATTGTGTAGAGAAATTAGACCGAAAAAACCACCGAAGAAAAGCCTTCAAAAAAGTCGCACTAAAGACTACTCTGAACATAAAAACCATAACCGATCAAAATGGAGATAAAAACAAAATTATAAAATTATAATATTTGAAATATAAATTAAAATAAATGATGATGACGACGACGACGAAGATAAAAACAAAAATTATAATATTTGAAATATAGAAATTAAATAATTGATGATGATGATGACGATAACGACGACGACGGGGATAAAAACAAAATTATAATATTTGAAATATAAATTAAAATAATTTATTGTCAGTGATGATGATGATGTGATGATGATGACGACGAAATGACGATGATGACAAAGGCAGAAGATGATCCATTAAGACCAATGTGGTATCAAACCTTAAGAAAGGAAAAAGAATCTAAGTTTGATTCTTCAAAATCATGTTTCTATGGTTAAAGAAAAGGAAAATAAGTGTTACAAGATTATTTATAGGTGGGTTGGCTTAATAGGTCAAGAAGGGCGGAAGTGTGGCGGTGGTAGGGAATTGAGAAGCGAATGTGAGTAAGAGTAGGGAAGTCTAAAGGAAGTGTTTTTCATCTTCCACCTTCTTAGAATCGTAAATACGTCGTTCTATCGTTCCAAGGGTCTTGAAATAGACCACCCCCCCCGGTCTCACTCAAGAAGCTCATGGGAATTAGTTCTTATCTTAGCGACGTTCATTTTCTTCTTGTTGGACAACGAGAGAGATAATTCGATTATCAAGGAGTGGGGTTGATCACTTCCTTATAGTATCTTAGCTTCCTTTTGCCCTCCGGCCTCACGATCCTCCCACGGCTCGTCATTAAACTTAGAGGTAATAGTATTTTTGATATTATCTTTGCTTCCCATCTTGAGATCCTCCTTGTTCCTCAGTAGTTTGAACAGTGGGCATCCTTATGCAACTTCCCGTGCTTAAAGGTGAAGGTGAGGGTTTTGATTACGAGTTAGAAGCAATTTTAGGGAGCCTTTTTATTTTGTGTTGTCGAGCTTCTTATTATACATCAGATATCTAAACATAGATGTACTTTCAATGGGGAACATACTGATTCGATCAAGAGGATAGGATGAGGATTATTTCCCTTGATCTTGAGGTCATATGTTATAAATTGTGTTTGAATCATCTCAATCTTCCTCCATGACTCTCTCGATATACGCAGCCCCAAACTTCACCTCAAGTATAAGACAACAAGGGTGTCGAGGGTCTCAAAGAGGGAACTTATTTTTACTCCAAATATGAATCGGCGACTTTAATTTTCAAGATCATAATAAGATTTCTAGCCCCAATAATCCCTTTCTCATTTTCTATAATTTCGAGTTGAGATGATGAGGGAGTCAATGCCCAAATACTTATAAGAAGAAACCTACTCTAATCACTAGTTATTATACACGAAACTACCATGGGTGATATTTTTGGATTTAATGATTATGACTTTAGTCTTGTGGGGTATTAACTATCATACCCATCTTTGAGCAGTAGCCATGAAGAATCTAGAGTTGCTTGTCAAGGTCATTGCTTGTGGTTTTTTGCAAGAAGAATGATATCCAAACAATCCTCCCTGGCTTGCTCTGACGTATATGCCAAAAAAGGGTAGGGGATAGGGGACAACCTTGCTTAAATCCAATATTGCATTTAATGTCTTTATACCACCCCTCGTGCTCTTAAGCTTGAAGTGACGGTCTCGTAGAGACAGATCACAACAATTCTCGGCTCAAGAGGGACCATGATCTCTTTAAGTCTCTCCCAAATTTTATCTCAACAAACGATGTCGAAAGCTTTTCTAAAGTCCACAAAGCAACGGAGAAATCGGCTTCACTATTGCAACATTCCTCACTTATTGATTCTAAGAGTGACTAGATGGTCGATAGTCGAGTGATTTCTCCTAAAAACCAGTTTGTCCTTTAGTTATTTTTCCACGACTTTCAAGCCAAAGGCTAAGCTTATTCTCCAAATGATCTCACATAAAGCTTGGCCAAGATATGTCTAACCATAATGGCCCTATCGCTAGATGGAACACTCTTGTCCCCATTTTTAAATATAGGTACAATAAGGCTTTGCATCCAAAGCCAAGGGAAGCCATGTGTTACATCCAAATTGAGAAGGTTGTGGAGATAAGGAATGAGGATATATCCTTACGATTTTTAAGGATTTTAGCTTGGTATCCTTCAATATCTTTTAGCTTTCCCATTAGCGAGATTATTAATACCATACTCAATGTCCTCAAAAGAGAATACATCCTCCTTAATTAGAGTAATTGGGATGGCACCCATAGTGTTCGAGAGAGTCATACAACTTCTTAAGATAGTTGTCCCAATTTTCTAAGGATAGAATGGTTATCTTTATGGTTTACGGACAAGAACATTCTGTGCAAATTTTTGGGCACCACTTTAGAAAGGTGGAGAAGATAATCATTTGTCTTTTATTAATATGTGATATTTTCTTTCTCTTGATGATATTTACGTATATATTGATATTCTCTGACTTAATGATTTCATTAGGAGCATCTATGATCGCTTTCATGGCTATTTTGCAATATTTATCTGTACCATGGATTGGAATTTCTATTAGAATGATTAAACTAAATCTCATTAGAAAACTTGCTAATGGTGTTGGAAAGGATAGTAGTGAAATGGTGATAAATTTGATCAATGTTATTATTATAATTCATGGGGCCTAAATCCCTCTCTAAATCCCTTAAGAAGAGGTCGGTTTACTTCTATCAAAGTGAATGTGTCTTTTTCTTTCATTGGTCTCCTGCACATGTGGGTGGTATGCATAGCAGATTGAGGGATAGAGACGAGAGGCACGTAGTCGAGTCGAGGCTCGAATCCATTAAGAAGCTCAAAGTTTGTAATATGGTTGAGGACGACAATGTCGAAATTGCATAATCTACGACATTGCCACCCGGTGCATGGAAACATGTCATCTAATTGGAGAGGGCCACTTGTTAATACCATTACAAATAATTAGGTCCTGGGAAGCGCAAATTTTGAGAGCTCGGTGCTAAATAAGTTCTCGATAATGTATTCAGATTTTCTCTTGAATTTATTAGCTAAGTTCTTGCTTCATCAAGCCATAAGGGGTCGGGGTTAGAGCTATTTCTTAATGTAATGGCTTGGTTAGTAGCAGAGTTCTAGCATTAAAGTCTCCCGAGTAAAGGATATTACAATCATTTTCTCGGGTTGGAGATGTCTTTTTCTAAATAATTGAAAGGACAATTCTTATCCGAGGTTGTTCTTCTTATAATTGTGTTATACCTTGAAACCTTGAGAGATAATAAGAAATGTTGCCATATTAATATTAAATTTCAAATTAATAACGTGTATGGATAATATTTTATTCATTATGTTTCTTCACGATAATTAATTAAAAACTTAGACAAGAGGATTTTAATTTCTATTTTAAAATTGAGAATTAAATTTCAAATTGATACTTTATGTGGATAATATTTTGTCAACCTTTTCTATCTCACATTTATAATAAATGTGAAATTATTTAATGATTATCTAATTAAATAGGACATTTTTTATTTAATTTTTAAAATAATAATTGGAGTAAATTTTATTAACATCAAAAAACAAAGGTTTACATAGTGGATTACAAAAAGTGAGGTCGATCTCTCAAAGGAGAGATCGTACCATGATAAATAAATAAATAAATAAAAATCTTAGGGAGAGAGACACACGAAAAAATAAAACATATCTAAGTAATTACACTAATACGGAACGGTGGCCTAATTGGCCTTGTACAAGAGTAAATGTAAATTTGAAATCTCAAAACATATGCATATCATCATCGAAGCTAAGGCTTCGGAATCAGAGCCTACCACTAGGATAGGATCGATTGGGGTATATTGGGGTCTTCCTACATTTGGAAGAATGCACAGGTTTTGTTCCATACATCGTTCCCCTATCGGCCTCCCTCAGATGCTTGTGCGAATGATCAAGTAATTGAAGAATGTCCATATGATATTCTTGGAAGTCCTAGTAAGAGTTCAGCCCAATATAAGATTCATTTTCCGGTATAATTTAGTTCAGTCAACATGTATTGATTAAATTGGCTCTAGTATGGCCGAGTATCACGAATCCGATGTCTTATTTAATTCTCAGCTTCCCAGTAATCGAAGGAGGTTCTATGAGAATATATTTCCCCTCGATCTATTAAGTAATTCTTGTTCATGGGCGGGGGTAGGCTCCTTCCCATGGCGAGCAATGGAGTCACTCAACTCAATGGTGCGTACAAGTGTGTCCTTGATGAGCCTATTCTTGGTAATAAGTGACCTTGTGTCTTACTCTATCCCATTCATGAAACATCTCGTTCTTCGACCTTTGGACACCCAAATTCAAGAAAGCTAGTTCCACATTGGACGAGACGATCCTAACCAAAGTACACCCACGGACTAAGACCCTCAACAACCATGAATGGCATAGTGGCATGTAAAGGTAAAATCAATGAAAACCCAACACTAGGATAGAGAATAAATCAAATTCCCTTGGCCAACACCAACCTCGTCTACATTTACAGACACCACCTTGTTAAATGCCATCGAGCATATAGAAAAGACAAAGTAACATGAGTTTGAGTAAAGGAGATACTCGGCTCATGTATACGAAGAAAGAGTTAAACAAATACTAGGGCTCTTGGCTGCACCACCAAGACCACTAAACCTTAGCTCATTAGTATAAAAAACAAATATTGGTTTAAAAAAGAGATGCCAAAAAAAATCCAATTACATGGCCACAGGAAGAATAGAATTTTCCAACCAACTAGTAGAACCTCCCTCTCTCTCCATCTTCCTCATCACTCCCACTCTCTCTCTATGACTTTCTTCTTATCAGTCTCGCTCCTCCTCCATCTCTCCATCTCTCTTTCCCTCCCTCTCTCACTCTCTCATCCTCTCTCTCTCTCTCTCTCTCTCTCTCTCTCTCTCTCTCTCTCTCTACAACTTTGTTTGTATATCCCTCCTCCTCTCTTTCTTTTTCCCTTCTCCCCCCCTTCTCTCCATATCTCCTTCTTTGTATCTTCACCTCACTCCCAAACATACACACACTCTCTCCATCTCTCCCTTATCACTCTCTCTTTCTCTCTATCTCTCCTTATTTGTCTCTTTATCTCACCCCCAAACATACACAGTCTCTCTCCATCTCTGCCTGCCACACCCTCTCTCTCTCCACTTCTCTCTCTCTATGTCTTTCTTATTCCCTCCCTTTCTCCCCCCTCGAACTCCATATCTCATCCTCCCTCTCTCCCCCCTCCAACTCCATCTCTCTCCCCTCTCTCGTCCTCTCTCTCAAGTCCTCTTGCTCGTCCTTCCTCTCTCTCCCTTTATCTCTTACCTCCCTCTCTCTTCCCCCATCTCTCTCTCTCTCTCTCTCTCTCTCTCTCTCTCTCTCTCTCTCTCTCTTCCCTCCAATCCTCTCACTATCTCCCTCCCTCTCCCTCTCTTACCCTTCTCTACCTCTCTCACTCCTAGCCCTCTCTCTCTCTCTTCATTCATCCTCTCCTCTCTCCTTCGGTTGATCTCCATCTCTACCTCATCACTCCACCTATCTATCCTCCTCTATCACTCTATGTCTTTGTTCCTCCCTCGCATATATATATATCATGATATATTAATATATATTTCAATATAACAAATTTAATATTATATTAATCTAAAGTTATTAAATTTAATAATATTAATATTATAATATATTAATATGAATAATAGATTAATAATAGTAATAATAGGGTTAACAATGTGCAAGGTATTAATAATAATTTGGCCCAAGGTCGTGGAGGTGGCGTAGTGGTAAAGTCGGCTTAAATGACAGTGGACGATCTTGTGTTCGATCTAGGAGAGCAAGGTGCAGCCTCGTCGTGTACAGTAGTTGTCTAAGCCCAGGCCAAGCCCATTACCTTCACCCGGATGCGAGTGCTTGGCTAGAATTACATGGTGCTGAGCTTGTGGGTCGGCGTGTGGCGGGGCCACATGGCCACCCAAAACCACACCGTGTTCATTTACTAATTTTAAGAGCTCTAGTCGTCACCCCAAGTTGCATTTACTCCATTGCAAATGTCGAGGCTGCTCCCTTCCACCTCAAAATGACGCTCCTCGCTCATTCGCTGGTTATGTTCTTCGACCTTACGGTTTTGCTCTTCGGCCTCTGGTTCTGTCCTCTCCCGGTCTTCTCCTACGTGAGATTCTTCCTTTGAAGTCGCAGTGAGCTCCCGCACGCCGATAGGGGAGGCCGCTCCGGTCTTCGGAGCTACATTGAATTTTTTGCGGGGCTACCATTACTCACGAGCATCTCTTGCCATTTGCATCTCTGCTGCCTGCGGCCTCACCACCTCCTGCGCTTCGGTCGCGGTGGCACCACTGCTTCTGCCTCCCGAACGCCTGCGCCCGCCTGACACCACTATGCCTCGGCTTAGGCATCGCATGTGATGCGGCGCGGCGACAATAAGGTCACGGCGCCGCGGCCATCGCCCTCTACTCAGGTCAGTTCTTTGTCTTCTTCCTTGGAGCATTCTCAAGGTAGGTACCAGAGCACGCGGCAGTGCAGGTCGCTTGGATGCTTTGTCTCACCCTACTGCTCGGCCACTATCTACGAGCTCTCTACGCAACCTCGCCTCGCTTGGTCCCCTCCGTCATTTCGCAAACCTCAACTCTACCCAATTCCACTTTCATTTCTCCTTAGATCGCCCCCATGTTGTAGCCACCATATCGGTTTCCAACACGGGAGGAGCCCGTTGAGGTTCCGGCCACGGTCAGCCGACACGCAAAAGCGCCCTCGCGATGACCTCGGCCCCTACGAATGAGGAGAAGCAAAATGTTCCTAGCAAGCACATTTCACGCTCGGACGGCGGCAACTTGGGTAACAACAAAAACGGCAAGGAGCGAGCAAGCGAGCCATGGGTAAAGGTGGTGAAGTCTCGAGCCTGAACATGCGGCACTTACCACCCAAGTTGCCAATGACGATGAATACGAATGTCTCATTTGTCGAAGAGACACCTCTGGCTTATGGCACCTAGGCTATCAAGTTTTCTCCCGGTTTATGGATCTCAACATCATAATATTGTTAAATGCTACCTGCTCATGTTTGGCACAATCAATTTTGTACGTATAAAGGCTGGTTTCCTCACGCGGCCACATTTCAGGCTCTCTTTCTTTGGTTTCCCCCTGTGTGGCGGCTCCTTTTTCTTTGTTTTGTTGCAAACTATGCCATTGATACATGCTTGAGCTGAGAGGCCGAGCCTCCATGTATATTATGTTTAACTAATATAATTTAATCTTACTTAGAAAAATAATAATAATAATAATTTGGCCCATGCTATTTGTCCCATAAGATTCACCTAAATAAAACCTATTTTTTGATTGTTCATAAATATAAAAGAGGACTATAGTGTAAATATGAAGAAAGATTTTATTTATTTACCTCTAGTTTATTTATATTTTTATTTATTTACCATACCTCTTTATACCTTTTTTATATTTATTTATTTACCATACCTATTTTATAAATATGGTGTTTGGCCCATGGTATTAATAATAATTTGTCCCATGGTATAGTCTTCACCTAAATGAAACTTTTTTTTAGTTTTCTTTAAATATAAAGGAGTTTATGAAGTAAATATAAAAATATGTTTTATTTATTTATATACCTTTTACTTTATTTATATTTTTATTTATTTACCATACAGGAGTAAGTATAAAAAGGGTTTTATTTATTCACGATGTCTCGAGTTTTTTTATATTTTTATTTATTTACTGTATCTTTTTTGAAATGTGATGATATAAAGATGTTTTATTTTATTACCATATCTCAGAAGCTTATTTTTATTTTTATTTGTATTTATCTACCATACCTATTTTTTGAGTGTTTGAATCCCATTAAAGAGCAAGGATAGCTGACACCTCAAATGTTTACTTACATTCATTTCTTACATTAGATCTACACATGTATAATTGAGCATTTCAAATGTTTACTTACATTACATTTCTCACATTACATCTACATGTGCCTCTGAGCATTTCAAATGTTTTACGTACATTACATCTACACATGCGCCCTATACTTGGTTAGAGCGCCTCTCGGCATAATAAATGTGAACTAACTCATTATTATAATTAGTAGATAGATGTCTTTCGAATTAATCACATTATTAGGATTTGGAACCAATAATGTGGTTAATCCTCGGGACAGAGTAATGTGGTTAATCCTCACAACAAGGTAAAGTCCAAGGATCTTCTTTTGAATAAATAGTGTGGATGCATCATTATCCAAAAATTAGTTTGCGAAAAATTAGTTAATTAGTAGTTAAAAAAATTAGTTAATTAGTTATATATACAAACTTTATTTTATGCCTTTTTAATTAAATATAATAATAAAAGATTTAAACTTTTTTATTATTAAATAGTTACAAATTTTAATAAATATTTCTAATGCAATTGATTAAATTTATTATTTATTAATAAATATTATTTTAATTAACATAATACATAAGAAACTATATATTATGTTTTTATAAGATAATTATATAATATAATTATAAGATAATACCAAGGAGGAGAATGTATAAGATAAAAACCATGGGAGGAATAAAGAAAGATCAAGACAAAAAAGGGGGTTTAGAAAAAAATCATAGACAAGGGAAAGAAGAAAGAAGGGGAAATAAAACCCTAAAAAGGCTAAAAGGGAAAAAAGAGACGTAGTGAAAGAAAAATAATCTAAAAAAAGTTGGAGTCCAACTCTTACTCAACTTCCAACCATCATCCCTCTTAGAGATTCTTAGCACTTCTTTTCAATCTCAATGGTCTCCTAAGCTTTTCTATGATGGAAGTGATCCACCTTTAGCAATGACTTTGGAGTCCTCAATGCAAACATGTCAACATGACTATTTCTTATATTCAGCAAGAGCTAATGTGCTTAATTGATTGTGCTTAATGTCTATTGCATATTCTTGGATCTCTACATGATCTATCTACTTATAAATCACAAAAATCTTAAATCTATCCTTATAATTATTCAAAAAAACCTACACCCCTTAAAATAATATCTTTTAATAATCCAAAAAACTTAAGAAACTTGATATTCTCAAGTACTTAGATTTTACTTCATTGACTTATTTGAAAAAACAACTGCACTAATAAAGTTATTTAACTTATTATATTTATATTTATATGTATATTGAGCTTGAATTAAATCATACTAATTTTCATAAATTCACGAGAACATGACAATTTGTTGGGAAAGAATTTTTCATAAATTCACGAGAATTTGACAATTTGTTAGGGAACTCTCCGACCAACCCAAAAGTTGTGGAAGGTCCATTTCCAGGGTTCCGTGGGCCGGGCCCAAATGAGTATCAAAATTTGCAAAATATAATAAACAGAGAATCCCGTGTAACTTGAAGATGACAGAGCGCTAAATGGGCCCATGGTCCACTAAGTACGTGTTGAAATAAGTAAATCGTGGTGGCCGCAAACGACCCCATCATTATTGTGATTATATTGGGATAAAAACACGGAATCGCTGAAAATAGCGTTGCACTAGTAATTTAGTTTGATGTCATGCTTTAATATTCTTTCTAATGTACGAAACATTATACAAATCTTATTTCAACCACTCAATGCCTCCTTGTAAATTTTATAAATATTTATGCATAATTGTAATTACTCATGTTTAATTGTAAATAGTAAACAAATAATAAATTATATTTATATTAAATGATATGTTTTTTTTAACGCGCATATTATCCAAATACTCTCCCATATTACAAAAATAAATGAAAAAGTCTCTCATTCCCCATATTTTATGATAATTCTTTTCATCCCTATTATACATTTAACTTTTTGTAAAGTTGATAGAAATATTGAATTATTTAAGAAATAATACATATAATGTTTTATTTATTTATAAATAATTTGAAATTAGTACTTTAATAAGGAATAAAACGCTGCCATATTAATATTAAATTTCAAGTGGTATTATGTGGATAATATTTTATTCATTTTTGTTTTTCACGGTTAATTAAAAACTTAGAAGAATATATATATATAACTGAAAATTAAATTTCAAATTAATACTTTTTATATTGATAATATTTTTGTCAATCCTTTTCATCTCACAATTATAATAAATTATAATAAATGTGAAATTATTTAATAATTTTATTTAATTTTTTAAAATAATATATTTTTATAAATTTTTTGGAGTAAATTTATTCTTTTAGTAAAATTAAAGGTTTACATAGTGGGTTGCAAAAAGTTAGGTGGATAATATACTCTCCATAGGGAAGAGAGAGACACATGAAAACTAAAACATAGCTAAGTAATTACATTAACATTAAAGCGTTAGCTAATTGGTCTTGTACAAAAATGCGTCTAAATCTCAAATCTCAAAATAGATGCATATCATCATCAAGTGGAGGGTTCGAGGCTCTCGAGCCTACCCAGCACGGGATAGGAGCAGACGAGGGTTCGCTAGAGTCTCCCTATATTTGGAGGAATGCCTAGGTGTTGTTCCATCCCCTCCATTCACCTATCAAGATCCCTCGAGGTGCTTGTGCATATGAATGATGATTGAAGAATGTCCATATGAGATTCTTGGCGGTCTAGTAGAGTTGACCCAATAGAAATTTAATTTGTCGGTGTAATTCAATCATCGGCATGTAGTGATTAACTTTAGGATGGCCGGTATCATGGATGCGGTACGCCCCACTTAGTTAGAACTTTAATGTCCAAGAGGAGAGTTTTATGAGAAGATGTGCCCCCTTCGGTCTAGTAAGTTATTTATGTTGATGGGCAAGTGTGATATCATTGTAGCGAGAGCAGCAAAGTCCTCAATTCAATGTTGCATACAAGTGTGTCCTCGATGAGTCGGCTCTTGGTAATAAGTGACCTCATGTTTGACTCTATCTCATTGATGAGACATCTGCGTTCTACGACTTGTAGACCCCGATTCACATCTAGTTCCACCTTTGGTCGAAGGAGCCTAACTGACATGCCCACTCAAGGCTAAGACCCTCAACAACCATTAATAGAATGACATAGTGGTCTGTCGAGGAGTAAAATTTATGTGAACCCAACTTGGCAGGATAGAGAATAAATTGACTTCCTTGGCCCCACCAAACTCATCTACATTGAACACCACCTTGTGAAATGCCATTGGGCATATAGAAAAGAAAAAATAACCCCGGTTCCGAGAAGAAGTGATGCTCGCTCACAGCTAGCGAAAGAGAAGGATTAAACAAATACTAAGACTCACCGGCCACCCACCAAGACCACCTAAACCCTATAAGCTTATTAGTAGAAAAAAAATATTAGTATAAAGAGATGCCTGGAAATCCAGTCACAGCCCCGCAGAGAATAAATTACCCAACCCAACTAGTAGAACCTCCCATGCAAAACCTAGAATTAGCATAGCCCCTCCAACCACTAAAGCTCGAGTTGAAATTAATGGAAAAAGTTTGTTTTTTCACGGTTGTGTGTGTGTCTTAGTTTAGACTTAGTTCCTATTTTCTAGGAGATAGTTTTTGATCTCCCTAAATTTAATGTAATCTTATTTGTTTCGATTTTCATGATCAATGGAATAGAGCGGTATTGCTTGAGCGAGTCTCCAAGTGTAGCTCGTCTCACTGTGAGATGCTAGTTTCATATTGCATGTTTTTTCTAATTTGACTTTCCATTTTTTATCTTGGTATCGAGCCCTCTTGTGAAATTTTAGATTACGTGGTGAGTTGAGCCTTTGTTGCTGAGAGCCTTGGTGGTTGAGAACAAAAAGCTTGGTGGGTGAGATTAGAGGTATCTTCGGTACAATTTTTTATTGTGACAAAGCGTTGGTTTTTTTTAATAAACGTCCGTGTGCCCCCCAACAAGAGAGGTCGCGCTTGTGACACTTGCAATACACGAGGACATATCATTGTTCAACATGGATAGTTAATACCGATACTCGCAACGATAAACGAAAAACTTATATAACTTTCTTTAGTGCGACTGTGCTTGAAGTTGAACTCGCGTTGGTGTTTTTGCATGTTAAGGTGGCCCAAGGCCAGATGTACCCTATGTTGGTGGTCTCATCCCAACATTTTTTTTGTATATTGAAGGTCATTTGTACGGATTTTTGATCTGTAGCACTCGAATCTAGAGATTTTGGAGGATGCGGAGGGCATTCGTAGATCGGTTGTTGGAGGATCTAGAGTTAGATGTGGAGATCTCTTGTTGGAGGATTTGAATGATCATAAACTAAATTGGGGGAAAAATTTTGCTAAAAATTCAAAGTGCTCAGAATCACTCCAAACCCAAATGAACAGATAGATCTCATCACTAAAGATACGGCACATTTCGTTTCATCGAAAACCGACTTCGTGTACGAAAGTTAGAACATGTTGTACGGACCAAATAAGCGAATTTTCAAAAAAAAGTCAAACGGGTTCGAGGTCAATTTCATGAGTCGGAATTTGGTTTTCTTCTGGCCAATGGGGGTGCTAACACTTGTCGAATGATGCGAGTTGGCCAGAATTTGCATTTCGTTAGCGAGTTTTTGGTTGGTTGTGAACTAGCCCGATGAGATGTTGACACGTGGCTATCCCGAGAGGCCACCACGTGCCCCCTCTAAAGGCCAAAGTTTTGACTATGGTATGGTCAAATTTCAATGTATATGGTGGGAAAAAATGTTATATGGTGGTTGGGCAGAGGTCGGGCTCGACCCCGCGATGTCCCCCGCACAACGCGACACACAACACCAACTATGTTACACATTCGGTCTTAACAATCATATGTGTTGATATATATTTGAATTAGAAAACCGAAGTTCGGGCGGAGGGATATGAGGGGCCAGCCCCAACGCAAGAGGCTTGTCATCTGTGACCAAAGGTGGGGCCATACCATAAAGCGCAGATTAAAAAACTTTAAACATGGGTTCATTAACCCCTAATCATTGTATTAGCGTTAATGCGATTTTTAAATTGATTTTGGTCAAAAACGCGCTTAGAGTGCTAAACTCACGGTTAAATGTGCACTTAAAATTAATTAATCCAACCTTTAATCGTGGATTAAATTTAAACGAAAACCGCCAAATACAATGGCAACCCTCATTTTGATCTAACTAGAGTTTCTCCAGGATTTGGAGGGTTTCTAGGCCAAATTTGAGGGAAACCATATACGAGCATTATTCGACCAAATTAGGCTCGAGAAGAGTCAATATTGATGATTTGGATGCTCTAAGCATGATGGTGCGGTTTCGGTAGAGGAGCATACGTAAGTGAATTTCCCACTTTGAATATTAAAGAAGCCTAAGGCCACAGGAGAGGAGGCCATGTCTAGATCACCTAAATACCATTGCGGAAACTAGAAAAAGAGAGGCTACCTAGAAGTTTTTGGGTCTTCTAAATCCAATGGAGCAAATTTCAAAGCCATTGGAGCAACATGGATGCATGTAATCAATTAATTGACCATTAATCCAAAGGTTAAAGCCATTGAGGTAGATCCATGGAGATGTAGCCCAAGAGGGGTGGAAATCTGTTATAAGCTATTGTGTAATGTGTTTCTTTGTTTATTATTTCTATACAATTTATTTTTGTACATGTGTTTTTAACAAACTTATTTACTTAATGAATTTCTCATAAAATAAACACAAAACTTGAGACATAAACCCTCATAACTTGCTAATTTGAGACGATCCTTAAACACAATTATTTTATACTAATGAAACTAGCACCAAAAAACTAGTTTTTCCATATTCGAGATCAACAGATTGGTATCAAAGCACAATTTAGCTCATTTTACCCCAAGTTTTATCTCAAGTTTTTGCCAAAGTTGGCTAAATTAGCTATTGGTTTGTTTTATGAGGAGAAATTCCTTTATGTGCAGTTTATGTGTGTGGGAGAAGGTCAAGATTGAGGACTCAACTCTCAAATGACATAAAGAGACTTTTTATACGTTACAAGTGTGATGAGCTTCATCTGACAGTATTGCCTAACCAATCTTCCTTAGCAGACTCTTTGATAAGATATGTTGCGAGAAGCTCTACATCATGAGATATATGGTGCAAGAGATGTATGAAGATAGAAGAGGAGAGAATTATACTTCAAGCCCAGTTGATTTCCATGAAGGAAGAGAAGCAGAAACTTCTTGAAAATATGCATGAGATGGGGCTGACTCCATGTTGAAAATGAAGTCGTAGCCAAGTATGTGCAGCAGAAAAGAGGTATGCAAATCAGGTTTATCTTGATTTCTCTCAAGATGAATGTTTGGTTCTTTTAAAAGACACACTAGAGGAATACGGTCAAATTATTGATGAAGATGGGCTATGAAGGTAAAGGATTGGGCAAACACTGAAACACCAGTTGAGCCAATTGTTTTAGAGAAAAGGCCTAGGTATTTTAGTCTTGGTTATGAACAACATAGTGGAGAATGATCCAAATCAGGAGAGGCACATGAAAGTGTTCCCAGAAGGACTTTCATTACATGTTCATCCTCGATCTTATGAATTTTGTGTTCATGTGGAATGCAAAAAATTTTATACCCACCACCTTTTCAAGAAGATGCTTATAAGCATGCAACTTATGGAAATGGAAAACAAGAGGATGTTGAAAGCTCTAAAGCCATTATAGCCATTGTTGGTATTTCGAAGTGACGGCTACCTCCTAAAACTCACCTCCTCATGGAAAGTGACAAAGGTGAATGTGCAAGGTATGAATGCACTTTCCTTTAATCGAGTTACTTTTAACTATGATAAACATGGAAAATCCTCACATAGATTTGGAGAAAAATCACATGCTCCTTTTATTTGTGGTTTGAATAACCATACTATTTCAAGATGTTGGAAGAAGATATCCATACAAGAGAACTTGCAAAGCAAAGGAGACGAAATCCAAAGGTCCATTGGATAACTGAAAAACCATGTTGAAAATGAATCTTGATTATTTTCACCCATTGTCATAAGCAAGGTCATATTGTAGACAAGTGTTGGACTTTGTATCCAACAAGTCATCCATGACATTTGAAGAAGGTGGAAAGAGATCTTGACAAGAATGAAAAAGAGGATTCCATAATTTATGTGGATCGGGATGATTCACATGATGAAGTGCGAGTGAAAGAAGTGCCATTGAAGTGGTTTGGGAAAAGTGTTATGTTCTTATCCAATTAAGGTCTTGCATTTCTTTTGATGATTGATCTGCAAATATTACATATTGATGCATTTCTTTTCCAATTGAATACATTAGCATTTTTGAAAGTATATTTGCATATTGCATGAAGCAAGATGTTCAAAAAATATAGAGTTATGTTGACTCACTTAGATGCGAAAGCCAAAGATGATAATGTGTAGTTGTAATTTGCATGTGAATACATTTATTTTTCTCTAGAATGCATGTTTGCATGTTTACGCCAAGAAGGTGTTTGAAAATTGTTGGAGTATTTTGACCAAATTTTCTGTAACACCAAGAGTTGAATTGGGTCTAAATTTGGTCATTTCGGCTCTTTAAGTACTCATACATACAACGGGATTCTTGTACTTGTGAGAGAATTGATCATTTTAACATACCATGGTAAGTTTGACTTGTGTTGGTCGATTGATTGTCACATGTATGTCTTATCGGCTTGGAAGAGTTGATTTTGTCTCCAAAGTTGAGGGATGTTGATGAATTGTTTCATAAGTGTGAAATTATTGTTGTTATCGTCAAGTTTTTGTACATGTTTTTGTTTGACTTGAGAGTCGGTTGTTTGAAGAGGCATGTTTTGTCGACTTATGTTGTGATGAGTTTGCTTACCAAGTTATAAGAATGCATGGCGATGTTCAAATAATGTGACATTTGTTGCTTTGAAGGAGCAAAAGAGGAAGAGAGGTCGTCAAGTTATGTTTCTTGCATTATGTGTTTTTAAAGATTAATGGTTTGCTTGTGACAAGATGTCATAGGATTTTGGAAGGTCCACTCTTGAGCGAGAGGCTCATGATTAGACTATTCATTCTCAAATCATGGCATGAGAAGCATGTCAATACTAGAGGATGATGGAATCAAGAAGCGGAAAGTGTGACAAGATGCCAAAAAAAATTGCATCCAAAACAACAACCATTATAGACCATTTTTGATTTGTTGATGCCAAGAAATGAAAGAGATGGCGAATGCATTCTTCCGGATGTGGGAATTTGGAACCGTCGAAGATAAAAAATAATGGTCATTTATTTTAACGATTCTTGCTATTGGAAATCATTGTTGTAGTTCACTCAGAGACGGAGTTTAAGATGGAAAAGTGGTTTCCAAGGAGAATCTTGCATCGAATGCATGTGTTCAAAGGAGAACAAGATTCTCGGTGGGAAGGCCATTAGTCGATTTTCCAAGAAGAGCGAGGGATAGCTTTGGTACAACAAGGTGTTTTATCGATCGATGGCAGCCATCAAGTGTTGGATTGGGTTAGCGACGAAAGGAGGACATTGGTTGAAGTGCTAAGCCATTTACAAGGCAAGGCATGTCATTAAATCAAAGTGGTTGTCATGGATATTTTTACAAGTAGAATCAAGTTGATAGAAATTTTGAAAGAAGAGTATTCGGCTCTCATCGAGATAACCAACTTGTGTGGGTCCAAAAAGCCTCTCTTAGTGGGGAAGGAATGATCAAAAAGGCGAATTGGGGGCAAAAATTTGTGAAAAATTAAAAGTTCTCGAATTTATCCAAACTAGAATGGCCAAGTGAGTCTAAGTCTCCGGTAATCCACCGCACTTCGTTTCATCAAAAAGCGAGCTTTGTATGTGAAAGTTAGAGCATGTTGTTCGCTTCACCAAACGAGAGCGATTTTTCAAAAAAAAGTCAAACGGGGTCAAAGGGGTCAATTTCTTGGTCAAATTTGGTTTTACTCTAGCCAATGGGGTGCTGACACTTGTTGAATGATGGTTGAGATTACCGGTTCATTTCCATTTTTCTTGGTTGTGAACTAGCCAATGGGATCTTCGACACGTGACTAGCAGCACGGGAGGCCACTACGTGCCCCTCAGTTGATTTTTACTATGGAATGGTTGAATTTCGATGTATATGGTGGGAAAAAAAATTTATGTAATTGTAATCAGGTGGAGGTCGGGCTCGGGCTTGCATGACCTCCCTACACAACGACATACGGCTTGCACCAACTATGCTACACATTCGGTCTTAATAATCGGTGGCAATATTGCCAATATATATTTGAATTTAAACAAAGGTTCGAGTGGAGGAATGTGGGGGCCAAACCCAATGCAAAGGATCGTCGGTCGTGACCAAAAGTGGGGCTATACCATAAAGCATGGATTAAAAAAATTTAAACATGGGTTAATTAACCCCTAATCGTTGTATTAGCACTAATCCAATTTTTAATTGATTTTGGTTAAATGTGCTTATAGCACTAAAATCACGAGTTAAATGCACACTTATATTTAATTAATCCACCCTTTAATCTGAGAGGCCACCAAATTCGGCACTAGCCCCATTTTTTTAGAAGGCTTAACTAGGTTTCTCGGTTGGAGGGGGTTTCCTAGGCCAAAATTGAGGAAACCATAAGCGGAACATTATTCAGCAAATTAAATGAAAGAGTCAATCCTAGATGATTTTTGATGCTGCGAGCATGATGGTGTGTGGGTTGCGGAAGGCAAAGGAGAAATTAAGTGAAATTTCCACTAGAATTAAGAAGCTTAGGGCTACCGGAGAGGAGAGCCATGTCTATATCACCTAGAAGACCATTTGCGAGCCGAAGAGGCTACTAGGGGTTTTTGAATATTTTGAATCCAATGGAGTAGGTTGAAAAGCCATTGGAGCACTTTGAAGTGCATGTAATCGGATAATTTACCATTAATCCAAAGAGAGCAAGCCATTGAAGCATGTCCATGGAGATGTAACCCGGGAGGGGTGAAGTACGGTATCAAATACTTTGTAATGTGTTTGTTGTGTTTTGTTTGATGTACATTTGTTTATCATCTAATTTACTTAATGAATTTCTCATAAATACAAACAAAACTTGACACATAAACCCTCTCATAACTTGGTAATTTGAGACGATCCTTAAACACAATTATTTTATATTGATGAGGACACTAGCACAACAAAACTATTTTGTCCATATTCGGTCGGATTTGGTGTTAGATCGGTAGATAAATTGTTGAAGGATATCATGTTAGATCCGAAGATTAGTTGTTGGATTACGGATGCAATAGATTGGACCAATGGATTATGTTATTGGGTGTGGATCTATTGATCGGACAATGCTGCTGGTGGTGCTCGTAAATTAAAAGCGAGAGAACTATTGAAATTTTACGTCACAATGAATAATCACATTACAGAGACATACCTTAATGAGAGCGATAAGCTCGATGGGTCAAATACACTAGCTAGAAGTTCAAGTTACGAGACATTGCTCAAGGTTTCTAGTGCATGGACAATTACAACCCAGAAGATGAAGCAAAGTCGATTACGACGATAGTGCCACAACCGCATCATTTCAATATTGGGGGAAAAAGTGGAAAAATAAAACGAATGTGTCGTTGAATATGTCGGTAAAAGACAACATAATCCTCATAATCGAGATTGCAAAATGAAGTCGTGAGATTTGGTGACACTCAAAGACATATAAAAAACTAAAAATACAAATCGTGTGTTGTGTACGAAGAGTAAAGATTTTTCTCCATTAGAATGGAAGAGAATGAATACATTTTTTTGCATTCATCTCATGAATTAAAAGTGAGAAACAATTTGGGTGACATAGGCGATAAATTATCCAAGTCTTATCATGTTACAATTACCTTAAATGGCATGATAGAAGGATTGTCGAATGTTCATTACAGGGGCTTGCAACAAGCGAGAAATCCCCCACCTTTGAGAAAGTTGATATGGATTTTGATGCGAGAATAGTGCTGTGTAATAATTTAAACCTCAAAATGCGAGATACGGAATTGGTCGTAAAGAAATTTCCTTAAAGGAAAACAAGGAGGAGGACATTAAAGCGATGGTCCATATTAAACCATTTCAAGGTATGTCATCCGCTAAAAAATATTTAGGAATTAAGAGTTTTTATTTGTGTGAGAACTAGTCATGTTGCTAGAGGCTTGTTAGAAAAAAGAATGATGAAAACATACATAGGCACAAGAGGCATACGAGGTATTTTTCCGGCGAAGATCTAATTCATGGTCTTAAATTATTTGTGTACGATCTTTGCTCTTTACGATGAGGCCCGATGAGGATGGAACTTGGTTTGTGGATTTTGGAGCATCAAATCATATGAAATGTAATAAACACTTGTATGAAAATTTAAGGAGACCAACAACGGTACTAACATCTACGGGAGATGATAGAGAATATCATATTAAAGTGCACGGAGATATTCCTTGTGATATTTCCCTAGTGGTAATGTCAGACGCATCCGAATTTCATGTATGTGCCTGGTATTAAAAAGAATTTGATTTATGTCTCCATGATTCCTGATTAAATTTAAAGGTAGATTTTTTCAAAACTTACGCATTGTAAATTATTTGTTGGATCATCATAATCAATTGCATAAGGAGCAAGAGTTGGAGGCCTATACAAGTTGAATGTTACAAGCATGCCACATCGAAGCTTTAACTTCAACGACTATGACTGTGAGAGAATCTTTAGCATCAAAGGTTTGGTCACATCAACCTTCATGACTTATTGTTGCTACATAGGCAATTATGGTTTATGGACTTCCTAGTTTAAAAAATGAACGTATTGATTATGAAGGTTGTGGACTTGGAAAAATGCATAGGGATGAATTTCCCTCTAGCTTAAATAGGAGAAAGAAATATATACTTGAACTTGTACATATTGATATTTGTGGACCTATGCGAGATAAGGTCCTTAGGTGGATCTTACTATTTACGTGGTTATTTATTTATGACTACCTGAGTATGCACAGGTATACTTTCTTAAAAAGGAAGAGTGATGTTTTAAAATTTAGCACAAGAATTTGGGAATTTGGTTGGCTTGAGACATGGAAATTCATTAAAATTCTCCACTCATATCAAGGAGGAGAATACATACTTGGAAATTTCATCAAATACTATAGAGATAATGGAATATCACAACAATTTACGATGCCCCACGCTCCACAACGAATGGGGTTGCGGAAAGAAAGAACAAAACTGCAGTGGAGTGTGCACATAACATGATGAAAGGTAAGAACATATCCAATGGTTTTTGGGCGGAAACAATTAGTCTCGCCGGTTACTTAAAGAACACAAGTCAACGTATGTGTCTTGATATCAAGACTCCATTTGAGGCTATGTTGTCGAGATAAATCCCCTGCGAAAAAGGTGATATCTCTAGCCCTAGAGTGGGTCTAACAACATGAGATTCTTTCTAACATAAACTTTCTTAACTAATGCTTACAATGCAACCAGGAAAGAGCACAAATACCTTTTTTTCCAATAGCTGTCCTCGGATCCATTGATGGTGACGTCGATCCACGATCTTGTGGAGCCGGCTTCATGCTATAGATGGCGTGCAAATACTTGTGGATGATCGAGAGACAACAAAAAACGTGATACAATATACAATAAAAGTAAACACTAGCTATCTAGAAGATCAGAGGAGTACCCGAATATTTGCATAATCATGTAGACAAATATAAAAAGAAAAAAATCGAGATGTTGGCATATTGATAAATTAAAAAAAGGAGAGCCTACAACTAGGCCTTGATGTTGCGAGCATCCTTAGGTGAAAATTTGAGTCCTTCACCCATCTTGAAAGCATTCCTTCTCCCATGCACTTAGGCTTAATCATGATGTTAGCATGCAAATGGATGAGATTTCGGACAGAGTCGACAATGATCAACCAAGCTCTAAACATGGAGGAATGAGGGATGTGAATTTATAGCAAGGAGAAGGAGGTTGGGAGCTCATGAAAGGAGGAGGAATTCCCATTTTCTAAGGGATGATCCCCGTGGATGAGATCAAGGCACTAAAATGAGAGAGCTTGACCTTATCATCTATGTTCAACAACCAGCTCGCTTCCCTTCTGAAGGCTTAGAGGTCGAAAGCTTCTCCTCAATTTGAGGAAGCAACGCAGGAGAGAATCCAGCATTTTTTCAAGAAATTAGGGCGGCCAATAGTGTGGGTCCCGAGGAAGCTGGGGAAAAGGACATTAGCGCGGTCATGGCACCGAGAATAGTGTTGGCCCGGGGAAACTAGGAATTTAGCCAAGTTTCTTCAATAATCTTTCAAGGAATTCTTCTTTGGATCTTGAGGATATGTTATCATATTTCTCGATGATGGAAACATCGCACAATATTTTTCATGGGGAATTTTAGGATCGAGACGAGAAAATGAGAATGGTGAGCAAATTATTGTGCAACAAATGTCCCCTAAAGCATGAAGGCGAGAATAGGACGATGGTCTAAATGCTTTATGAACCAAGGAAAAGAACGCAAATCACCTTCGGAGAACCTACCAAATCAAACATTTACAATATATGACATCTACAAATGCACAAATATGCCTAACCACATAATGTTGCACTAGGCATAAAATGACACATGAAGGCACGGCATGTGCAACCATCCATATAAAATATATCATAGAAATGGATCCACAATATGGACGCAACCATGGGTATAGATATGATCATGTATACAATCATGAATACTCAATAACTCCTCACATTACGGACCAAAAATCATGTATGTGACCCAAGGTCTTCTTTATAATCTCAATCAACCCAATGTATGAATTTAGCCATGCGAATGAATGTGTTGGTGTCGAACATGGTAGAAACCACAGATTCTTTGAGCGATGAGAGGCTTAGTTAATAGGCACGGAAGACCACCGATAATGGTGATGGATATCAAGGTACAACAACCCGCAATATACAAGTGTGAATGGATGTGTTGAAGTCGAACACTTGTAGAATCATTCGATCGAAGGCCAATGATGTGAACCTACCATCGAACACGAAGAATTTTCCATTGAGGCATGCAAGCTCCAAGGTACTAAAAAGTTTCTAAACCACCTTCCCGAATAATGAGCTAAAGTCGATGAGAGTGATTCATTGAAGGAGGGCCATAAGGATTCTCACATTATCGACACGAAACAACAAACATATTAAGATGATAGGAGTGATTCAAGATTATGAGAGGAGGTTAGATATGAAGAAGATGTTTGACAAAAAGAACTTCTCTTGAACATTGGCAACACAACTCGGGAGCATGGCGGCATTTGACTCAAATAGGATCAGAGGTCATGTTGATGAAATTGGTAATCATATAAGGAAAACAAATTTCCCAAACCCATGGAAGCAAATTGATGAATATAGGATGTCCCCAACCGAGCACTTGAATTCAGGGCCAGTGTCTGTTTAAGAGCGACAAGGCTTTGCCATAATACACATAGGATGTTTACTTTCGATTTTCCCCCGTTATTGCTTAATGAGTACCTCTTTATTTTTTATAGCCAGCGTGAAGAGGTTAACATATGCTGAGCATGTAAGTTTATGCTTCGAATGAATCCATCCTAGTAATTCTAACAAGTCCTAAGAAGGAGGAACTTGGTCTCATCATGGTGGCAAGCATTTCGTCGTTTAATCTTTAACGAGTTCAATAAAAGGTAAACTAGGTAACTTTTCATGTTTATGGAGTTTGAAAATAAATAAAAAGAAAAATTCATCATGTACCTTTTCGTAAATCATCTCTCGAATCCGAAAAAGGTAGAAAAATATGTCCAAGAGAACCTATTGACCATGTTCGATCAAGTTATTCCTTTTTCGTAAATAGTAACTCTCAGCCTGAAAAAGGGGTAAACATATACTGAGACCAAGTCAAATCATTTACTTTAATGAGTTTGAAATGAAAAATACTCGACAATATTTTCATTTTTGAGAGTCATAAAAGAGCTTAAAGTTGACTCCTCCTGGAGGAACGAGTGGCATAAAGGGGAGCAATTGGTTCCGATGATGATGGAACTGCTTAAAAACATTTAAAGTTCAAGAGGCCAGCTAATAATACCACTCATCGCAGCAGTTCCCCAGGGAAAGGTAAAACAACCAAGTGAGAGCATATGATTGACCAAAAGAGATGGTGACGATTGAATGAGAAAACCAAGGCTCATATGGAAAGAAAGAGGTTGATAAAATGGCAATCACGAGAGGTGTAATGAGAATGGTTTCATTTTGTTTTTCACCAGCTTGAAACATAGGAAACTATGCTTGAAATTGGTTTCATTTTTACACAAGCTTGAAACAGAGATAAAATATGCTTGAAATGGAGATAAACTATGCTTGAAACTGGTTTCATTTTTACACAAGCTTGAAACAGAGATAAACTATGCTTGATACTGGTTTCATTTTTACACAAGCTTTAAACAGAGATAAAATATGCTTAGTATAAGTCTGCATGCCCCCAACATGGTGACTCAATTTTAGGTACATGCCCCCCTAACTTCCGCTCATTCACCTAAGTAGATTGTTGGTTACTAAGTGCTGGATGGAACTAAGGTTCAATTATGAGATCAAGTGAAAGACTCGACTAGGAATTTATGAGATCTAATAAAAGAATCGAATTGAAAGGGGATTTGTTTCATATTTTAATGAGCTTGACATAGTAAAGGAACTATGCTCATGAAAACCTTGATTAATTTTTTAAGGAGCTTGACACAAGAAAAGGAACTCTACTCCAACACTTGATCATGGTCCATAAAAGGCCATGGCTTCCAAGAGGTTCTCATCATATGGGAGAAAAAAACTCTGGAAATTAGGATCCAATGCCCCCAGTACATGGTGCACTATAACACTGAATGGATCATTATTAGACACGGGCATGGAAAAAGTTTCCACATAATTAACCTGTTATAGGGAAGACACCACTAGAATGTAAGAACCATTTAGGGATGAAGGTTTATTGGGAACCATATTAGGACTAATGAACGATAGTTAATCAATGGTCACAATTCTTCCTTCATGTGGGAAACGTATCACATGAAAGAGAGAAGAGACAAGAGCTCCCATGACATAAGTATAGTCATGCCCAAGGAGTAAGTTAAATTCCAAACGGGCTTGGACAACCATCACGTCTATATAGATAGTCTTCCTTCCCAAAGTAATAGGAAACTTAGGAAGGATCCCTAATAGTTGACTGGTTCCTCTGTTAAACGCTAACAGATTTTGGGTAACATGCACAAGCTGCGAAGAAATGAAAGCTTGCCAAGTAGTTGAAGAAAGAATACTAACATATGCGCCTTCATTTATTACGGTGTTAGGTATGGCCACATTATAGGCATGTACCATGATATCAAAGGGAGCGTTAGAAGGAAGACGATATCCTGTCAGTCGAATCCAATCAAAGGAAGTGACCAAACTACTTGGAGGGGGTGTTGTGGGAATGATTGAACTGCTCCCTTGTGCTACGGGAATGGGAGGATCACTCTCTTGTACCAGGGGAATAAGAGGATTACCCTCCAATTCATGGGAATATGAATAAACAAAAAGAACCTGGGTGGTATGAGGTTCACTCTCTATAAGAAAAGCACGATACACTGAGGGTGGAATCAGGTCAACCATTTTCTCAATCAATGGTTGGTCGGGAACAGACTCATGTGATTCACTTTTGGAGAGAGTGGGATAGACCAGAGATGATTTTTGATCAATTATTTGATCAAATAGTGGAGGATCAGGGAAAATTTTCCGGTAACCAGTCGGAAGACATGGCTGAGAAGAAGTAAGGTTATCCATCAATTTGGAGGCTTCATCCATATAAGGAAAAATGTGAATGGGATAATTCCCTTCACATAACTTACAGGGAGATTTGACTCTCCCTTTTTTCCCATGGGCCTTATTATCACTAGTTGAGGGTTTGTCACCAACATGATCTCTAGAGGTTGATGAAAAAGGTTGATTTTAGTCAATAGATCACATTTCTAAAAACCTGGGAATACCAGGAAAATATCTAAGAAGGTGGTCACCCTTACATAAATTGCAAGGGAATTTTACTTTGTGGGACTGAATGGAATATTTTTCAACATTAGTTACATTGGACGAAATGGTTGCTTGGTTTCCCCCTTGCTTATTTTTCTTCTTCTTCTTCGTCTTCTTCTTCTTAGACTCCTAGTTACTAGAATCTAGACATTCACCAAACGAAGAGGAAGAATGGGGTGAAGAAACAAGCTAAGAAGGCGAGGGGTCAACCTTAGGATCAACATGAGGTTGACACTGTTTAGGTGAAGGTGAACTTGGTTGAGAACTAGCTTTGCCATTTGGAACCATGAGGGTTGAAAATAACCAAACTAGAAAACCAATGGTTAATCCCGGGAGGGACAATGTTGCCATATAGGGAGTAACAACATTTCCAAAAGAAGGAAAAGGATCATGTTTCCCATCTGAGGGGATTCCTTGATTGGTAAAATCAGGAACTGTTGCCATTAGTCTCAACCTAAGATCTGCTAAGGAGTTGTGTATGGGTAAGATGTTATTATGTGGGCAATAAATTTTAGAATTTAAAAATAAATAAATAAAAAAGGGTTAAGCTAGACATAAAGTCTTACCAAGTATCCATGAACTGCAGAATACCTCTTGGTAAACCAAGAAGTACAGGTAGGCAATATCCATGAATTTTGTGTTCGGTGTATCACGTTTATAAGGTGGCCGACTCGGTTACCTATGGTAGGATTACAACCTAATGGAATCTCCCCAAATATATGTGATGGTACGTGGGAGTCCAGTCCATAGTAGTGTTGTCTAATGCATAACTGTTTGATGAGAGCACCCCAAATATACTTATCATACATAAATATACTTCCATACATGGGACAGGGTATCACCCCCGGGTTGTAACGCAGACCGTTAGAGACAACTCCTACATTTAATGACGCCATAAAATGTCTCTAGCCTAGACCACTAAATATTCTCGTTAATTCCAATGCTCCTTAAGGTAAATTGAATTCATTTTAAGTTGATCTTGATTCAAGTTTCAATTTCAAGGCTTAAAACGATGTCACCTGAATACCTATAATGAAACTAGCATGAGAAACTAACTCTTTCAATTCAATGAATGCTATCTAGTTTAGGAAAGAGTTTCAAATAGTGATGCACCAAACAATAATGTAGAAAATGAAGATTTTCCTAATCCAGATCACTTTCACAACAAATGCAACTTATTGAAAATGAAAATTCCTTTCCTTTCACTAAGATGCATGCTTTTTTTTTTCACTTTGAAATGTAATCAAAAGAAAAACAAATGAACAAAAGAAGAAATGTAAAATCCCTTTACTTTTCTTTTAGTCGAACCAAAAAAAATCTCTTTAAAGAATGCATGAATAAAATGCTTTTCAATCTTCTTAAAACAACAAGGATAATCTAAATAAAAAACGAAAAAGAAAATCACTTCCAATTTATTTTGAATTTAGAAAAAACACACTCTTCTAGACTTGTGTGCCAAACAAACTGTAATCTTGTGCTTGACACTGAACTGAAGGGAAACAGTTAGAAGTGTAGATATGACCAAAGCATACAACAACAATATTCAAAACAAGACAAGAAAAATGCGACAAAGGGTGTTTGAAATTGTAAAAAGTTCCCAAACTTACAACAACTTAAAGAGACAAAACAAACTCGCTCAGAGAAGATAGGTAAGTCAAACACACAGCAAGGAGATCATTGAGATCTCACGGACTCCTTCAAGGGCCAAGACACACTGGAAAATCAGAAGGGAAACTCAAATTTTCCCAAGGCTAAGATCAACGCTTCTGTGCTAAGCGAAAGGGTGTTGAAAGGACAATCATCATGGTTGTACTATATAGAACAACGCCGTTAGCACTACTGTGAAGACAGAAAGGGCGTAGGTCTCTAAAAATAAGGAAAAAATAAAAGGAGTCTCACACAAACACCAAACCTGACACAGTGAAGTGACTAATAATCCTTACATAAGCTGACAGAGGCCTAAGCAGTTTTAAATTTCAAAAATTGGTGAAACTGATCCAAGATCAGTTCAGGGAAGGAGGACTTAAAAGGCTAAAGCTCCCCAGCAGAATCTCCAGTTCTGTTGTCAAGATAAATCCCCTTTGCGGACATAGACAATCTCTCTAGCCCTAGAGTGGGTCTAGCAACATGATATACTTTCTAACATAAGATTTCTTAACTAATTCTTACAATGCAATGAGGTGAGAGACATAAATACCTTTTTCCAATCGCTATCCTTGGATCCATTGATGTTGACCTCGATCCACGATCCATGTACGCCCGCTTCCTCCTACTGATGGCACACGAATACCTATAGATGATGAAGAGACAACAACAAACGTGATACAATATATAATAAATGTAAACACTGACTATCTAGCAGATCAAGGATTACTATAATATTTGCATAATCATATAAACAAATATAGAAAGAAAACATAAGATGTTATTATTGATAAATTACAAAAGGAGAGCTTACAACCAAGCCTTGATGTTGGAGGCGTCCTTAGATTAAATTCTGATTCCTTCACCCAACTCAAAAGCATTCCTTCTCTCGTGCACTTAGGCTTAATCATGATGCTAGCATGCAAAGGGATGAGAGTTTAGATGAGTTTGACAATGATCAACCAAGCTCTAGACTTGGGGGAATGAGGGATGTGAACTTATAGTAAGGAGAAGGAGGTTGGGAGCCCATGAAAGGAGGAGGAAGGCCCACTTTCTAAGGGATGATCCCCCATGGATGAGATCAAAGCTCCAAAATGAGAGAGCTTGACCTTATCATTTTTTTTCAACAACCAACTCATAACCCTTGAGCTTCTAAAGGTCGAAGCTTCTCCTCCATTTGAGGAAGCACTGCCAGAAAGGGGATCAACATGGTTTTCCAATAACTTAGGGCGCTAACACCGCTGGTCTTGAACTAGGAAAAGGACAGTAGCGTGATCATGGCACGAGGAAGAGTGCTGACCCAAGATACTAAGATTTTGACTAAGTTTATTCAATAATATTTCAAGGAAGTCTTCTTTGGATCTTCAAGGGGATATGTTATCATATTTATTAATGATGGAAACATTGCATATGATTCATCACGGGGCAATTCAGGATCAGGGACGGGAAAATGATCATGGTGACAAATTACTATGTAAAATCCAAACATACCTTGATATGTATTATAGATCTAATCCAAATTTCAAGTTCTGAAACATCTCCAAAAAAAATTTATTTCGAAAATTCCAAGATGACTCATTTGAAAATAATTTTATGACTAATCATAAACCCTAAATTTAACATAGTATATCTCCAAAATTATAGAGATCCTAGATCTAAAATTGCAACTAGAGGTTCCCCAAGGTCTCTTCTCGATATTCTAAAAATTTCACTATAAAACATCCCACAAAAAAAGCTATATTGAAAATAAAAAAATTACCTATTTGAAGTAGCAAAACCCTAGGTTCATATGCTCCAACACCAAATGTTATGAACTTGTTGACATGTGGAAAAATTCTTCCTACAACAGGGGAGTGATCACTCAGTCAGGGTCCTAATTAGATCTCTTTTCGTTTGGTATGGTGATACGCTCCAAAATAAAGGCCCAATTTTGTGTGCTACTCTATCCTAAATAAACTTGACTAGGGAAAATATATGTCATAAAAAATTATTTACAATAAACTATAAATTTTTTTATATAAATTATTGTGTGTGAGATGGGCTTCAATAATTTAAACAACAGGGAAAAGGAAAATCACCCAAGTGTAGTCCATAAGAAGTTCTTAAGGTGTTGTATAAGTAAAATCTGACAGAATAACGAGATGCTAATGCGCAAAGTTGCAATCGCATAGGTGGAGGAAGCGGTTAAGAAGATGGAAGGAGGAAAAGCCTTGGGCTGAGATGGGTTGGTGAACAAATTCTTTCAAAGCTGCTCAAAATTAGTGAAGGATGAACTATTGGACATTGTGGAGGAATCTCTAAAAATGGGTAGAATCATGAAGGATTTCAACTGAACCTCCCTCACCCTTATTCCCAAAGAGCATGGAGTAGAAGAACCTCGTAAGTTCAGGCCGATAGCATTGTGTAATGTAATCTATAAAATTATTAGGAAATTAATGGAAAATAGATAAAAACCCTTGCTCCCAAAGCTCATCTCCTCATAGCAAGCTAGCTTTGTGGAGGGGAGAAAATTTTTGGATGGAATCATCCTTACCCATGAGGTCATCCACACCCTGAAAATCTCCAGGTTTTTGAGGATGATGATAAAAATTGACATGGCCAAAGGCTATGACAAATTGATCTAGAAATATATGAGGCACAAGTTAAAAGTTTTGGGTTTTGCCACGATTGGGTAAAATGGGTCCTAAACCTAGTTTCATTGGATTTTTACTATATTCTCGTTAATGGTTCTCCTTCAAATACCTTAAAAATATCAAGGGGAATTAGGAAATGGGATCCTATTTCCGCTTTCCTCTTCATATTGATGGCGAAAGGGTTGGGTAGAACGTTGAAGGCTAACCAAGAGGAAGAGAGGACCTAAGGCTTGGGGCTAAATGAGGGGGCATCCCACCATACACCCCAACAGTTTGTGGACAATACAATGCTGATGGGTTAGGAAACGGTTAAATAGGTGCAAGGCTTAAAAGAAATCCTGGAATTATTCAAAACAACTAGTGGCCTAGATGTAAATGAAGGGAAATCTCAAGTATATTTCTTCAACACTCCTCTGATCACACAAAGAAAAATAATTAGAATCTTGTGCTTCTTGGAAGGTTCCCTCCCTTCAAAGTACTTAGGGGCCCTGCTTCCAGACTCTAAGACATGGCATAGTACCTAGAACAACCTCTTAGGTAAAATGACATCCAAAATATATAGCTGGACTCATCGGGCATTAAACCTTCTTAGCCATCTAACACTAGTGAATTCGGTGCTTCAGGCCATGCTAATGTACCTCTTCTTTGTCCTTGCAGCTCCGAAATTACTCTTTAAAAAGATCAGGTCCATCCAGAGAAATTTCCTGCGGAGCAACATTGAGAACAAGAAAAAATGGATCCTGGTTGATTGAAAAATAGTGTGGCTCCCCAAGGAGGCAGGAGGCTTGGGGCTTAGGGACTAGGAATTAAGTAATCAAGTGATGGGGTCGAAAATTTGGTGGCGATGGATAGAAAATAAGCGAGAACCTTGGGTCGATCTTTGGACGAGTAAATACGCTAGAGCTTGGTACATAAAAACTTGATTAGATTTAATGAGGACCCCTCAGGATCCATAATCTAGAGGGTTGATAATGCTAATTGCAAGAGTAACCTGTTAAATCATATATGGGAGCTCACCCCGGGCTTCCTATTACGGGGAATCTGGAAGAAAATAATCATCAAATATTTCAAGACAAGAAGAGATCAGAAGAGGAAGTTTTGGAAAGCATCCAAGTCCATGTTAGAGAAACCATGGCCCTCAAGATATGGGGACTGGATCAAATTAAAACCAATTTGGAGGAACTTCACATGCTTCAGGCATGGAAGGTTCAGAAATCGACGAAGTATATTGGAAAGGATTGTAAGGTTCTTGGTATATCTTTGAGCTTAGACACATGGGATCCTTGTGAATATTAGATGTTCAAGATGAATTTTTATGGGGCCTCGAAAGGCAACCGAGGGGCATCTAGGCATGGCGGATTAATACGGGACAATAAAGGGGAGATACAAGGAATCTCTTAGGGTCACTTGGGAGAGACCTCTAACAATGTAGTGAAGTTGGAAGGGCTGATGGCCAGACTAGAATTGGAAATATATCATTAGTGGTTCCCTCTGATCATTGAGGGAGACTCTAGGATCATTATTCATCTCGCCAACAGACTTCTAACTGGGTCCCAAGTGAGGAAGGTTACGTTGAACTAGAAGATGGAAAATATTTTGGAAAGCCCAAGTTTCCTTCTTAGGAGGCACTCGGAGGTCAAGCTTAATCATGTGAGGAGAAAAACTAATAGCCTTGAAGACCTACTTGCCAGCCATGTGGTTGAGCTAGGGAAAGAAATTCATTCAAGGAAGTGGGGAGACCTAGATGAATAAAAAATTAAGGACCTGTGAAAGATCATTTCACGAAAGGATCATGGGAGTCCCGTATGTGGGTGACCAAGGCCTATGGGCAGCAAGAGGGGTGTCACGTGCCAACCTAGAGGTCGAACACGTGTAAGTTTGATGCAAGCAATGACATTGGTGCAAGCATGCTAGGCAATGAAAACTTAGGCTGGGGAAGGATGGTGACAATGATTAGCAGTATTTAGTATTAGAAAATGGAGGTACAAGTAATAGGAACGTAGGGTTCCAAGGGAGGGAGTTACCATATTTGTCCCAGTCCGCTCGACTATGGAGTTATTGGCATCGGAGGGCCTAGGGAAGAAGGAAAAGTAGAGTGTGGGGATCAAGATGGGTTTATAGGGACATAAAGTGGATGAGGTAGAATATTTTTAGCCTATTGCAGTAGGGTGGAAAGGCAGAAAGGTGAAGGGGTCTCAAAAGTGAAACAGGTGGTAACAGTAGTGTTTTGTCCACTTTCCATCATGAAGGGAAGATTGGTAGGTCATCTGACTCAGGGTCGCCACTCTGTGGGGTGCACAACAGGCTGTGGCAAAGGAGAGGCATTGAGAGGCAGAGGATTAGGGTGGCACGGTGCTCAGCCAGAGAATTGGGGAGGTAGACTTGACTTGGAGGCTTAGTTCTTTGCTGAGAATGATGACGAGGATGATAACGCCATGTCGAAAATGGAGGTGGCCCTGTCTAAGTCTCTAGGGAGGGAGTATCAGGAGGGGGGTCAAGGTGCATATTGTGTGGGGGACACGGATCCTCCTGGGGCGTCTGATATGTGAGAGGAGGAGAATTGAACAAGAAGTGGGAGAGAACCTCTGCATCATCAGGGAAGCGTTAGACAAAAGACTCAGAAAGCTGCAGGACACCTTGATGATGGTGGGTTATATGGATATTATGTTGCCTGACTGTGTGCTTTTGTTGGGAGATGTCATGGATGGAGAAGAGGAGGAATTCATGAGAATTCAAGAGTCAGGTAGTCAGGGAGGGAAGAATCAACACCGACACTGATCAGGTGCCCTATGTTTTTGTTACTGTTACACAGTAATTTGTCACCATCCCTACCTTTCCCCATCCCGCACATTGGAGGGCCCATTTTCTAACCTGTGAGCAATGTCATGCCTTGAAACCATTATCATTGCATTCCTCTAAACATGAGCTTCAATTTCCCTGAAGACATCTCCTTGCAAAAAACCATAAAAACATCCCTTTTTGCATTGGCGCGGGTATCCATTTCAGAACTCGCACCAATGAGCAAAATCCTACAAAGAGGCCACGCCAACTGGCGCTCTGTCCCAAAGTCGCAGTCGTGCCAGCCAATTTAAGGAGTGTTTTTTAAATAAGAATGGCAGAAGTTTCATTTCAATAGACTCAGAAACTATTATCTATCTTGAGTTGAGAGGTTTGGCTCCGGGAGTTCCATGAAAGGGAAGTGGTTTTCCACCTCTCATGGAAGCTTCCTTGAAGATAGGGCCAATCCCATAATTATAGGGATCCCAACTCCCCTTCCTCCATCTATAAAAGCTAGCTCATTGCCATTGCAAGCTAGTCTTGAAGTGCCCAAGTCTTGAATCTCCAAGTTCTCAAACTCCCAAGAGCCTTCATGCTGCAAGAGCCCTCATTCTTCCCTTAAGACCAAACTCGAGCAAGGAGACTATCGTCGAGAGACTCTAAGAGAGGCTTGTCCCATCCTTGGCAGGCTTTGCGAGACGTGCACGACTGGAGACCCCTCCGAAGGAGACATCAGCGTCAGAAAATTGGTTGTACTCTCTTTCGATTGCTTATTAATGAATGACTACTGGTTATGGTTCTACTCTATTTTTCACTTATGATAATGATGAGTTATATCCTTTCTGACTGATATATAGTTGCGTATTCTGGATTTTATGCTTGTATTCATGTTTTTTCTTGCATGTGCAGGTGTCCATTCACAGAGATTGTGGGGATCGTGATCTGTCGAGGCTGAGGAATGGGAACATTGTCTCTTCTATGAATCATAGCATTGGACTCCAGGTAGGCCTCCATCGTTGGTCTATTTATTCGGAATTAGGAACTTGCACTGTAGCATTTGATGATTGTTGCTAGACCCGTTCTGGGCTAGTAGGAATCACCTCTGTCCACAGAGGGGATTTACCTCTTCAACAATTTGCCAACTCCACTGGGGAATCGTCTAGTTTTGATTGTTTCATGGTTTTCCTTGCTTGGTTGGCCTTCTAGGTTGGGTTCTTTTGTTTTTTTTTCTTCTTGGTTTGCTTGGATATCATCGATCTTCTTCTAGAGTAGTTATTTTTTATTTTTGGCTGAGGAACTTGACTGACATGATTTTTAGCTCGACATTCGCGCCAATTTGCGCATGTTGCTTTTCTATTGCCCGTGCCAATTGCTTTCTGGCGCCAGTTACAACCTCACAGTCGTGCCACTCCTGTGAGGCATTAAGGTTTGCTCATTTCTGAGCTCTCTAGGTCTGGTCAGTGTTTATTTTTGGTTTTTCGGCTACCTGAGTGTGTTGAAGTCCTGTTTGACTCGGAGTTTGCCTTCGTCCTTTGGTTGTTTGCTTTTCTCCATCGATTTCACGTTTTAAGCCCTAGGGCATCTAGTGGCTTTGTGTGTCGAGCCCTCCATAGGAGTTTTGGTGTTTGGTTAGTCCAGTCAATTCTTTGATTACTTCTCCACAATCTCTTGGGGGTTGTTCACCGTTTCATTGTGATTTTTGGGTGATTGTTCTTCTCTTCATTCAAGCTTCGTTTGGTCTTGCTTTGGACCTAGATCACACAGTCCATTGGAGCCTTTGAGACTTTTTCTTGGTTTTGAGAGACTTTGGTCGATTTGAGATCTGATTGCTTGTGCCATTGAGTGAAATTTGTTTGTTTTTGCTCTCTTAATATCGTTTCTCAAATTGCTTCTCTTTTGTTTTCAGTTTGTTTAGTGCATCTAGCTCTCAAACATTGAAAATACAAAAAATCTCTTTTGCTTTTGTTGATTAGTGCAAATTGAAATATTTTCGATTTTACTAGTATTTAGTGATTTGAATGAAAAGTTTTGATTTCATTAGTTGCATTAGAGATATCATTGATTGTCTTCCGATCATTTTGTTTGTGTAAAACTCTCAACTCTTCTGTAGCTAGTTTTCATCGAACGAAATGATGTACTGTGGCATGTAATTTTGCATTTAGGAGATTTTTGAGACCACATATTCATTAGGGCCTGAAAATTGAAATGTAATTGAAGATCAAATTTAAAATCTACTCAATTTACACTAAGGCGGCATTGAAATCTAATGAAACACATTTAGAGGTCTAGGCTAGAGACGTGTTCCGGCGTATTTAAACCTAGTAGCTGTCATTCACCTTTTGGCTTTAGACAACGCTATTACGGACTTGTGCTCCCCGTACCGTCATGTATATAAAGGGAGACCCCTCTAGGTTTCAATCCTTTATCCATAGGAAGCCGAGTGTGCTGCCTTATACCCGTGATACACCAGACACAACATTCGGGGAGATTGCCTGCACGTATGGAAAGTCCTTGGTTGATTTCTCTTTCTTTTTTGAAACCAAGGTGTATATTGCAGTTCACGGTTATTTGGTACACCCTTTTGCCTAGTATTCCTGAGCAGTCGTTTTGATGCTATCTGACTCCCTAAATTTGAAAGGATCACCAAGCACTTGTCCTTTCACGCTTGTGTCAAATCTGAAAGAGATAGAGTCATCTTTTCAACTGTTTCTCAGCTCTTGAAACATGAAACGGTGAAGTTTCTTATTTTTCAATGTGGTAAAAAATTAATCACCCATGATTACACACCCTGTTAGATTTTTCTTGTTGACCATTTGATCGTGTGTCTTGACTCTTTTTCATCCCATGTGTGTGTTTGATCATTTCTCTTGTCATTTTTGTCACAGTGGCGGAACTCTCGGTTTCGTCTACTTGTAGTCCTTACACGGACGATTCATCAGAGGTTTCCCAATCCTCTGCTGAACCACAGTAGCCCACTATTTCCAAGTTTCCTGATGGGGAACCGGTTCTTTCTGAGCAACCCTTTGGGGGACCAGTTGAGTTTGATTGGCCCTTTTCAGACCCTGTGTCTAAATTGAGATTAGGAGTTGATTTCCTTTCTCTTACATCGGGTTCGCCTTTTATTGTTGATGTATTTCCTCCTAGTCCTTGTCGTCTATTGCGCGATCTAGTGGCAGGCTCAACCATGAGTGATTCTGGCGAGGAAATCCCAACATCTGGTGAAGACTATCAGCTCTTCCCACGAAGATTGTTTCTAGGAGACAACTCTGAACTGGCTGATATGTCAACAGCCAGTCCCTCATTACCACCGTGGTATAGGTCTTTGGGTCAGATTATTTCCACCGTAGCCTCTATGGGAGTGTCAGCTCCTTCTCTGAGGCCAGCTGCTCCTACACCCGGGGTGTCTCCTCAGACGCCCGTTACTTCTGTACCCATTCGGCCCACTGCTTGTGTGGCCGCGTCTTCACCTGTTGTCACGGCACCCTTTGCCAGGGCTATGCCATCTCCTAAACATATCTATTTAGCAACTGCTATACCAGAGAACATCTCTCCAGAGGAGTATCGGTTGTCCCTGCAACAGCCGAACCCCGAGGTTGGACCATCCTCCCAAGATTCCAACCGCTCTTACTTTTCGCATTATGCACAGGATGGTACACACATGTACGCTTTTCCAGGTCAGTATCATGAGCATGGGGACATTTTACGTCTACCCGCTCCTGAGGCCTACCTCCATGCTCAAGGTTTACCTTATAACCAGGCTTATAACCTGCAAGGGAAACCTTTCCAAGGCCAACCTTCGGGCCAACCTGGCTATCCTTATGACCCACAGGGGCAGCCCATGCAAGGCTATCCTGCGGGCCAGCAAGGGCCATCATACGGTCCGCAATGATAGTATTACATCCCTTCCGGTCAACCTGTTCAACCTCAGCTGGGGTACCAACCGGGACCGGTCTATGGTCCTGGGGGGCAAATCCAGCCTTCTCCACCAATACAACCGCAGTATCCTGTTATTTCTAACGTTTCATATCAGCCGGGACCATCCTATGGTTCTACTTCAGGTCAAACCAGTTTCCAGCAACCACCTGGCCCTGTTCCTCCACCAGGCCAACCGGCCCATCTGGCACAACCTGGTGTTCCGCCTCCAGGCCAACCGGCCCATCTGGTAGAACCTGGGGCTCCTTCACGGCCAGGTCAGCCTGTGCAACCGGTGCAACCTGTCTATCCGAGTCAGCCTGTTCATTCAGGGGAACCCTCTCAGTTGGATCAACCTGTTCACTCAGGGCAGCCCGCTGATTCCATTAACCCTGCCCAACAGCCGATTCATTCGATGCCGCAGTTGAATCAACAGTTGCGTCCTAATTATCAGGCTCCACAAGGTTCCACTTTTCAGCAGCCGACTCATCCTCAGGGCGGTTATTATCCTCATGTTCAATCTCAACTGAATTATAACCACCCCCAGAGGCTCTCAATATTATCCTCCTCCACCCGGTTCTACCTACACTCAGCAGCCAAATCCAAATGCTGCTTATACTAGGCCGATGCATAATCAGGGTCCGTACTCTGGTTATCAAGCCCCACACACTGGTTACCAACATCCAAATCAGTCTGGTTATACGACCTACACCCCCTACGGTCAGAATCCTATGGGATAGAACCCATGGGGGCAAGGATATTCACAACCATTGTGGAGTATGGGTACCGGTCCTCACCCTGGGCCTGGCATGCCGGTCAATCCGCCATTTCTGTTCCTGGCCACCTTGGAGTTGCCGGATGTTTCAAAATTGACCAATGATCCGATTTTACATAATCTGTATTGGCCTCTGGTTCCCACCAAGATACCAGGTGATTGCCCCAAGTTTGAGGGAAAATATGGAGAGGAACCCCAGGCACATGTGATGACGTATCATCTTTGGTGTTCGTCTAACTCTTGGGTCGACGATTCGATTCGTCTGTGCCTCTTCCAGCGTACTTTAACTGGAGCTGCTGCTAAGTGGTACATCGAGTTATCCCATGGTATCTTCCAAGATTTCAACTCTTTAGCCATGGATTTTCTCACGCACTTTCAGTTACCGGTTCATTATGAAGCCGGTACGCACCTCCTGACTTCTCTGAAGCAAGATAAAGCCACTCACATTTCTGATCACATTCATGAGTGGCGGTGCCATCATAGACTGATCAAGTTTCACATACCTGATCAGATACTAACTCACTGGTTCACCACCTCCTTTGTGAATAAAATCACCCAAGATATTGCGATGGGAGCGTGTGTGACGGAGGAAGAAGCCATTGCACGTGCCCAATATCTGGATCTTGTGTATTCCCAGTCCGGCACGCTTTATGATATCTTGCCTGATGCCCCATGGTCCGGAACCTGTAAGGCTCCGCCTACCCCTGCGGTGGATGGTGTCATTGCTTCTGTCTCTCAGAATTCGAAGAAATCATCGAATGGGAAGCAGAAGTCTAATTCTTCCAACAATGCTCCTGCTAATCCCGCCCCGTCTGATTCTGGCAAAACCGCGGAGGTGAATGTCGTTCAGGCCAATCCTACGGAGAAAAATTCCTAGGGGAAAAAGAAGGGCAAAGGCAAATCTAAATCTGATGCCCCAAAGCCAGAATCTAAATCTCATACTGAGGATGGTTCTCAGCATAAACCGAAGTACCCCTGCCTCATTTGTGAAGGAAACCATTATACTAAGGATTTTCCACGATGATCCGAAGTTAGTCAAATTCTCAAGGGCTCAAAAGGGACTCTAGAAGTTCTTAAAAAACCATTCCCATCTCAACAGACCCAGATAATTGAACAACCGTCACCATCTGCACCATTTGGGTCCCAGGTTTTCATGATGAACGTTGCTGCACCTATCTTTGTCGCTACGCGTTCGAAGGATTACAACAAATCGCGGCAGGCACCCGGGAAGGCAGTTGCGGATGGACTGCCTCCCCTACCTATCTCTGGTTCATTAGAAATTGAGAAGCCTACTCCTAAACCTGTTGTGAAGCCACCTTCTAAAGGTGTTCTTCGAAGATCTTCGTATAATCCGAATGCTCGTGCTGCTCAACACTACAGCATTGTTGAGGATTTGGCACAAGCACCTTCTGCTATGTCCACACTCGAAGTTCTTCAAAGTTTTCCTTCGTAATGGAAGGCTTTACTGTCTGCAATCGGTGGTATTGATCCCGCTGATTCAAGTCTTCTCACCTTCGATTTAGAGAATTTCACTCACCGACTTCCACATCAAATCGCTCTTGTTATTCAAGTCGGGATTAACGGTCTAAACATCCATAGGGCCGTAGCAAATGAAGGTGCTTCTACCTGCGTTATGTCATCCGCTTGCTAGAAGGCCATTGGCTCTCCAGCCCGCGCGTCCTCTCCCAATGCTTTGAAGGCATTTGATGGACGGGAATCGAAACCCCTGGGTGTTCTCGAGAGTTTAGCGATCACTTTATAGGGGAATACTGTCAACGTGGAAGTAGAAGTGGTTGACGCCAAGCTCAAATACAATATACTTCTTGGTTGTAGTTGGACTCATGCCATGCTCTGCGTGCCGTCCACCGTCTTTCGACTTCTTCAGTTCCCCCACGAGGGAAAAATTGTCACGGTGGACCAGTTGTCCTTCTTCACCTCCACCTCCGAGAAAAACGTGCCATACATGGATCAAATTCCGAATCCCCCTGATAGTGTAGGACCTGGTCTCTTCAAAGACCTCGTCCTCATGGGTATCTTTCCCACACCACCACCGCACACCGCTCAAGTTAACATGATTTCCAGGTCCGATGACCTCTGGCTTATTCCTACGCCTGAGCAAGTGTTTGAGTTTGGAGAATTAATGCCCTTGACTCCAGTAGAGATCAGCTACTGTGAAATTGTTGCCGCATCTGATCCTCCACCTCCTCAGCATGCTCCTTTAAGCATGGCTCTCGACGTCTACTCTCAATCCCCCTGGCTTGGTCAGGTCGATTCACCTAACCCTCTTAAAGAGACGTTTCCTTCTGATGAAGCCATCATTGAAACTATGTCTGTAGAGGAGCTGCCTTGGGGCGATGGACATCATCGCTCCTCTTTTATGCCTAGCTTGGGGGCAATGACTGACTATCTAGAGTGTTATGCTTCTCAGGTTCCTACCCCTCCCCTTCAAATGCCCATCTTGACGCACGAGGTTTTTTTGGAAGGTAACCTGAGTAATATCACTCAAACCGTCCTGATCAACATCTCCGTTAAACCGGGGGTCGTTGAGAATATTCACGTGGGAGTGACTTGTTCTCCCGATGAGATTCAAGTCTATACTGATCTTTTTAAATAATTCAAAGATGTGTTTGCCTGGTCCTATGAGGAAATGCCGGGGATTGATCCCTGTATCGTAGTGCATGAGATTCCAACCTACCCTGGTGTGAAGCTCGTGTGCCAACGCTTATGCCTCATGCATCCTCGGAAAGCCGCTGCAATTAAGGAAGAAGTCGAAAAAATTCTGAACGTGGGTTTTATTTATCGTATCCCCCTCACAGAATGGGTGTCTAACATTGTCCCTGTCGATAAAAAGTAGGGTAAAATTAGGGTTTGTCTTGATTACCGCGACATCAATCGCGAATGTCCAAAAGATAACTATCCCACTCCGTTCATAGACCAGATTATCGACGAATGTGCCGGAAGTGAGATTTATTCCTTGATGGAAGGTTTCTCAGGGTATAATAAAATCAATATTGCACCTGAGGATCAACACAAGACTACGTTCATCTGTCCGTGGGGTACTTTCGCATATAAAAAGCTCCCGTTCGGCTTGAAGAACGCTGGAGCTACTTTTCAGCGTGCGATGTCTTATGCTTTCCATGACATTCGCCATATCGTTCAGCCTTATCTGGACAACTTGCTAGCTGATTCAGCTAGGCGAGAGGATCACCCTGAACACCTCCACCAGATTTTCCTTCGCTATAGGCGCTACAATATTAGGCTCAATCCTCATAAGTGCGTCTTTGGCATGGATTCTGGCCGTCTTTTGGGATTCATAGTCTCCAAAGATGAAATTCGCCTTGACCCTTTAAAAGTCGAGGCTATCATCAACCTCCCATCACCCTCCTCATTATATCAGCTGCAGAGTCTGCAGGGAAAAGTGAACTTCCTTCGACACTTTATCTCGAACTACGCTGAGGTGGCCAAAGGATTTACACGCCTATTAAAGCAGAATTTTCCCTTCCGTTGGGATGAAATTGCTCAGCAATCCTTTGAGAAGCTAAAGACGTTATTGGTTAATGCTCCTTTGCTTCGTCCTCCGGACTATCATCGTGATTTCACTTTGTATCTCGCCGCCGCGTTTAGCACCATTGCTATGGTTCTGGTGCAGGATGATGATGATGGTAATGAACATGTCGTTTATTATCTATCAGGAAACCTTCTTGATACAAAAACGCGCTATGCTCATGTCAAGAAGTTGGCTTTAGCCGTCGTACACGCTATGCAGCGCTTTTGCCATTACATCCTGCTGCGCATGATAACAGTGGTTTCGGATTGCAACCCCATGAAATATATTCTCTCTAGGCAATTTCTGGGGGGAAAATACTCCAAATGGATCGTTATCCTGTAGGAGTTTGACTTAGAGTTCACCACTGCTAAGTCAACCAAATCACTTGTTTTCTCGGATCTTATATGCTCACTCCCGACAGACTCCACTCCTTCACGTTCCGAGGATCATATCCCGGTCGAAACTCTTTTCCTCATCAGTACTCGCGACCCTTGGTATGGTGACATAATCGTGTATCTTCAGACCTCCACATTTTGGTCTGAGTTGACTAAAGATGCCCGACGTAGAATTTGGCATCAGTCTCAACCCTACCGCATCGTAGGAGATACTTTATACCGTGTTGGAGTAGATTCGGTGCTCCGCCAGTGCCTTACCTTGGAAGAGGCTAAAAAGGCCCTCAAGGACTGCCACAGTGGTGCCTATGGTGGACATATGTCTGGATATGCTACTGCTTAAAAGATTTTGCGAGCAGGATACTTCTAGCCATCAATATTCAAAGTCTGTATTACAGCAGTTCGAAAATGTCACGCGTGCCAGGTGTTTTAGCGCAAGATGTGCACGCCACCTTTTCCTTTGCATCATGTTGTTACCGTTGGCCCGTTTTCAAAATGGGGCATGGATTTTATGACGTGTAACCCTCATTCAGCCGAGGGGCATGCGTATATAATTGTAGCTATCAAATACTTCACCAAGTGGGCCGAAGCGATGCCTACACTTGCGGCTGACGGTAAAATAGCTGCTCAATTCATATTCAACCACATCATCATGCGTTTCAGGGTTCCTCAGGCCATCGTTACCGACCATGGTACTCATTTCTGAGATTATATGATGGTTGAGCTAACATCGAGGTTGGGCTTACGCCACGATATCTCAACGCCATATTACCCTCAGGAAAATGGCCAGGTTGAAGCAGTGAACAAGGTTTTGGTCACTATGCTTCAACGAACAGTTGGGATTCATAAATCAAATTGGCACCTCCAACTGTTCTCAGCTCTTTGGGCTTACCGAACGTCTGCTAAGAGTGCGACTGGGTTCACACCATTTCAACTGGTGTATGGTCTAGAAGCAATTCTTCCGGTTGAATAAGAGATTCCTTCTTTGAAATTAGCTGTAGAACTTCTACCCGAAACTTCTGCTGAAGAAGAGTGTCTCCTGTATCTGGAACGGCTAGATGAAACCCGCCGCTTAGCTGCCTTATTCACTGAGGCACAAAAGAAGCGGGTCAAATCTCAATACGATCAATCGGTTTCACCACGTTCCTTCGTTGAAGGGGACCTTGTCCTCCTCTATGATCAAGCACACGATAAGCTTGGGGCGGGGAAGTTCCAACCCATGTGGCATGGGCCCTATATAGTTAAATGGGTATTAAAGAATGGGGCCTACGACCTTATAGATTATGAAGGAGTTCCGCTGGCGCAGCCCAGAAATGGGCTGTACCTGAAGAAATACTACACTTAAAGTCATTTTTTGTGTGGTGTGTGTACATAGGTGTGTCTATTCATTTGTCTGCATGTGTGGTGTGGTGTACAGTGTAAACGTCTTTTTGCTGATCAGGTCTTCCTGATTGTGCAGATGTCCATCAATTCGTTTGTTGGGTTTGCGGATGGTGCTTCCCGCAGTACCAGGAATCTGTCTTTGGCAGCCTGGTAATCTACGATCCTACTGCTGAATTGGTCAACCTGCAAGGTGTGTTTCTGGGACGTACTACAAATAACATCGCGAAATATAGTGCTGTATTAGAATTATTAACTGAGGTTGTAAACCTTGGTATCCATGAATTGCTTGTGTATCTAGACTCACAACTTGTGGTATTACAAATGAACAGTCATTATTCGATCAAAAACCGATCCATTTTATGTCTGTATCTGTGTATTCGTTTACTGGAAAGAAATTTTGACTATATTACATATCAGCATATACCCAGGCACATGAATACATTAACAGATGTAGTAGCTAATTTGGTGTTAGATAGACATTTGCGCAATTTGTAAATCATCATTACATGTAAAAGGAAAATCCATCCAGAAATAGATATGTATATATATAGATATCGAAATGTTTACATAGTGTGCGTCGCATAATATCAAAAAATATACATGTTCATCTTATTACATCCGGAGATGACACGTCTCTCAAAAATATACATGAAATAAAACCCTAAGAGGCTAGTCTACGTGGTGCTCATGATAACAAGTCACTGCACGCACTAAGCATCTCAGTAGACGGTGGAGGCGACTAGGCACTCCCACTGTATGTCTCTGATATGCTAACGGTACATCCGCCAGCCAGGCATAATCCGAAATCCCTCGGGCAATCCCCTCGAGGTTCTGAACCAACTCTCCTCCTTCCGCGCCCTCCTCATGAGGATCGACTGTGACCTGAGTTCTCTGTGCGATAGGAGACATCCCGGATGGTCTCTCTGGGCCAACATCTGCATACACATGTAACTGGTGTCAGAACGGACATGTATTAACAAAAAATCATAAAACATAAAAAATAAAAATAGATCATACCCATCTCTTCGTCCCAATCCTCTCCCTCCGGCAGTGGGAGATCTGGGTCTCCAGTAAAGGCTGTCCTAGCATAAGGCCAGTCCTCAACTACAATCAACTCGCGCTGCAACCACCCAAAAAAATCTGGCCTCCAGGACATCTATTGGCCTTGTCTTGCTCTGGGCATCAATGCTGCCCAGTGAGCCATTCTCGGCTCTCGTGGTATCAACTCTGCTACAACGGCCCCTTGGCCCTGGAAGATTGGAAATCATTCCAGAATGAACGATACTAGGATGGAACCATAGCCAAACTGCTTCAGCTTGGCTTGTTTGCATCTCGTCAGCTATCTCTTGATTTTGATCGTTACTGTTGTGGCCCAGTCAAACAGTATGGGACTCATGCACTCTAAGGCCAGTAAGAGTTGGGCTTTCGTCGCTTTGTGCGGTGCCTGCAATCCTGCAGCCCGCGTGATGGTATGCAGCACTACTCGTAGTGCCAGATCGAGGATAGTGTGGATATCCACCTTTTTACTCCCTGATCCCATTTGTGCCTGTGGGCACACTCGTGCCATCACTTCCTCCATTTTCTCACCCGACGGTCTACTCCCTATCAGTATGGGTACCAGAACTCTGCGCGACAGTCCGGTTATGAGGTACACATCAGAAACATCCAGTTCTAACACCTGGTCTCGTAGCTTGAATACTTGTTCTTATTCATCCCAAATGCTCACCAGGTACTGAAGTAGCTCAGGTTGAGCACACAAACAAGGTGTTAGGAAAAATTTCTTGAGCCCACAGTTTCTGAGGGCATTCATGTAGGCCTCATTTTCCATGCCCATTTCTTCCTCTTCCCCATGCTCTCTTTCTTTCCACTAAATCACCATTTTTCTTGGTTTCCTGCATCAACATGGTCACAAACCTTTAATTAGATCTTTGTTGAGCTTCAAAATTCATTCAAATTGATCAAAATGTTGAATTTTTAGGCAGAAAATTGGGTTCGGCCACTGGCGCGGCTGTTTTAGCAACAGTCGCGCCAATTGACGCGATCCCTTTGCATATAAAAGCCCATTGGCGCGGGTCCGTGCCCGATACCCGCGCCAATGAGTGGAGCCCTAAAAATTCAAAAAGTTTCCACAGAATTCTATTGCATGATGGAAAACTATTAAAAAATAGACTGAAATGAAGGATGAGGAAGCGCCTTTTACCTGGAATTGACGAAACTCTGAATGGTGGCCCGGATCGGTCGTAATCGCCGCCAAAAGTTTGCACAGTAAATGGACCAATATTGCTCTTCACTCAAGTAAAAAGTAAAAGTAATTTCAATTTTTACCATTTAGACTTATTTATAACTTTTTGAGCTCTATTTTAAGTTTAAAAAGTCATTTTTCATTAAAACTTCGTATGTTTTGTCATGGATTTTACACTTGCCTTTCTGTGCAGCAATAGGTCTTTATCCAACGTAAACGGCGAAACGAGTTTTATTTTATACTTTTTCGGACTCGGTAAAAACACGAAAAATTCACTTTGGAGTCATCTTTCAGCTCTTTTCTGACTCTCAAAACATGAAAAGATTGCCAAGGCCCTTGTCATTTCGATCTCGTTAAAGTGGCTGCGAAATGACATCTACCCAGTATATGTTTACCCATTTTTCGGGTTGGGATGGATTATTTACGAAAAAGGAATACCCTAGCCTATCGCGACTAGGAGGTTTTCCCAGATATTGTTTTCTACCTTTTCGGATCTGGGGAACTATTTACGAAAAGGGACATTTGGAGTTTACTTTTCTGCTGTATTTTCAAACTCTTTAAACATGAAAATACGCCAAGTTCTTCCTTTGTCAGACTCGTCAAACCCTGATGACATCGGATTTAGTCGAAATGACGTTCTCCTCCTTCCTCCTTCCTAGGGCTCGTTAAATGTACTAGGGTGGATTCGCCCGAAGGGCGGACTTATATTACAAGCATATGCTATCCCCTTCAAGCTTGTTATCAAAAATAATTGGGGTACTCACCAGAAATGGTGGGGGGGAATGGAACCATCATCATTGTCGTGTCGACAGTATGTCGCTCTTGAACATGGCACTTGTCTGCATTCGTGTCGGGTTGGGGACATCTCATCTCGTTTTTCACTTGCTTCCGTGGGTTGGATAATATTTTTGACCTCTCCTCTGCTCATTGCCTTGTCACCATGACCTCTGATCCGTTGATGTCAAATACTGCCAAAACCACTATTTGTGTTGTTATATGTTCAAGAGAATTTGACCTCTGCAAATATCAACCTTCCTCTGATTCTCGTATGATCCTGATTCACAAGAAAAACATCATGTCCCTCTGTCTCGTGTCGATGATGTGGGAAACATTATGGCCCACCTTCGATCAAGGTAACTTCCTATCGACTTCAGCTCATTATCCAGGAAGCTGATCTAGAGACTCTCTTATGGTACCTTGGAGCCTGCATGCCCCAATGGCAGGTTCGTCGCATTCGACGTGAGGTTTTTATCATTGGCCTCCGATTGAGTGATTCTACGGGTGTTCGACACCATCTCATTAATTCACATGCCGTAGATTGTACCTATAGTACCTTGAGGGCCATCGTCATTATTGGTGGTTCCTCTCGCATCTGTTAACAGCTCTTATCATTGGCTGGTAATCAGACGATGTTCTTGCATGTTTGACTTCAGCTCACATATTCACATGCTTGAACTTGTACTTTGTTCAGGTCGAGATGGAGCGCAAGACCCTGGATTCTGTCTGTTGTAATCCAGGCTGCGATTTTGTGGATTATTATTTACATGACTTATTTACTGGATGGTGCGACCATACCTGAGTTTATTTGTTGATCCTCACTGGATGGATGCATCCATACCTTGGATATGGATTATAGTATACTCTGTTTCGAATGGCTGCGTCCATACCGCATATACATCATGTACTTGAGATATCAGTTGTATTTCTCCACGCAGGTTTTCTGACGGCGGAGTTTCAGTTGGACATGTTCTCGTAAAGCATTTCACCCCTCTCTCTCTCTTGGGCCTCATGCTTTAGAGGGCATCTGTTACATAGTAATTTTTCACCGTCCCTACCTTTCCCCGTCCCTACCTTTCCCCGTCCCACACATTGGAGGGCCCATTTTGTGACCTGTGAGCAATGTCATGCCTTGAAACCATTATCATTGCATTCCTCTAAACATGAGCTTCAATTGCCCTAAAGACATCTCCTTGCAAAAAACCATAAAAACATCCCTTTTTTCATTGGAACGGGTATCCAGTTCAGAACTCACGCCAATGAGGAAAATCCTACAAAGAGGCCGCGCCAACTGGCGCTCTGTCCTAGAGTCGCAGTCACGCCAGCCAATTTAAGGAGTGTTTTTTAAATAACAATGGAGGAAGTTCTGTTTCAATAGACTCAGAAACTGTTATCTATCTTGAGTTGAGAGGTTTGGCTCCAGGAGTTCCATGAAAGGGAAGTGGTTTTCCACCTCTCATGGAAGCTTCCTTGAAGATAGGGCCAATCCCACAATTATAGGGATCCCAACTCCCCTTCCTCCATCTATAAAAGCTAGCTCATTGCCATTGCAAGCTAGTCTTGAAGTACCCAAGTCTTGAATCTCCAAGTTCTCAAATTCCCAAGAGCCTTCATACTGCAAGAGCCCTCATTCTTCCCTTAAGGCCAAACTCAAGCAAGGAGACTATCGTTGAGAGACTCTAAGAGAGGCTTGTCCCATCCTTGGTAGGATTTGCGAGATGTGTACGATTGAAGACCCCTCTGAAGGAGACCTCAGCGTCAGAACATTGGTTGTACTCTCTTTCGATTGCTTATTAATGAATGACTACTGGTTATGGTTCCACTTTGTTTTTCACTTATGATAATGATGAGTTATATCCTTTTTGACTGATATATAGTTGCGTAGTCTGGATTTTATGCTTGTATTCGTGTTGTTTCTTGCATGTGCAGGTGTCCATTCACGGAGATCGTGGGGATCATGATCTGCCAAGGCTGAGGAACGAGAACGTTGTCTCTTCTACGAATCATAGCACTGGACTCCAGGTAGGCCTCCATCGTTGGTCTGTTTATTCACAATTAGGAACTTGCGCTGTAGCATTTGATGATTGTTGCTAGACCCGTTCTGGGCTAGTAGGGATCGCCTCTGTCCGCAGAGGGGATTTACCTCTTCAACAGTTACGTTAAGTTATTGGTGGGATTTTAGCCCTATAATGTACATAGTTCACAGTCTTAGTAGGTTCAGTCGGTTACAAGTTCAAGATTTATCTCTTCTACTCATTTTAGGCATCATTGTACTTGACATTCCTCTAGTTTCCCATATTGGGCAGAGATGTTTTGTTAATTTTAGACATAAGGTCTGCTTTTCGGAGTGCCAATAGATCTATTTATGTAATCATTTAACTAGTTAATAGATGGATAGCCATACTTGCTGACAAAAAATAGAAAAACAGATTCTTTAGAAATTCATATTTTAAATATTTAGCTTCAATGGTGTAAACATATATTGACCTAGAATATTTATTACCTTCTACATTTCTCCTTTTAATTAATGTGATCTATCATCTCCTAGATATATATTAGCAAGCATATTAATGTCATAATATGTTTGAATCCAATATATTTAGCATGTGAAATGAATATAAATAAGTAGTTAAAATATGTATTTATTGTTCAAAAAGGAGAATCTCAAATGAAAAACTTGATATTTTTGAAATCATTACTCATTTTTGCTTCTTTTTCAATGAAATTCCATGAAATAATTCTTTTTTTAGACTCATTAAACTCCATCTTACTCTAATGCAAAAGGCTAAAATTAACTACAAAGCTAAAACAATATAAGCATTGACCATTGCTCTTTACATTCCTAGTTACATTGATATCTATAATGCCCTTACACAAGCACAACTTTCAACAACATTAAGACACTTCATTTATTTACTATCATTTGAAATATAATAATAATGATGATAATTTATTTTTAAGGTCACTAAAAAAATCAAGCACCAACCATGTACGAGAACCCCTTATTTTACAATGAATTAAAATCTTAATATTAAGTCATCTTAGAGATAATGGAGAAATACAACAATTCAATTAAAATCAACAATGAGTTCTGATCAATATTATCAAACCAAGTGAGCACAATTGAAGTTGTACTTTTGTATATTTATATAGTTATTTTAGAAACTATTTATTATAATGCTTATATCATTACTAATATTTAATAGTTTTTGTGTATCTCACTTATTTAATAATTAGTAAATTTTTTGTCATTTCTTAAGATTTTTGATTGAACTAATTACCTATGGTTAGATCTGAAATTTCTTTAAAAAAATTAAAACTAAAATGAAGAAAAAAAATTAAAATTAATTATTAACAAATTATTCTGTCACTGGTTACAACGTTTGATTGAACTAATTATCTCTCATTGAATTAGAAATTTTAAAACAAATTAAACATAAGCTAAAATAAAACTCTGATATATCATAACGCCTAAATATTAATCATGGACACATCAAATCATTAGGAGAAATTAGAGTTTCAGAGATAATTTTTTTTTTAAAGGAGATATGGTATATTAAGTATTTTTTGGTAATTTATATGTATTATTGGGCCCTCCAAGAGTTTTGGGTCTTGCAAATTTATTGTGTTATATTTACCTTTTGTTGTTTCAAGTTTAGCAAGTGAATGAGGTCTTCAGAATTTGAATTTTTCTCATGTTTGAGATTTAAAAAAAGGTTATTGGTTACTGCATCCAAGAATGCCTAATATGGTTTTGGGTCTTGCAAATATATTTTGAGCTTTTTCTCGCATGCATTTATCAAATTGTCCGCACCATTGTATCTACTCATATGCTAGAATATGTGTGGAGATGGACATCAAAAAAGGTTTTGGTAATCTACCTAGTATTAACTTTTCCTTTATATCAAACATATTTCATTCAAAATCAAGTTCATTATTAAAGATACCAAATGAGAAATATGCACATACCTCTGAAAACATGGATCTGTGGTTGAATCTAAGTCCTCAATTCCCACATACAAACTGATCCATTCCTCCTAGCCGATCCAAGGCTAGCCTCTCTGGCTCCTAGGACAAGAAATCTTGAGGATGAAAGTATTCTAGCCCTTGTGCTCAAAACTCTATGAACAAAACCAAAATATTGTAGGTCTATAGCCAAAATCCTAAGCACCAAGGTTTTTCCCTCAAGTTTTCTCCAATACACCGAGCTTCTTAAAAATATTCTCGATTTTTCTCCCACACTCCAAATTTCAAGTGTAAAATAAACCCCCCCTTCTAATTTTACATATATTTATATAATAAGGGTTTCTTCCCTCCAATAAAAAGCCACACCTACCAATTTTTTTGACAACCTTGACCTTATCCATAAAAATGTATATAATAATACTAGAGTAAGTGACCTAGATATATTAAATGAGCTTTTAATTATTACTAGAGTAGACAATATCTCTAGAGGATTTATTTTAACACTCATTGACATGTTTTATGCATAAATTTTATTAATGAATATTATATTAATATATTTTATTGTATTCTTTGATAAGTAGGTATTAATTAATAATTTAAACAATAAATTCATTTACCCTAAGCTTAAGCATTTTTATAAAATCAATAAAAATTAAACTAGTATGTATACTAGTACAATACATGACATGCATTCATATTTAGCTAGCTTGAAAATGTCTCATATTTATGCTAATAATCATATTTCATTCAATACGAGTCATTACATTTTTTCCACTTAAATTAATTTGAGGGCTCGACACTACGTTTGAGTTAAAATAATACATTATGGAAATGTTTCATTGACATGTACAAATTGTTATGGAACAAGACATGTAATAAAAAAAAAACCCAAGTGTTTGGAGAACAATCAATATTGGAAAGATAAGGCTCAAATGGTGGAAACTAGGACAAAGAGATCTCTAAACTGTATAGATAGAAGAATAACATTAGTATAAGAAAGAATGAGAAGATAAACATGAAGGATATATTTTCAAAGAAATGCATCAAAGGTAAAAAAAATTAGGTAGAAAAAATTCATGCTAGTGAGGATCCTTAGGATTTAGGGAAAGTGGAAAAACGACCAACCTTAATGGAAAATGGATCAACTCTTAAATTCACATGGAATAATGCTTAAAGGAATCTTCTTGAGAATATGTGGGGGATGAGGAAGAATTCAAAAATAACAATGCTCACTTGCAAAATAATGACTTTCTAGAATTAGTAGAAAGCACAAGTTGATTCAAGTTGGTGTAATATCTCCATTTTATTTATTTATTTTTATACTTATCTATGTGATTGGTCATCACATGTCTCTTTAATATCTTATCCCAATGACATCTCTGCTATGGTTATAATTAATTTATCCCATTTAAATCTTTAGTCATAATTAACATGGTTAAACATTCCCATACCCTTACCTCCTCATTCACACCCTACATTTGATTTATGTCTAACATATCCTTACATATAATTTTTAACTAATGTGACCGTCTACATTAATAATTTCTATCCTAATCAATCACTCTAACCAACTAACCTTTGGTCTCATTGAAATTATATTCCAAATCCTACATTAATATAGATACCCCTATATTAAGCTACATATGATTTACACCTCTTACTACCCTTAATGCATATTTATTTGGCTGTCATAAGGTAAGTGCTAAATTTTATATGCTACCACCATAGTTTTAAATTCAAATTTATTGGAGTACCCCACCCGATGACTTTTCCATCGCACTCATCTCCATGTGAAAGGATCAAGTGTCCTCACATTTCCCTTACACTCATATAAAGGTTCCACATGGATGTTTTGGAACAACACAAGATGAATCAATGGTTCTGATGAGTTGTGAAACCCCTAAGTGTTTTTACCTACGTGTCTCTATCTCATTTCGAAATTTAGTTTTTCATTTTGTGGCCGTTTTTCTCTTTGGATCTTTTCCTCCATAACTGACTTGCAAGTATGTTTTAAGAGGCCCCGCACTTGATTCCTCCATCCTTATCATAGCTAGAGCTCTAACTCCATAGCACGACCAAGAATAATGTCTTCTAGAGCTTGTGTGCGTGATTCCTCCATTATTTTTTTGAGGAAGAAAATTTAGGTGTTTTGTTTATTTGAATGCTATGACTCTTATCTTTTTTGTTTGCAAATGAGATTTGGTTCATTTTTGCGGGGAGGTTACACAACAATTCGACTGGATTACCCATTTTCCCTTGACGTAAACAATGCTACCCCTACATTTTTTTAAATCATGCATTTCGTTTATTATTTTTAGCTCTCTTCTTATGTGTTTTTTTTTCCTTTTCATAGTGGCATCCTCTATCCTCCATATGAAGACATGGAGAAACTGCCTCCTCTTCTCTGCGTTGCTATGACACTTCTTCAACCATCCCACAACCCTTATTCATCGCAGAAGAGGTAGGCATCTTTCGAATTCCCTCATTGGTTTGGTAATTTCTCTCTAGTTCACCTGGGAATTTTCGGGGTGTGGTTAATATAATTAATGTTTTTTTTTAATGTGGCTTTAGGGTGCTCCTCTACCCGAATGTTTTGGATTTGTTGACTTTCATATATCATCGTATGAATTACCTGATCTGCATGCAAATCATCCTTCCAGCAATTGCATTTTGCGACTGTATGTGTTGTTTGCAAGTTCTTTATCCATCAATTATATTTGTTTGGATTTTATGAGGGTTTTACTCCTCTTCCCTTCCAAATTTCGTAATGACAATCTGGCATTGGGGTTTTAATTCCAGTTCATAAATTTTATTTTTATTACTTCTCTGTATAATGGCCATGTTTCCATGGTTGAGTTCTAATTTCTAATATTTTTTTATATGCAATACCTTCTCTGCCAAAATCCCATATTATTCATTTAAGTTGCAGTGTTGCATCTTTCCACTGGAATCACTTGGCTTAGCATGGCTCGGTATCACCTGGATCTGCGTGGCTCTTGGATCTGCATGACTCTCTTCATTATTTTTTTCAATCATTTTCTTTCATACCAAAAATATGGCTATGTTTCTTAGTGAAGATCTAGGTTTTACATCGTAATGATTTCATTCAAGTATTTTGATTATTTTTCTTACCAAGAATTGGGGTTTTTACCTTCAAATATGATCTCTGTGGGTAGCCACAGTAACTCTCTGTTATGCACATTTGTAAGGTCCCACCTTACCCACCATCAGTAAGATAGAGAAGTAGATGTCACATAATCACTAATACTCATTCCCACAAAAATCCTAAAGAATTAGTCACTGTAAAATTGTTTCCAACAACAAGCCCGTTTTTTTTTTTTGAAAGCTTTAGATAATACAAGAAACAACTGTCTTATTCACACTTCAGCAAATTATTAAATTCATTTTCACATTCATACCAAAAACTTGTAGACATAGGAAGCTACACCCATTAAATAGTTTATTTATAATTTATAGTAACATAAAAACAACAGTAACTAATAATTTTACACTAACAATTTATATGCACAAAAGATATAGCCATTCAAGACTTTTGACAAACACTTTGCAGACATGTACCCTACACTCATTGAGCTCTTATGACAAACACTCTGCAAGCATGAAATTAAAAGTCATTGAGGCATTTTGTCAAACACTTGGAAATAATGAATTTAAGATTATTCTTCAACATATTTATCTCATAAAATTCAGAAATTGAAACTTTAAATATTTCCATCTTAAAACAGGGACTAAATAATTTTAGTCTTTCATCAAATACTCAAAAACAGGCGCACATAACTCACAGCAGCAATCTGCCAAATCGCCCAGATTTCCGATCTGGGTTCGGAAAAGTATTTTTTTGGAATGAAATCAGGGGTTACATGTCCATTAGGCATGGATACCCCCTGATGTTGGGTTGAATCGAATTAAAAATTCCCAGGAATGCGTTTCTTTAAAACAACAAAATTTATAGCCTAAATGTTTCATTTATGACTTTTGTCAAACATATGGAATGAAAACTTACAACTACACCTCTACATGAGGAAAAACAACCCAGAATTATGCTACTAATATATGCTCATTGAAATCACACATTTCTAAATCCACCATATGAGTTCTTGAAACATTTTACCACCCACAAGCTAATTCATTTGACATGATTGACAAGCTTTTTGCACCAATTGCTACAATTTAAAAAACACATGGAAGCCCTGAATGCTACAGCCATTAAGGCTTTCTGTCAAAATTCTGATAGTACTATTACAACAACTTGAATAACAAAACATTGAAGAATATGAAACATAAGCCATAACTGAAATTTATCTCCAACTTACCTCAAGCATTTGATCTTCCAAACTACACTTTAGTTGCCATTATTTTTGCATTTTCTTTTAAGGGTTGACTCTGTAATTCCTCCAAGCATATTTTGGCTACATGTCCATTTTCTTACTTTTGATGTAAGCTGCAAGTTAGCACTTATTCATGCATAAATAAATTTATAACATTACTCATTCACAGATTTTTTCAAACACTTTGAAAACTATCCTAAAACCATTTATAAAACATGCATCTATTAATTACTTGAAACAGAACCATAAATCGTGAAATACTTACCCAAGTCCTTTGGAATTTATTTATTGAAATTACCTTCAACAATATTTGGCTTTCCTTTCTCAAATGCTACAATACCAGGATTAGTACCATAAACTATACCAATAATAACTCCAATATTGAGATCTAAACATACATACATATAGATTGATCTAGTCTTAATTTTTAACTAATCAACAATATTTTAGATAACATAAGCCTAAACCAAAATTAGATGCTTACAACAATTTAAATGTCTGCTTTTTATTTTATGCTAAAGCTATACTATAATTTTAGGACAATGGAAATTATACCTGAAGAGATATCCAGCTCCAATCATTGAGAATATGATCCACCTTTGATCCCTTAACCAACTCATTTGAACCATCTGGTTTTCCACCCAACTATATCCAGGGAGAACTCCTCCCCCTGGAACCCCCAAGCTGTAAAAGCTCACAACCAGTACCAAAATACAACAATACAGAGAGAGATGTAAGGAAAACTAAGGAAGATAGTTTTCACTTCCTATAAATACCACTCATGTTCAACCTCAATAGATACTTAGTAGATTAGTAAGAAATTCATATTTGTTTTGGAAGTAATTGGATACTCTCCATATCTCTCCCTCTCACAATATTCCTCAAGTCTCTTCCACTCTTGGCATTACCCCTCTCCCCCCAAATGAGAATACATGAGACTCATATATAGGAGGAGCAACAAATTCTTGTCATAAAGGAGGATTAATATGCATGCATTGTATTCCATTTAGAGGAGTGTAACTTATGCCATTAAGGAGAGGTATGCATGCCTTATTTAAGGAGAGTGTAACATATGCATTAAAGTCACTGTAAGAGGAATATTTTATGACATATATTTAATGAGTGTAAGAGGAATATGTCATTCATTGATGAGTGCATAAAAGAGAGTGTAATGTAATATTTAAAATAGAGAGAGTTACATAGAGCCATGAGAGTCATGAAGGAGAGAGGTGTGAAGTGATTGAGGAGATATAATTTCCTTTTAATAATAATATCATAGTCTCATAAAAGATAAAAATAATATTAATAATATTAATAATATTGAGGATTAAGTCGAGATTGAACTATTACAATTGATTAATCATAAGTTAAGTGATTTTCCTTCAAGTATACTTCTTTACCCATTGATTGGAGGTGATTTACTATTTTTGGAAAGTCATACTTGAAATGGTAGACATGACTTTCTACTTTTAGAAAGTCACTCCAAAATTGTTAGGAATGAGATTATTAAGGAAATTTCATGTATGAGTTTCCCATGAGGGGTATTTTTCTTTCGGATAATAGGGATTCCGCACCCCTATTGTATGCATCTTCATGCCTTAGTAGATTGAGGAATCCGCGCCCTTATCTACTCTAAAGATCCAAGATTCCACACGTTGATCTTTTTAAATATTTAGGACTCCACACCCCAAACACTTCCTTATAGATTCAAGACTCCGCGTCTTCATATTTCATGGATTTAGGACTCTGTGTCCTAATCCTTTTATCAAATATCCAAGACTCCACGTCTTTATATTTCATGGATTTAGGACTCTGCGCCCTAATTTCCATGGCTTCTCATCTATTCTGCTTTGAAAATACGCGTTTCACCTTAAGGTACTGATTGTGAGCTCATACCCATCTGATGGTTTGTTGGTAAGGTCTTCTTCTAAGACCTGCACACATCACAATCTCATCAATCAAATAAATCAAATGAATTTCATAATTAACTTATTCAAATTTTACCGAATATTGTGCATGACTTCCATAGTCATTTTGGTTTTGGAGAAATGACTTCCACAGTCATTTATAACTTGAGCATCCCTGTTGGAAATGACCAAGTCCCCTGCCACATCATGCTTAGTACGATATTACACACATATAATCATACAAATCATGTATCATCCATAAATCATAGTTAACCATATGTTCCACCTAACCATGATCATCCATGGATCTGTGTTTCAAGTTTGAATCACCGTTCATGTCATACACCTATGTCCAAAATAGGATACCAAAAGATAAAACATCGCTAGTATGCTCTTAACCAAAATCAATTGTTGTGCATGCAAACATAGATATTATCATAAGCACACAACAACCAAGTGACCCAAACCAGGTCATAGCATATAAGCATGTACATAAGTCTTTCATACATAATATTATATCATTATATCAAAATCACCATCTCTAAGTGTCATCAAAGCTATCTCACTAAGAAGGGATACTACATACTCCCCCTCTTGGGCTAAACTTGGCCCGAAGTTTGTCCTACGGTCATAAGATACTTAGTTCTTTTAGATTCTCCTATCAATAAGTTGTTAACATTATGTATATATATTTGATATATATATTTTTTTTTCATGCCAATCCATAGTTTAATGTTTTCTAAATTTGAAGAAACCCCATGAAAACTAAACATAGCATTCTTAATCAAGTAGAAAATATATCCATGCCATATTAGACATGTTTTGATATAAAATACCAAAGATTTCTATATCAAAACCAACCATACATAGTACCTCATAGAATAATATTGTATGTAATTGATACGATATCTACCTAATTTATCTATAATAATTTGATATTCTACATGTTTTTCTTTCTCATACTCTATTTGAATCCTATATGTGTCATCTTCAAGGTTCTGTAGTATGTTGAGCTTGCCAAGCTATAAATAGAACACACATTGGTTGTATACACAACAATGATGGTCCATCCCATATCACAGTCAATTTCACATACAATAAGCATAAAATAATCCACATACAATTGTGAGTGAAATTATGCAACAAAACATGATGTTATATATAAAACCCACTCTTCCACAACAAAACATGACGTTATATATAAAACACACTCTTACATCCCACTTGATTTATGACTTCTCAATCCAATTTTCCTCTTTTCATTCCATAAGACATCCTTGAAATCAAAATATTTAGGATTTATCTTTAGTTTTTACTAAACGCTTACTCTTTAGGCAAAAATACAATTTGAGGTTCAAGGCACTATTTTTGTTTTTGTTGTTGTTGTTGTTGTTGTTGTTTTTTTAAATAAAAACCTAAGGTTAAATATGGTCCTCATTGACCCACTTATGTATTATAGATAATTCCTTTAGTTTGCATAATCTTCATTATTATTCACTTCTTGAGAATCAATTATGAAATGACTTAGTTAGAAGATCATCATTTTGAAAGTAGATTAATCAATAACAACTCTCACAATTATGAAAATATGGTAACCTTGAAAACTTTATTTCAATTTGTTTTCCAACTACAAAATCAGTCATGAATTATATTCAGTAATTAATCAAATCATCTGATTTCATATCTTATTCATTACTATTAATACATACACAACAAGAAGCTATGAAAACCATACATTTCTCAAAATGTGACGAATCTTGTTAAATTTACATAAGATTTAGACTATCACAAGGGAATTTCTAGCCTAAAGTTAGAACCCCCCCCCCCTTTTTTAAGGATAATTACCACCCTCTCAAATTATTACAACATTTTGTAGGACTAATAAATACTCAAACAAATATACATTTCAACAAAAAAATTTCCTAAATCCAACAATCTCTTCCATTCCACATACAATACACTCATCTTAGGCTTCTAAATCATGCAAGAATTCCAATTCATCAAAATGTGATCTCACTCTCCTTCAATTTCTCCCTCAAAAAAATATCACAAGCACAAATTCTTGTAAAACAAGAACGCAACTAAGCTTTTCGTTAATCACATGCTTTTTTTTTCTTTAATTTCAAATAAAACAAGTTGTCACCACATAAAATATTTACCTTCTAAACATGTTATTCTCTTCACAATTTATAAACAATTTGAATTTTTAAGCGATCGCCAAACTAGCAATAGCTTAGAGCAATACATGAGTTCAATCCTCATAATTTCTTTAATTAATTTGGTTAAATAGAATGAAACCAATATTCAACTGATAAAATCATTAAAGAGACTATTATGGCTTTCCTAGACCTAATTTGTCTTAAGCCAATAGAAAATTTATTTCATCAACTTATCATAATAATCTCTTTCTACATTTCAAGAATTTGAAATTCATTTTAATTCTACCTAAATTCAATACATACAAAAGGATTACAATACTAGAGGATAGATATATAGTTCACACTTCCATATATCAAAATCAATTATTCCAAACATTCTAAACCACCTAATGGTGTTTAGTATGCAAATCTTAGTATCTTCATTTGTAATAAAAATAAAATAATGGATTTAAAGCTCAAGAAAATTTGTGTTACAAATCTCTATCCATTTAACTTTAATTACACATAATCATTCTTTAATCATGAATATTGGATTCCAACAAAATATTCTAACTAAAATAATTACTTAGCTCATAGATATATTTTACTTTGGATTCCACACCCATACCTTACCTCATTACTTATCTCATATATATATACTAGTATGGATTCCACACCCATACATTTTCTCATAGATATATGCTAGTATGGTTTCCACCCCCATACATTAGATGATAGATATATGCTAGTATGGTTTCCACGCCCATACATTAGATCATAGATATATGCTAGTATGGATTCCAGACCCATACATTTTCTCATAGATATATGCTAGTATGGATTCCACACCCATACATTAGCTTAAGGAAAACATAACATTCAAGTGTTCCTTAAAATGGCTTCCACAACCCATCATGCACCAATCATTTAAGCCTCTTGTTTATTAGGAAGGTCATACCTCAACCTAGTATTTGAGTAATTTAAAGTTATTTGATGTCTAATGTCAACCCAAAATACACAAAATCATGTCAAAGAAATCAGAGAAATTTCATTCTTACTCATTAAGAATGTATTCCCAAATCATATTTTAACACATCTAATTAATACACATACATTACTCTTGAATTTACATTCATAGTTGAAAGTGACATCTTTCAAGGTAGCTTTTAGTTAAGTTTCCTTTAGTGTAGGTACGAAAAGATTCAAAATTATCATGATGAACTCAATCATCACGTTAATGGAATCTTAGCCTTACACTTGTTACTCATTCCCAAAGCATACAGACCAAGGTCATCACACTATAGTCCAGATTAAGCCAATATTCTTCTTGGTAGATACGATTTCAGCTAGTAAAGATGGCTACTAATCCCATATCGCATTGAAAATGATGCACTAAAAATATATGAAACCATGCATTCACTCCACCTATCTCACTCATTGATTGAAAATCAAGTCATTCACATACTTGGGTTTAACCCCAACTTTCTCAAGCACGTCCTTTCCCAACATGTCTTTAAGCATTTTAACATATTGTTAATAATGTGTCTTAACAAAAGTATAAAGGAATATAAGGGATTTTTATTTTATTTTATTTCATGAGTCACTAAATGACATAATGATAATAATATCCTCTATGCAACCAATATGCTTCCAAGTCAAGATATAGAAACAACTCAACATGCATACAAAATCAACATTCATACATCATCAACCTACAAGTAAGCATGTTGGCCCATTAGGCCCTAGTGTTGTAACTTGGCTTTGATACCATATGTAAGGTCCCACCTTACCCACCATCAGTAAGATAGAGAAGTAGATGTCACATAATCACTAATACTCATTCCCACAAAAATCCTAAAGAATTAGTCACTGTAAAATTGTTTCCAACAACAAGCCCTTTTTTCTTTTTTGAAAGCTTTAGATAATACAAGAAACAACTGTCTTATTCACACTTCAACAAATTATTAAATTCATTTTCACATTCATACCAAAAAATTGTAGACATAGGAAGCTACACCCATTAAATAGTTTATTTATAATTTATAGTAACATAAAAACAACAGTAACTAATAATTTTACACTAACAATTTATATGCACAAAAGCTACAGCCATTCAAGACTTTTGACAAACACTTTGCAGACATGCACCCTACACTCATTGAGCCCTTATGACAAACACTTTGCAAGCATGCAATTAAAAGTCATTGAGGCATTTTTTTCAAACACTTGGCAATAATGAATTTAAGATTATTCTTCAACATATTTATCTCATAAAATTCAGAAATTGAAAATTTAAATATTTCCATCCTAAAACAGAGACTAAATAATCTTAGTCTTTCATCAAATACTCAAAAACAGGCGCACATAACTCACAGCAGCAATCTGCCAAATCGCCCAAATTTCCGATCTGGGTTCTGAAAAGTATTTTTTTGGAATGAAATCAGGGGTTACATGCCCATGAGGCACGGATACCCCCTGAGGTTGGGCTGAATCGAATTAAAAATGCCCAGGAATGTGTTTCTTTAAAAAAACAAAATTTATAGCCTAAATGTTTCATTTATGACTTTTGTCAAACATATGGAATGAAAACTTACAACTACACCTCTACATGAGGAAAAACAACCCAGAGTTATGCTACTAATATATGCTCATTGAAATCACATATTTCTAAATCCACCATATGAGTTCTTGAAACATTTTACCACCCACAAGCTAATTCATTTGACATGATTGACAAGATTTTTGCACCAATTGCTACAATTTAACAAACATATGGCAGCCCTAAATGCTACAGCCATTAAGGCTTTCTATCAAAATTCTGATAGTACTATTACAACAACTTGAATAACAAAACATTGAAGATTATGAAACATAAGCCATAACTAAAATTTATCTCCAACTTACCTCAAGCATTTGATCTTCCAAACTATACTTTAGTTGCCATTATTTTTGCATTTTCTTTTAAGGGTTGATTCTGTAATTCCTCCAAGCATATTTTGGATACATGTCCATTTTCTTACTTCTGCAAGTTAGCACTTATTTGTGCATAAATAAATTTATAACATTACTCATTCACAGATTTTTTTCAAACACTTTGCAAACTATCCTAAAACCATTTATAAAACATGCATCTATTAATTACTTGAAACAGAACCATAAATCGTGAAATACTTACTTACCCAAGTCCTTTGGAATTTATTTATTGAAATTACCTTCAACAATATTTGGCTTTCCTTTCTCAAATGCTACAATAGCAAGATTAGTACCATAAACTATACCAATAATAACTCCAATATTGAGATCTAAACATCCATACATATAGATTGATCTAGTCTTCATTTTTAACTAATCAATAATATTTTAGATAACATAAGCCTAAACCAAAATTAGATGCTTACAACAATTTAAATGTCTACGTTTTATTTTATGCTAAATCTATACTATAATTTTAGGACAACGGAAATTATACCTGAAGAGATATTCAGCTCCACTCGTTGAGGATATGATCCACCTTCGATCCCTTAACCAACTCATTTGAACCATCCGGTTTTCCACCCAACCATATCCAGGGAGAACTCCTCCCCCTGGAACCCCCGAGCTGTAAAAGCTCGCAAACAGTACCAAAATACTGCAGTAGAGAGAGAGAGATGCAAGGAAAACTAAGGAAGATAGTTTTCACTTCCTCTAAATAACACTCATGTTCAACCTCAATAGACACTTAGTAGATTAGTAAGGAATCCAAATTTGTTTTGGAAGAAATTGGATACTCTCCATATCTCTCACAACCTTCCTCAAGTCTCTTCCACTCTTGGCATCACCCTCTTTCCCCAAGTGAGAATACATGAGACTCATATATAGGAGGAGAAACCAATTCTTGTCATAAAGGAGGAGTAATATGCATGCATTGTATTCCATTTAGAGGAGTGTAACTTATGCCATTAAGGAGAGGTATGCATGCCTTATTTAAGGAGAGTGTAACATATGCATTAAAGTGAGTGTAAGAGGAATATTTTATGACACATATTTAATGAGTGTAAGAATATTTTATGACATATATTTAATGAGTGTAAGAAGAATATGCCATTCCTTGATGAGTGCATAAAAGAGAGTGTAATGTAATATTTAAAATAGAGAGAGTTACATAGAGCCATGAGAGTCATGAAGGAGAGAGGTGTGAAGTGATTGAGGAGATATAATTTCCTTTTAATAATAATATCATAGTCTCATAAAAGATAAAAATAATATTAATAATATTAATAATATTGAGGATTAAGTCAATATTGAACTATTACAATTGATTAATCATAAGTTAAGTGATTTTCCTTCAATTATACTTCTTTACCCATTAATTGGAGGTGATTTACTATTTTTGGAAAGTCATACTTCAAAAGGTAGACATGACTTTCTACTTTTAGAAAGTCGCTCCAAAATTGTTAGGAATGAGATTATTAAGGAAATTTCATCTATGAGTTTCCCATGAGTGATATTTTTCTTCCGGATAATAGGGATTCCGCACATGTATTGTATGCATCTTCATGCCTTAGTAGATTGAGGACTCCGCGCCCTTATCTACTCTTAAGATCCAAGATTCCACACCTTGATATTTTTAAATATTTAGGACTCCACGCCCCAAACACTTCCTTATAGATTCAAGACTCCGTTTCTTTATATTTCATGGATTTAGGACTCCGCGTCCTAATCCTTTTATCAAATATCCAAGACTGCACGTCTTTATATTTCATGGATTTAGGACTCCGCGCCCTAATTTCCATGGCTTCTCATCTATTCTGCTTTTAAACTCCACGTTTCACCTAAAGGTACTAATTGTGAGCTCATACCCATCTGATGGTTTGCTGGTAAGGTCTTCTTCTAAGACCTGCACACATCACAATCTCATCGATCAAATAAATCAAATGAATTTCATAATTAACTTATTCAAATTTTACAAAATATTGTGCATGACTTCCACAGTCATTTTGGTTTTAGAGAAATGACTTCCACAGTCATTTATAACTTGAGCATCCCTGTTGGAAATGACCAAGTCCCCTGCCACATCATGCTTAGTACGATATTACACACATATAATCATACAAATCATGTATCATCCATAAATCATAATTAACCATATGTTCCACCTAACCATGATCATCCATGGATCTGTGTTTCAAGTTTGAATCACCATTCATGTCATACACCTATGTCCAAAATATGATACCAAAAGATAAAACATCGCTAATATGCTCTTAACCAAAATCAATTCTTGTGCATGCAAACATATATATTATCATAAGAACACAACAACCAAGTGACCCAAACTAGGTCATAGCATATAAGCATGTACATAAGTCTTTCATACATAATATTATATCATTATATCAAAATCACCATCTCTAAGTGTCATCAAAGCTATCTCACTAAGAAGGGACACTACAACATTGACCACTAGCTATATGACATAGATACTTGTACTTTTCAGAGCTTATTATAGTTTCTTTACTATTAGGTTTGTATTGTGTTTATCTTTCAATTCTTCGTTTCATGATATGATAGTGTATTACCTAGATATTATAATTTCTTCATTCTTTATATCAATAATGTTTAATGGTGTTATTTTAGGATTTCATGAGGCATATCCTTTGTTCCTCAATTCAATATTCATGTTTTGTTTTACTAAAGGATCCACTTTCTATGTTTACACACAACATATTTTGAGTTATGTGTGTATTTGTTTATTACGCATAAGCTTTGTGTATCTGGTTATGTTTCAACCAGACTGGATTCCTCATGATATTACTAATATCATTCCTTATTTAAGTTATATTCAAGATACTTTTCTTACCCTTCTTGCTAGTGTTATATAGAAAGTAGATTTCCTTTACTATTCATGACTTTGAAGCATAAGAATTAGGCTTATATGAGTTGTTACATTGTTACATTTATTTATAAATTACCATTGAAACCTTGGTTTTCTCTCACTTGTTCGATTCATAATAGTTCTGTTAGCACCTTCGATAATTTCTCTTACCTTTACGTTGCTTATGAAAAATGTGTAACCTTTATTGGGGTTCTGCCCCTTAAGGTAATATGTTGTCTCTTAACACAGACCGAATTATGAGTCAATTCCATTTATTACTTACTGATGTATATAAATTTTTATTTTACAATTCCTTATCTTCCGTATTGGTTCCAATTCATTTGCTAAGTTTTAATATGGGTTAATACCACCAAAAGATAAATAACCAAACATGTATATTTATTTTTATTTTTGTTATTATTACCTATATCATATTTATTTTTATTTTAGAAGAAACAAATATCAAGTTGATATTGAAAATAAAAAAATTACATGTTATTTTTATTTTTATTGTCTCCATCATATTTATTTTTATTTTTGAAAGAACAAATATCACCTTGATATTGAACATAAAGAAAATTTACATATCTCCCTAATGTAAAATATTCGCTTAAAATTTTAAAACATATGTATTGATTATTATATCTAATAATTACATACACTCATTTACATATACTTGATTTTTCATCCTGCTAGGATGAGTACATACTTCCTTACACTAGCAGTGCATTTGGCTTGTTAGAAACACTAAAGATAAAATAAAATGATAAAAAAATACAGCAAAACATGACTAACGACACATTACTATGTCTCAACCAAACCAACTCACTCCAATCTAGTCAACGAATAGCCTGTCAAACAAAACAGTCAAATTCATTATAGCAACCGAGGAATATAATGGAAATACATCTCAAAATAAAAATAAAAAATAAAAAAAAGAGGGCAAGATTTATCCAGATTTCTAGGCAGTAGTTAATGCCCAGGGGTTATAATAAGTATATATAGCCCTGCACATTAATTTCTGCAACAAGCTGGATATTTTCCACAAAAAAAAGTGTGTTGACCATTAATAAAGGGAGGAGGATAATATATGGTGGAGGGTTGAGTGACCTATCAGTAAGGGAAGTCTCCTCTATTAGGGAGATTGTAAAGATGAGATAGAGCGGCGGGAACTGAAGCGCGGTAGTATCCACCACTCGGGGTATCGAACCAAATAATGTAGTTGTAGAATGCCTTCCAATCAGCGTCAGACTGTAATGCAGAGTAAAGAGTCTGAACAGAAACACAACAACTGCCTAAAGGTTCACCAAAAACAATGTAGGCATTGTATGGAACCAGTTCCAGCAATTGTGGGTCATCGTAGTCATAGGCCATTGCACCCATCACTGCGGTCACAAGGCATATGATCACAAGAAAAACCTTCGCCATGGCCATTTTCAATCTCTCGCACTCACCAAATATGTTGCAGAGAAAAGCCTTGGTATAGTGTTTATAATAGTGTATATATTCCTATTTCACACTAGGGGGATAACCCTAGGCAGAGGTTTTTTGAGGTGAAGGGCCTTCATAATACATATTATCTAGAACCTCCTTTGTTCCATAAGCTAAGCTAGCATTTGGCTAGAAATGAGCTAATATTTGCCCACGAAAGCAATTCCTCAGTAATAGTAAAGAAGAGATGTTTTATTAATTACAATAATATTTACATTGAAATTCGATTTTTGAATATATATATATATATATATATATATATATATATATATATATATATATATATATATATATATATATATATATATATATATATATATATATATATTTGTTACTATAATTATTGATATAGATTTAAAAATAGTTATATATAGATAATTTTTTATTAATAATAATTAATTAACAATTGTTAATTATATGTTTTAATTAACAAATAATTATACAAAATATATATAAATCTTATTAATCCGATATATATATTTTTTGAAGAAAAAAAATAGTTAAATAAAAAATACATATATATATATATATGATGATGATGATGGTGGTGGTGGTGGTGGTTAACGTCTAGTGAGACGATTTTTTGATGCAATAGGACCTAAGAAAAGAGGATATTTAATTTGATTTAATATTTATTTCTATTCTCAAAAATCTTGGAAAGAAGCCTCCCGAGCTCACTATAATTTTGACATCTTAAAAGGCTATGAAGGTCAGTATTGCAACAAAGATTATGAAATTGAGCTCTAATGTGGTTGTCCGTGGGGCACTCTAAGAGGAAGTGATTTTCATCCTTGATGTTCATATTCTCATAGAGATGGCAGATCCTTTCCATCCATGGCGTTTTAGGAACTGTCCAAAGACCAGTTTCGCTATGGAGCTCATGAGAGTTCGTTCTAATCTTGGCCATATCAATTTTCTTATTTGAGCTATTTAAAACAGAGAGATACTTTTGATATTCTACGGTGGGGTTGATGACCTCCTTATAATATCTTAATTTTCTTCTAGTTGCTAGATCTTTCTCACACCACATTTTTTCTTTGAACTTAGAAGTAACAATTTTTTTTAATGTTATTAATGTTTTGCAATGCAACATTCTCATCGATATCCCAATGGTTTAACCAGGCCCTTGTGTCTTTATACCAACCTCTTTTAAGCCTTAAGTGGTTTTGGATGGAATTTAAAGCTAGCTTAGGAAGTCTATGGTCTCCTATGCTATTGAGCTTGTGCTTATACAATAGAAGCCTAGTCATAGCTAGGCTCTCGAAAGGGGAAAGACCCACTTCTATAAGGAGAATAGGATAGGGTGTATCGATTTTAACTTTAAGGTTATACGTTATAAAACGCTTCTGGATTTGCTCAATTGTTCTCCAGGATTCTCTAGAGATGTTGCAACCCCAAACCTCACATCCATATAAGATAACAGGAGTGACTAAATTTTCAAAGAGGAACTTCTTTCTATCCCACATTACGAGGTTTACCACTTTACAATTATTTTCAAGACCAAACTAAGCTTTCCACCCCCATTAATCCTTTTCTGAATGCTATAGTTCTAGTTGAGCTTATGATGAATATCAATTCCTAGGTACCTATAAGAAGAAACTTCCTCCAAGTTACTATTGTCATACATAAAATTAGCATAAGTGTCCTTCTTGGATTTGATAATCATAACATTTGTTTTGTCAGTGTTAACAGACATACACATTGTAGAGTAGAAATCATTAAGAATTCTAAGTTGCTTATCAAGATCAGATGGGCACCTTGTGAGAAGAAAAATATCGTCAGCATAGAGAGGAGGAGATGACTATCTCAGCTAAGATCATGCCAGCACATCCTGCTTCCTCTAAACAACCTTCTAGCTTGTCGATGTAAATGCCAAATAGGGTAGGGGAGAGGGGGCAACCTTATTTAACTATGATATTAAACTTAATATCTTTCGACCACCCCTCATTTCTCTTTAACTTGGAAATTACATTCTCGTATAACCTTATAGCGGTCGCTCTTAGCTCGAAAGGAACATTTATCTCTTCTAATCTATTCCATAGGTTGTTTCTAGGAACCGTATCGAAATCCTTTCTAAAGTCCACAAAGCAACTGAAGAGATTGGATTTATCATTGCGGCATTCCTCCACAATGATCCTAAGCGTAAAGAAGTGGTAGATTGTTGAGTGCTTCCTTATAAAACTTGCTTGGCCTTTAGCCTGCTTACCTTCACTTTCAAGCCAAATGCTCAACTTCTTTTCCAAAATAATACCATATAACTTGGCTAAGAGAGGGCTGATCACAATTTTCCGATAATTAGAGGGGTTATTTGTATCCCCACTTTTAAAAATAGGGATAATGAGGCTCTGAGTCCAAGGTTTAGGGAACCATTGATTGACCGCTTGGTTGAAAATCTTGTGGATGTGGGCGATGAGGAGAGGACCTCCAATTTTTAAGATTTTCGTTTGGTAACCTTCAATGTCTTTAGCTTTCCCATTTTCCAGGTGTTTAACCCAAAAATCAATGTCTTCTAATAAGAAAAATTCTTTCATTGTGAGCAGGGTTTCAAAGTTATCCATGGCATTTGGAGATTCATAAATATTTTTAAGATATGAATTCGAGTCGTGTAAAGAAATTTTATTATTATCTTTAGTTTTCCTAGTTAGAATCTGCCTCCAAAATTTATTAGGAGCCACCTTAGAGAGGTGTAAGAGATTCTCTTGTCTTTTACGAATATATTGCCTTTTTTTCCTTTCAGTTAGGGATTTGTATATTTTTATCTTGTCAATTTTGAGAGATTCATCAACAACTTCCTTAATTGCTCTCCTCACACTTTTACAATCTTTGTCGTACCATGGGTTGGTTTTGCTACTTATTTTATTACTTGAGACTTCAATTGAGAACTTGTTAATAGAATATGAGAGGGTTGTAGTAAAATTATGATAGAGGTCATCTATGTTTTCTATACTAGATAAAGGAAGAAAATTAGTTTTTTATTCATTTAGAAAGAGATCATTTTTATTTCTATCAAATATTAAGTTCTTTTGACTATATGGATTATCTTCAATGGGATCTCTATGCATGACAAAATTGAGAGTTATGAGTAAAGGCCTATGATTAGAGTCAGGCTCGTGGTCGTCTAAGAGGTCAAAATTTATTATTTCATTGTATAAAGGGAGATTGGAAATAACATAGTCTACCATGTTGCTACTAAGCCCAAAGATGCATGTCATCTAGCTAGAATTGGGCCACTTCTTTAGACTGTTACAAATTATGAGATCCCAAGCACTACAAAGCTTGACTAGCTCTAACCCAAACAAATTATCCCCGAGGTCTTCAGAGCTCCTTTTGTACCGGCTAGCTAGAGTAAGGTCTTCATCTGACCAAAGAGGATTGGGGTTGGAATGATTGCTTAGAAGAATATCTTGGTTGCTTGAAGTTTGAGCATTAAAGTCACCCATTAAAAGGATATTAACTTCATTCCTTAGGCTAGAAATATCATTCTCTAAACCATTGTAAGGACTATTTTTATCTAGATTATTTTTCTTATAGAAGTTAGAATTAATGGGGGCTGAATAACAGATTGCTATGTAGATATTTTTATCATTAATGTTAGTAATGTCAATCCAAATATATTGGTTGTAATGATCGTTTTTATAAATCCTAGCATGGGGGGAGATGTTCTTAATGTAGCAAGCTATGCCCCCAATACCTCTACGGGAGGATCGCTTGTTCCAGGTAGACCATAGTGCAAATCCATCTATGTTAGGGACCTTATATTCTTCATGCTCCCAAGTTTAAACAAGAAATATAATATCAACATCATTTGAGATCCAGCTTAGCTTGGGGCCTTTGTTCCATGGAAAGCCCTGACAGTTCCAAGAAAGAATTCGGCGCATGTTGAATTGATATATATATTTCACACTAAAGGATAATCATCAATTATCTAGAACCCTCCTCCTTTGTTCATATATTATTTGTACACTATTTCTTACCCGTAATTATCGTCCCTACGACATTCAATTCTCTGTAACCCTCCACCTTTGTTCATATATTATTTGTACAACTATTTCTTACCCACTCACAATAAACCATATCTTTAAACACGATCATCAAAATAATATTTATTTTATTTCACATTAAAATAGACGAAATAAATATTTTAGAGTTTTTACTATTTAAATTATAGTTATTATTAAATAAAGAGGAATACCAAAAAAATGCAAGCATCTACACAAATCTTTTTATCTCCACAAATATTTTTTATTATGAAGTATTCTTTAATTTAAAATTTATAAATAAATAATAATTTAATTTAATTATAAGAATTATATTTTTTATCCAATAATTTTTTATTCAAAGGTTTGTAATAAATTTGATATGAAAATTAGAATTACAAGGTTGGATTCATTATTTATCATCAATTACTTAACTTCTCATTATAAATATATTTGAATGATTTAATATTATAAATAGGATAAAAAAATAATTAAATTTATAATACAGAAAATGATACCATAGATATAAAATAAAAAATTAAGAGAAACTTATATCTTAAAGGTTATATTTACCTTTTCTTCCATTGACATAGTAGTAGATAAAAAACACCTTCTAATATCATCAAAATTAATTCTTCTATTGACATAGTAGTTAATGACAATGCTTAAATATTTTTCCATCAGGTTTATAAAAACAAATCACTCTAATTCCTCTTAGTAGGACTTTCTACAAATATTGTATATCCTTCACAACAACACTATCTTAAAAAATTCAAAGTTACGGAGTCGTGAGACCTATGTCACAGAGAACTGAGGCAGGATATTGCACGCGGTGACAGTGGAAGGAGAAAACACCTCTTAGCCTGCTAGGCCTCGTATGATGGTAGGGAATCCATCAGTTGAGGGGGGTACCTCAATGGACCCGTCGGCAAAGGAGCACCAGGTGGTGGAAAGAAATAACTCAGGGATGGCAAGGTCTCGGAAAGAGAAGGCTTGAGAACACCTGAACGAGGGAGGGAAAACAAATGAGGCATGACTCCTTGGTCAATGCCTACCTAAGAAATAGAAAATTCTCGAGGTGCAACTCAAATAGGAAGGTATGGGACCTCATATCCAATATATGAAAGACCATTCCCTAATAGGAAAATTTGTCAGCATATGGCTGCTAGAAAAAACACTAAGATGCTGGATCCACACAATGTGGAAACCAAAAGGGAATTATGACCTACGGTAGGGGCTAAAGGCTTCTTTACGATAATATTCTTAACCTGGAAGACAAAAATAGGGTGTTTGATGGAGGTTCATATTTCTACAACTCAGCAAGACTGCATTTGACCCTGTGGAAGGAACGATTCAATCTGGACAAAGCAATCTCTCGGTGGCCCCGGTCTAGCTGAGACTCTACTCCCTCCCAATAGAATTTTAGCATCCTGAGATTCTAGAATATATAGGCAATGCCTTGGGGTCCTTCATCAAGGTGGTTGAGCATACCAAGAAAATGAGGTATGTATCCTACGCTAGCATCTGTGTGTACCTAGATATTTCGAAGGAACTACTGAAAGGAGTGAACCTAACCTGGAATGATGAGGACTGGTTCCAAGCAATAAACTATTAGCACATCCATTTTATATGCAAGCGTTGTCACGAACATGGCCACTTGTTTCGTGAATGACCTCTAAATTCCCCGCCTGTAATAGCAAAGAACACTAACGGGGAGAAGGATGCAGAAGGATTCGAGAAGGTTTTCAACAGAAAAAGACAGTCAAAGAGAAATCTAGGGTCGGAAGTGCATAAGAAACCACAGACACAAAACAAGTTTGAGGTTCTGAACAAGGTCAGCGAGAAAGGGACCAGTGACGGGGTGGGCGTTCAGTCGACCAACAAGGAGCAAGGAAAGGAGGGAGAAATACCTAAGGTATTTCCTCAAGATATCGAAGAGGAGATGACCCGAGGGGATATTCAACAAGGGGAGGAGACATAGGATATGGACATAGGGGAGTTGGACCTAGATGGGATCGAGCAGGCCTACACGGACCCAAAATCAAGGTACATACCTTTCCAACAAGTTGCACTATTAAGAGAGTTTATCATCAAATCTAAGAGTTCAAAGACATTACAAGTGGTTTCAGAATCCTTAAAGGTCTCTAAAGGAAAAAGAAGAGGGAGACGTAGCAATGCCCAGAGAATCCAAGAAGCGGGGAGGAAATTGGTTGCATCGGGGCAATATCCAACTATTGAGGATGCCTTTCTTGTCATATCAAAAACTTCCTTATGAAAGTGCTTTATTGGAATGTAAGAGGATGTAATAGTCAACTCAAAAAAAGAATGATAAAAAGGAAAATAGAAGTGGATAAACCTCCGATTCTCTTTCTCCAAGAAACAAAGTGCAGTAGTGAAGAACTGAAGAAAATCAACCAATTCATCTAGAAAGGCTCAGAAGTTATGGCGGTGGATGCGAGAGGGACGGCCGGAGGGATAGGAATTTTGTGGAACCCGTCTGTTACATGCCTCTCGAACTTTGTGGTCTATTCCCACTCCCTTTATGCTCACTTTCATGTCCTGGGCACCTCTATTCGGGGGGGGTGATGTCGAACTTCTATGGGCCATTTCAAATGGCTCTAAAACTGGCATTCTTAGAAGGTATTCGAAATCTTAGGCACTGGGTGGGGTACAAGCATTGGATCTTAGGAGGTGATTTAAATTTGATCAGGAATATAAGGGAGAAAAAAATGGGGAATCAAGACCCTTAGTAGTATGAGTGAATGATTCAATGAAGTTATTGAGGAATTGCACTTGGTGAATGTGCAAACTACCAACAGCCTATTCACCTGGAAAAACAAACGTGCAGGATCCCGACACATTGCCTCTCGGCTATATCGGTTCCTTGTGTCAGAATCTGTATTGACGAGGGGAGAAGAGACTGAGGCCATCGTCCTCTCAGCAGCAGGGTTAAATCACTGGCCAGTATATCTGGACTGGCTTCGAACATGCGAGAATCTGAAATGGCCCTTTCGGTTTGAGAGATTTTTGGTTGTCTCACCCTAATTTCCACAACCTTATCAGGGAGTGGTGGGGGGATTTGAGGCCCCCTTGGGATCCAAAATGTACTTCCTACAGTAGAAACTCGAGTACATAAAAGAGTGGTTGAGGCGATGGAATAAATAATCCTTCGGCAATATTCAAGAGGAGAAATAGAAAGTAGAAGGACATATAGTGGAACTACAACATCGAGTGATGCAAGCTGGATACAGTGATGAGGAGAAGGAAATAAAAACCAGATTCCTCATGTATTTATCCCAATGGGAAAGGGAGGACAAGATATTATGGCAACATAAATCCATACACCTTGGTCTTAAGGATGGGGACAAGAATACCAGTTTCTTTCACAGAGCTACAATACGACATTATCAAAGAAACTGCATAGCCTAATTAAAAATTTCTAATGGTCCATATGTGGAAAAAAAAAATATCTAGAGAGGAGCCTTAACAACTTCTTCTTGCGGTTTCTCTATGAGACTAATGAAGACAGAGGCCCAAATATAGATAATATAACCACCAACATACCTCGTTTGATCTCGATAGAGAATAACGAGATGCTGATGCATAGAGTTGCAATGGCATAGGTGGAGGAAGCGGTTAAGAAGATGGAAGGAGGAAAAGCTTCAGGCCGAGATGGGTTGACGAACAAATTATTTTAAAGCCATTGGGAATTTGTGAAGGATGAAATGTTGGACATTGTGAAGGTATCTCCGAAAATGAGTAGAATCATGAAGGCTTTCAACTCAACCTTCCTCACCCTTATTCCCAAAGAGCACGGAGCGAAAGAACCTCATAAGTTCAGGCTGATAGAGTTGTGTAATGTAATCTATAAAATTATTAGGAATGTAATGGAAAATATATTAAAACCCTTGCTCCCAAAGCTCATATCTTCGTAACATGCTAGCTTTGTAGAGGGCAGAGAAATTCTAAATCGAATCATCCTTACTTGTGAGGTGATCCACACCCTGAAAATATCTAGGTTGTCGGGGATGATGATAAAAATTGACATGGTCGAAGCCCATGAAAAATTGATCTGGAAATATATGAGGCACACGTTAAAATTTTTTGGGTTTTTCCACGATTGGGTAAAATGGGTCCTAAACCTAGTTTCATCAGATTTTTACTATATTCTGGTTAATGGTTCTCCTTAAAATACTTTCAAGGTATCAAGGTGAATTAGGCAAGGGGATCCTATTTTCCCTTTCCTCTTCATATTGATGGCGAAAGGGTTGGGTGGAATGTTGAAGGCTAACCAAGAGGAAGGGAAGATATGAGGCTTGGGGCTAAGTAAGGGGGCATCCCACCATACACACCAATAGTTTATGGATAATACAATGCTTATGGGTTAGGCAACCATTAAAGAGGCACGAGGCTTAAAAGAAATCATGTAATTATTCCAAAGAGCTAGTGGCCTAGATGTAAATGAAGGGAAATCTCAAGTATATTTCTTCAACACTCCTCTGATCACACGAAGAAAAATTATTAGAATCCTGTGCTTCTTGGAAGGTTCCTTCCCTACAAAGTACTTGGGGGCCCCGCTTCTGGACTCTAAGGCAGGGCATAGTACCTGGAACAATCTCTTAGATAAGATGACATCCAAAATAGATAACTAGACTCATCTAGCATTAAACCTTCTTAGCCATCTAACACTAGTGAAGTCGGTGCTTCAAGCCATGCTAATGTACCTCTTCTTTGTCCTTGTGGCTTTGAAATAGGTCCTTAAGAAAATCAGGTCCATCTAGAGAAATTTCTTCTGGGGCAACATTGAGAACAAGAAAAGATGGATCCTGGTTGATTGAAAAACAGTCTGCCCCCCCAAGGAGTCAGGAGGCGTGGGGCTCAGGGACCAGGAAGTAAGTAATCAAGTGATGGGGTAAACAGTGGAAATGGATTGCAAATAAGTGAGAACCTTGGGCCGATATTTGGATGAATAAATATGATAGATGTTGGAACATACAAAACCTGATTAGATTTAATGAGGACCCCTCAGGATCCATAATCTAGAGGGAATATAATGCCAATTGCAACATAGTCAAAGAGCATAAATTCTGGGAGATAGGGGATGGAGGCGAGGAAAATTTATTCACGGATGCTTGGAAATGACTACTAAGGATCCACGGGTTGGTGGAAATGCCAGGTATTCAAAAACAGTTGCAAAGGGAAGGCCTGACTAGGGTCAATGATTTCTAGGATTCGGATGTCAAGGGAAACTCTTATAGCAAGTGGAAGAACGAAGATTGGTTCAGGACATGTGGCCTGGAGGAAGACACAAGCCCACTTATATGGGTGCTAAGTGGAAGAAAGATAAAAAAGAGTCAACAACAAGATAATATCACGTGGGGATACAAAACACCAGGTCATTTCAACATCAAGGAAGCCTCCAGAATAGCTAGGAAACACCACATGCCACAATCTGAGAATAAATGGAGAAAAGTGTGGAACCTAGGGCTTTAGCCCAAAATATCCACCTTCTTATGGATGCTCCTAAAAGAAAGAGTGTTGACTTGGGAGAACCTTCACAACAGTGGGGTGGTAGGCCCTTCAGTTTTTTTCCTACGCCTTTCAGTTGCTAAAACCATGAACCACTTATTCGACGAGTGTAGTTGGACCTTGAAATTTTGGTTTAAGGGAGATAATATTTTCAAAAGCTCCAACCAGGTCCCAAGAAGTCTGACGAGCACTATTATCAACTGGGAGGCAAACCCCTTCAAGAGTAACCTATTAAATCAGATATGGGAGTTCACCGCGGGGTTCCTGTTATGGGAAATTTGGAAGGAAAGGAATCATTGTATATTTGAAGACACGAAGAGATCAGAAGAGGAAGTTTTGGCAAGCATCCAAGTCCATGTTAGAGATACCATGGCCCTCAGTAGATGGGGACCGGATCAGATTAAAACCAATTTTCAGGAACTTCACATGCTTCAGGCATGGAAGGTTCAGAAATCGGCGCAGTATATTGGAAAGGATTGTAAGGTTCTTGGTATATCTCTGAGCTTAGACACATGGGATCCCTTGAAGATCAGATGATCAAGTTGAATTTTTATGGGGCCTCAAAAGGCAACCGAGGGGCATCTGGGCATGGCAGATTAATACAGGACAACAAAGGGGAGATACAAGGAATCTCTTGGGGTTACTTGGGAGAGACCTCTAACAATGTAGCGAAGCTGGAAGGGTTGTTGGCCAGACTGGAATTGGAAATACATCATTAGTGGTTCCCTTTGATCATTGAGGGAGACTCTAGGATCATTATTGATCTCACCCACAGACTTCTAACTGGGTCCCAAGTGAGCAAGGCTACCTTGAACTAGAAGATGGAAAATAGTTTGGAAAGGCCGAGTTTCCTTCTTACGAGGCTCTTGAAGGTCAAGCTTAACCATGTAAGGAGAAAAGCTAACAACCTTGAAGACCTACTTGCCAACCATGGGCTCGAAGTAAGGAAAGAAATTCATTCAAGGAAGTGGGGTGACCTAGATGAATCAAAACTTAAGGACCTATGCAAGAGTATTTCACGAAAGGATCATGGGAGTCCTGGATGCAGGTGACCAAGGCCTATGGGCAGCAATAGGGGTGTCATGTGCCAACCTATAGGTCGAATGCACGTAAGTTTCATGCAAGCGGCGACATGGGTGAAAGCATGATAGACGATGAAAACTTACGATAGGAAAGGATGGTGACAGCGATTAGCAGTATGGAGTATCAGAAAATGGAGGCACAGGTAATGGGAATGTAGGGTTCCGAGGGATGGAGTTACCATATTTGTCCTAGTCCGCTTGACTATGGAGTTATTGGCATCGGAGGGTCTAGGGAAGAAGGAAAGGTATGGTGTGGGGATAGATATGGGTTTATAATGACATAAAGTGGAAAAGGTAGAACCTTTTTAGGCTAGTGCAGCAGGGTGAATGGGAAGAAAGGCGAAGGGGTCTCAGAAGTGAAACAGGTGGTAGCGGTAGTTTTTTTTCAACTCTTCATCGCGAAGGGAATAATGGTAAGTCTTCTGAATTAGGTTCACCGTTGTGTGGGGCACAGAGCAGGCTGTGGTAGAGGAGAGGCATCGAGAGGCGAAGGATTTGGGTGGCACGGTGCTTAGTCAGAGAATTGGGGAGGTAGACTTGACTTGGAGGCTCGATTCTTTACCGAGAACGACGATGAGGATGATTCCGCCATGTTGAAAATGGCTGAAGCCCTGGCTAAGTCTTTTCGGAGGGAGTATGGGGGGGGGTCGATGTGCATCTAGTGTGGGGGACACGGATCCTCTTGGGGCATTTGATATGTGAGAGGAGGAGAATTGGGCAAGCGGTGGGAGAGAACCTCTGCATCATCAAGGAAGCGTTAGACAAAAGACTGAGAAATATGTAGGACACCTTGATGATGGCAGGTTATATGGTTATTATATTTCCTGACTTTGTGCTTCTGCTGGAAGATGTCACGAATGGAGAAGATGAGGAATTCATGACAATGTAAGAGTCGGATAACCCGGGAGGGAAGAATCAACAACGAGACTGATCAGGTGCCCTATGCTTTTGTTACGTTAAGTTATCGATGGGATTTTAGCCATATAATGTACATAATCCATAGTCTTAGCAGGTTCGAGCTCTAGCTCTTCTACAAGTCTTATGAATCATCGTACTTGATATTCCTCTAGTTTCCCATTATGGGCAGAGACGTTTTGGTGATTTTAGACACAAGGTCTAATTTTCGGAGTGTCGGTAGATCCATTTATGTCATCATTTAACTATTTAATAGATGGATACCCATACTTGCTGACAGAAAATATAAAAACACTATCTTTACAAATTCATCTTTTAAAAATTTAGATTCAATGGTGCAAACATATATTGACCTAGAATATTTATTACCTTCTACATTTATCCTTTTAATTAATGTGATCTATCATCTCCTAGATATATATTAGCAAGCATATCAGTTTCATAATATGTTTGAATCCAATCTATTTAGCATGTCAAATGAATATAAATAAGTAGTTCACATATGTAGTTATTGCTCAAAAAAGAGCATCTCAAATGAAAAACTTGATATTTTTGAAATCATTACTCATTTTTGCTTCTTTGTCAATGAAATTCCATCAAATACTTCTTTGTTTAGACTCATTAAACTCCATCTTACTCTAATGAAAAAATTTAAAACTATGTCCAAAGCTAAAACAATATAAGCATCAACCAATGCTCTTTACATTCATCACTACATTGATATCTCTAATGCCCTTACACAAGCACAACTTTCAACAACATTAAGATACTTCATTTATTTACAATCATTTGAAATATAATAATAATGATGATAATTTATTTTTAAAGTCACTAAAAAACCAAGCACCGACCATGTATGAGAACCCCTTATTTTACAATGAACTAAAACCTTAATATTAAGTCATCTTAGAGATAATGAAGAAATACAACAATTCAATTAAAATCAACAACGAGTTCTCATCAATATTATCAGACCAAGTGAGCACAATTGAAGTTGTAGTTTTCTATATTTATATATTTATTTTAGAAACTATTTATTATAATGCTTATATCATTACTAATATTTAATAGTTTTTTGTGTATATCACTTATTAATAATTCCTAAAATTTTGTCATTTCTTAAGAATTTTGATTGAACTAATTATCTCTCATTGAATTTTACATTTTAAAACAAATTAAACATAAACTAAAATAAAACTTTGATATATCATAATGCCTAAATATTAATCATGCAGACATCAAATCACTAGGAGAAATTAGAGTTTCAGAGACAATTTTTGTTTTAAAGGAGTTATGGTTTGTTAAGGACTTTTTAGTAATTTCTATGTATTCTTGGGCCCTCCAAGTGTTTTGGGTCTTGCAAATTTATTATGTTATATATACTTTTTTTCGTTTCATGTTTAGCAAGTTAATGAGGTCTTCAAAATTTGAATTTTTGTCATATTTGAGATTTAAAAAAAGGTTATTGGTTATTGCATCCAAGAATGCCTAAGATGGTTTACTATTAGCAATAATATTTTATTGTTTTATCTTTTTCTCTCCTGTATTTCTCAAATTTTCCGCACCATTGTATCTACTCATATGTTGGAATATGTGTGGAGATAGACATCAAAAAAGGTTTTGGTAATCTACCTAGTATTAAATTTTCCTTTATATCAAACTTATTTCATTTAAAATCATGTTCATTATTAAAGATACCAAATGAAACATATGCACATACCTCTGAAAACATGGATCTGTGGTTGAATCTAAGTCCTCAATTCCCACATACAAACTGATCCATTCCTCCTATCTGATCCAGGGCTAGCCTCTCTGGCTCCTCGGCGAAGAAGTCTCGAGGATCAAAGTATTATATCCCTGGTGCTTGAAACTCCATGAACAAAACCAAAATATTGTAGGTCTACAGAAAAAATCTTAAGCGCCAAGGTTTTTCCTTCATGTTTTCTCCAATTCACCGAGCTTCTCAACAATATTCTCAAATTTTCTCCCCACTCCAAATTTCTAGTGTAAAATAAACCCCCTTCTAATTTTACATATATTGATATAATAAGGGTTGCTTCCCTCCAATAAAAATCCCCACTTACTAATTTTTCCTTCAACTTTTACCTTATCCATAAAAATGCATATAATGATACTAGAGTAAGTGACCTAGATATATTAAATGAGCTTTTAATTATTACTAGAGTAGACAATATTTCTAGAGGATTTATTTTAACACTCATTAACATGTTTTATGCATAAATTTTATTAATGAATATTATATTAATATATTTTATTGTATTCTTTGATAAGTAGGTATTAATTAATAATTTAAACAATAAATTCATTTACCCTAAGCTTAAGCATTTTTATAAAATCAATAAAAATTAAACTAGTATGTATACTAGTACAATACATGACATGCAGTCATATTTATCTAGCGTGAAAATGTCTCATATTTATGCTAATAATCATATTTCATTCAATAAGAGTCATTACAATTTTTCCACTTAGATTAATTTGAGGGCTCCACACTATGTTTGAGTTAAAATCATTCATTATGGAAATTTTTCATTCACATGTACAGTTTGTTATGGAACACGACATGTAATAAAAAAAAACTCCAAGTGTTTGGAGAACAATCAATATTGGAAAGAGAAGGCTCAAATGGTGGAAACTAGGACAAAGAGATCTCTAAACCGTATACATATAAGAATAACATTAGTATATGAAAGAACGAGAAGATACAAATGAAGGATATGTTGTCAAAGAAATGCATCAAAGGTCAAACAAATTAGGTACGAAAAAATTCATGCTAGTGAGGATCCTTAGGATCTAGGGAAAGTGGAAAAATAACCAACCTTAATGGAAAATGGATCAACTCTTAAATCCACATGTAATAATTCTTCAAGGAATCTTCTTTTGCATATGTGGGGGATGAGGAAGAATTCAAAAACAACAATGCTCACTTGCAAAAGAATGACTTGCTAGAATTAGTAGAAAACACAAGTTGATTCAAGTTGGTGTAATATCTCCATTTTTTTTTTATACTTATCTCTATGGTTGTTCATCACATGTCTCTTTAATATCTTATCCCAATGACATCTCTGCTATGGTTATAGTTAATTTATCACATTTAAATCTTTAGTCATAATTAACATGGTTAAAGTATTCCTCATATTCATTAACCTATTTATTAACATTCACATACCCTTACCTTCTCATTCACACCCTACATTTGATTCATGTCTAACATACCCTTACATATAATTTTTAACTAATGTAACCTTCAACATTATTAAATTCTATCCTAATCAATCACTCTAACCAAATAACCTTTGGTCTTATTGAAATTATATTCCAAATCCTACATTAATATAGGTACCCCTATATTAAGCTACATAGGATTTACACCTCTTACTACCCTTAATGCATATTTATTTGGCTGTCATAAGGTAAGTACTAAATTTCATATTCTACCACCATAGTTTTAAATTCAAATTTATTGGATTACCCCACCTGATGACGTGTCCATCACACTCATCTGCATGTGGCAAGGGTCACATGTCCTCACATTTACCTTACACTCATATCGAGGTTCCACATGGATGTTTTGGATCAACGTAAGATTAATTGATGGTTCTGATGAGTTGTGAAAACCCTTAGTGTTTTTACCTACATGTATCTATCTCATTTTGACATTTCGTTTTTCATTTTGTGGTCATCTATCTCTGTGGAGCTTTTCCTCCATAACTGATGTGCAAGTATGTTTTAAGAGGCCTTGCGCTTGATTCGTCCATCCTTATCATCACTAGAGCTCTAACTCCATAGCACGACCAAGAATAATGTCTTCTAGAGCTTGTGTGCATGATTCCTCCATTGATTTTATGAGGAATATCATGAAACTTGACACAACATAGGGCTTTGTCTCCAAGCCCTCATAGGTAAGAAAATTTAGGTGTTTTTTTTATTTGAATCCTATGACTCTTATTTCTTTTTCTCATAAATGAGATTTGTTTCATTTTGGTAGGGAGGTTGCACAAAAATTCGATCGGATTACTCATTTTCCCTTGAGGTAAACAATGCTACCCATACATTTGTTTAAATTTTGTTTATTATTTTTAGCTCTCTTCTTCTGGGTTTTTTGTGCCTTTTCATAGTGGCATCCTCTATCCTCCATAAAAAGACATGGAGGAACTGCCTCCCCTTCTCTGCATTGTGATGACACTTATTCAACCATCCCACAACCCTTATTCATCGCAAAAGAGGTAGGATTCTTTCGAATTCCCTCATGGGTTCGGTAATTTCTCTCTAGTTCACTTGGGAATTTTTTGGGTTTCGTTAATATAAGTAATTTTTTTTCTAAATGTGGCTTTAGGGTGCTCCTCTACTCGAAATGTTTTGGGTTTGTTGCCTTTCATATCTCATCGTATGAATTAGTTGATCTGCGTGAAAATCATCCTTCCAGAAATTTCATTTTGCGACTGTCTGTGTTGTTTGCAAGTTCATTCTCAATCAATTATATTTGTTTGGATTTTATGAATTTTTTACTCCACTTCCCTTCCAGATTTCGTAATGACAATTCGGCATTGGGGTTTTAATTCCAGTTCATAAATTTTATTTTTATTACTTCTCTGTATCATGGTGATGTTTCCATGGTTGAGTTCTAATTTCTAATGTTTTCTTTATATGCAATACCTTCTCTGCCAAAACCCCGTATTATTCATTTAAGTTGCAGGGTTGCATCTTTCCACTAGAATCACTTCACTTAGCGTGGCTCGGTATCACTCAGGTCAACGTGGCTCTTGGATCGACATGGATCTCTTCATTAGCTTGTTCAATCATTTTCTTTCATACCAAAAATATGGCTATGCTACTTAGTGAAGATCTAGGTTTTACATCGTAATGATTTAGTTCAAGTATTTTGATTATTTTGCTTACCTAGAATTGGGGTTCTTACCTTGAAATATGATCTATGTGGGTAGCCATAGTAGCTCTCTATTATGCACATTGACCACTAGCTGTATGAAAGAGATACTTTTATTTTTCAGAGTTTATTATAGTTTCTTTACTATTAAGTTTGTATTGTGTTTATCTTTAAATTCTTGGTTTCATGATATGATAGTGTATTACCAAGATCTTAGAATTTCTTCATTCTATATATCAATAATGTTGAATGGTGTTATTTTAGGATTGCATGAGGCATATCCTCTATTCCTGAATTCAATAATCATGTTATGTTTTACTAAAGGATCCACTTTCTATGTTTACACACAACAAATTCTGAGTTATGTGTGTATTTTTTTATTATGCATAACCTTTGTGTATCTAGTTATTTTTCAACGAGACTAGATTCCTCATGGTATTACTAATATCATTCCTTATTTAAGTTATATTCAAGATAATTTTCTTACCCTTCTTCTTAGTGTTATATAGAAAGTATATTTCCTCTACTATTCATGACTTTGAAGCATAATAATTAGGCTTATATGAGTTGTTACCTTGTTACATTTATTTATAAATTACCATTTAAATCTAGGGTTTTCTCTCACTTGTTCGGTTCATAATAGTTCTGTTAGCACTTCTAGTATTTCCTCTTACCTTTACATTGCTTATGAAAAATGTGTAACCTTTATTGGGGTTCTGCCCCTTAAGGTAATATGCAGTCTCTTAACACAGATCAAATTATGAGTCAATTCCATTTATTACTTACTGATGTACATAAATTTTGGTTTTACAATTCATTATCTTTCGTATTGGTTCCAATTCATTTGCTTATTTTTAATATGACTTAATATCATTCAGATTATCCATTTTTCTTAGATTCAGACAAGTGATCCAAAAGCGGATGTCCTCTCTTCTTCAGGTTAGTACAATCTATTTAAATATTATCTAGTCCATGTTTATAATTTTTCGATGTACATGTTGAAAACGATATTATTTATAACATTCTCAATTTGTAGGTGTAGGTGGAGAAACTAGAAGATGGTACAATATACTTAGGAAATTGTGCTTATATCTTAGAAAGTGTAGTACTTTGTTATTAATTGTTTTGATTTGTCATCTAAATCTCACATACTCTCTTGTCTGTATGCCCTTTTACATTTTCATTAATTTTCATGACACAACTGCTTCCTATTGTCTTGAGACTTACCATTTACCTTCTTTCTTAGGTCGGTTTCCTACTGTACCAACATGGTTCTTCTTCTAGCATTTAGAATAGTCTAGTTTTTTTCAAGTTTATCTATCAAGACCATGCCTGGTAATTTACAGTAATTTATATTGATCTAATATTCCTAATATTTCAGTTAGTCACACACACACACACACACACACACACACACACACACACACACACACATATATGACAGTTAGATTCTCAAGGATATTTGAGAATTTTTGTTCTTAGACAGTTTATTTATTTAATATTTGAAATTCCGAGTTATCTTATTCATGTAATTGATTCAAATTTTCAGAAGCATAATTCCTCTTCTAGTTTTTAATTATTTAATATACTTTCATAATGATCCAGAAGTCTCTCGTTTATAATGGTCGCCCACTTAGTGTTTTACTAGAAATTTTTGCATTTATCAATCTTTTTCACTTAGATGTATTTAAATTTTCAGGTGCTTGTTGGCTGAAATGCTTACTTTAATTCATCTATGCATGTATACATATTAGTGTTTATGAGAAGATAACCCACTTTGGTTTATATTTCATGGACTATGATTATATATGCTTTTAGTATCATAGTTTGTGTAAGAAGACAATATCTTCATTGTATTTAATTACAATTTGGACACAGTAAAATACGCAACTAATTACCGAATATTTTATTAAATATTTCCACCCCAATTGTACACAACACGATTTACACCTGTAGTCTAATAAGGTGTATGACAAAAACATATATAAATTTTTAGCATATTACAACTTCATACCTTCTAAGGTAGAATATTTCTTAATACTTTAAACCATAATTCTAATCTAGCCATTGCTAACAACATGAGAAGTTTAATATAAAACCTCATCACATAACATACCAATTTGTAAAGACACTTTTTCCTTCCAACCACGAGCTTCTCATTAGAGCTCTCCCCGGAGCAAGACCACTATTTCATAGTGTTGACAACCTCTTGTCACAGTACTTATGATACTTTTATGCTTTGTGTCCCTCAACAAGTTTCCATAACGACATCCTATTATTATGGGTTGTTGTTTCGAGTTTCTCATAGGCCAGGATTTTCTTTTGTTTTTTCTACAAAATATTACTTTAAACTTTCTTTTCGATTTCCACTTTACTATGGCTTTTATTACATATTTTTCTATCATCTAATTTAATTATTTATTTATTTTTCTCGAAGGATTTTGTCGAGAATTTTGGAAAAGTTTGAAATTCTATTCCATCCTCATAGATAAGAATTTCCGAATCTCAATTACTTTGTCTTTATAATATTGACATTTCTTTCATAAATAATTACTAACTTAAAATAATTATGTCCATAACATAATTGTTCCATAGGTCCACCTATACCTTGGTCTTATTTTCACAACATAAAAGTTGAAAATAGGGGGTATTATAATTGGGAAAAAAGAAAAATCATATTATAGTTGGGAAAAAGAAAAAAAATATTTCACAAAGGAAAACAAGAAATATGACTATATCAAATCAAAATTAGTGGAAAATGGAATTTAAATGTGTTATGATGTTGAGATTTTTTAGAAAGCAGTTAGACCAAAATTTTTGTAGAGTGGGGTAGGTGTTTCTATTGAGTTTCACTTAAAAACCCTCTTAACCTTGTATCAAGATTAATATTTAAAACTATTCTCTCCTTATTTATTTATTTATACATGTTATTTTTTCCACATTTTATCTAATGAAAAAGAAAAATCATTTCATAACGATTTATTTTTAAATATTATAATTAATTAGAAATTACATATATTTTCTCCATACATATATAGTATTAAAAAAATAATAAAAAAGAAAATTAAATATTTTAATTGATTTTTTTTTTTTTAATAATATATATAGTATAAAGAATGATATTCACTAAAATTACATATTCAATAAATAATTTAAATTTAAATTATTAAAAAATTTTATACATTCTATTTTTTTTAAATTAAAAAAACCTATGAGCTTTTGACGATACTTATAAATCGTTCGACAAGTTTTTGGATTTGGAAATGCCCGAAAAGGAAACTCATGTATAGGTAAAACCCTAATCAATATATTAATACCCTTATGTTTACACAATCATGTTCATATTTTTCTTTTATTAAACTAGGAGTTTGCTAACAATTCTTGTGATAACAACTATAATATAATATCACTGGAAACACCCAATTTATTTTAGCAATTCTATGCATTTTATCTTGAGAAATGATACTCCCACTCACTACGGTTTGCCATGAAATTACAATTTGTTGGTGTTTTATTAAATTAGCATTTTGGCCACATTTTTTTTTCCATGAAAGTTATAATATAATACCATTGGAAACTCCCAGTTTATTTTAGCAATTATATACATTATAGTTTTGAATGCCTAAATGTATCGAGCATATTGAAAAGCATAGTGAAAAACTTGACAATTTAAAAATATTTTTCTTAAAATATTTATGAGATTTTGATTAACATTAAAGAGAACTTTATTTTTGAATATATATATATAAAAGTAGGTTAGAGATGAAAAAAAAAATCTGTTTTTATTATTGAAGGGAATGCAAGACATAACTTAATACAAAAATTTTATGGTAGAATTGGTGTAGGAGTTGTCTCTAGAGGAAGACTATTACCTAACATCATTTTACAACACCCTTGAAGATTAATAGCTCAAGGAAATTTATGTCTTTTAAATAAGCTACTTTAGAGAAATATATTGTGAAAAATTACACCAAAAAATGCTTACTATAAATTGACTATATTTTATTTTTTGAATGATTTTTAATGTAATTTGACTAAGCCAAAATATTTAGATAACATAAATTATAGTACATGATATCACAACATATTTCCATACTAAATTAAGGAACACCTTTAACACAATAAATTAATTAATAATACAAAATATAATATTAAAAATAATTAAAATTTGTTATAAAATCTATAAATACAAAGTATATATATATATATATATTTTTTTTTTTTAACTAAGAATATTATAAAATACAATTATTTTCAAAAATTGAAAATTTAATTACAAACTTAAAAACAAATATAAATGCATTACAATGAATATCACAAATAAATATGACTTCAAAATCATTATCATAATCATACTGATTTCTTGAATAATTTTTCCAAAAATAAAATGAAATACCTTTTCCCCCTTATATGACATAGAATCAACATAATTTTAAACATACATATATCATATATAGCATTATTGTATTGTAAGATTCCTCTTTTTATAGCATTATTGTATTGTAAAATTTCTCTTTTTATACCATTAAGTTTAAACAATTTTATATAAAATAATTTGGTATTTACCAAGTTAACTCCTACATACAATTTCATAAACCTAATAGAAAATATATTGGAAATGTATCTATATTATATTAAATTAGTATCAAATTATTTATATTTACCATTAAATATTACTCATAAAATATTACAAACTATCATCATAAATAAAAATAAATAATCCATATAATTTAAAATTTTCAAACAGTATTTAATTTAAAAATATTTAGTGAATTCCATAAATGTGAAATAGTGATTTTTTTTTCAAATTATTTTCATACTATAATTAATAATATAGATCATTATATAGATCTATATTAACCACCTAATTAGTAATAGTTTATGTAGATATAATCATTTGGAGAAAATCACTTTCACAACCTAAAAATATTTATAACCCTAAACTTCAAAATGATTTGTATGTGCTTGTAGTAATAAATCTGTAGTTAAAATGGATATATATGAAAATGTATAGTGTAAACTAAACAAACAAAATCAATAAACAATTATCTTAAGATGGGATAAAATGTAGAATAGTAACATTATTTGAAACATTTGACCATAAAAAATGTCTAAATTTATATAATACATACATAGTTGGCATTGAAATATTTTATTTAAAATGACTCTGAAATGAACATATTGAATTTTTTTATTATTAATAATATTTCAAATCCAACACATAAATTTTATATTGAGAATTTGAAAGAGTTGCATATCTCTCTTTTATTGTTTCCATTAAGAAGTAATTGAAGTTATTTTATTCTTTAATTTGAATTAATAATTATTTGTAGGGAAAATATCATTAATAATTATTTATTCAGTTATTCTCATGAGTTTTTTGAATTTTAAAAAGAACTAATTTAGAAAAATGGTTTACTAAATTATTTCTTATTGTGAAAGCTAATTTTACCATGATAAAATTAATCATGCTTGGATTATTTAGATCCACCTATTAAAGAATGACTAGGTGATCATTTGTTTGGTGATAGCACCAATAGAGGAAGTGAGAAGAGTATCTTCCACTGGTAGAGTTTGTATACAATAATGGATATCACGATTCCTTATGGATGAATATCTTTCACGAAATTTATGAGGGTAGTTGTAATAATCTTGTTATCTTGAGTGATCCACTGAACAAGGTGTTTAATGAACCGGATATGTTTGTAGAGATGGAGCAAGAAATGCAGGTTATCAAGAAGAATATAAAGGTAGCACAGGGTGGGAAGAAGAGTTATGTAGATCAATGTAGGGTGTTTAAAGTGTTTGAGTCTGGGAAACATGTCTACTTATGTTTTAAGTGTAGGAGGAGCTCCTTGAGGACTGGGTCATGTTCCAAGTTAGCACCTCGTCATTGCAGGCCTTTTGAGATCCTTGATAGGATTGGACAAGTGGCCTAGATACTTTCACTACCTCCAATAGTGAATGTCCATGATGTTTTCCATGTTTCATTGTTTAAAATATATGCTGAGTAAGTTGATGATGTGATTTAATGGTATGTATTGCACGTGGATCCAAAAGGAAAATTAAAGCGAGAACGTAAATGCATATTGTAGCAGAAACAACTCATGCTTCAGAACTATGCAATCAACTAAATTTAAGTGCAGAGGAAGCACTTTGGACACGATAAAGCTACATTGGAGATGGTTAAATAGATGCGGACTATGTATCCTTCATTGTTTGTGAATTGAGACAAAGGAGTTATGGTATATGTATATATATGTATATGATTTTTCTTTTAACTACCACAATGAGATATGTTATAAAACTCCAATAAGCGGTATGGTTGTCATGTTGTCTTGCTTTCCATGTTGGTTTTGATTTTTAGCAGGTTGTTCATTGTAAATATTGAATCGAGCACAATTATAAAGCTCCATGGGAAATATGTTTTGGTTTTCATTAGTATTGTTGGTCATAGGTGTCATAGAACACGAGGGATGGTGTTCCCCTAAGGGGATGAGTTTGTAATAGCCTCGAGTTAAAATTCATTTAGTAAAGTTAATAAAGGAAAAATAATATGACTTAGGTCATGGGACATGTATTCCAAGATGAATGATGGGAAAAATATCCTAGTTGGTTTCAGTTCGATTTATTATGGCTAAGGAAACTCGAAAGGAAAAAGAGGCATTAATTTTCATTTATTTATGAAAATAAAGAAAAGGGATATGAATTGTCACAAGTTTTCATGAATGGAAAATTAATGAAAAAATAAAGCAAATTGAAGAAAATAGAGGCCTCAATGATAAAAAAGGCTTTTGTGGACTAGTTCACAGCTTTTGGTTGGTTAAACTTTTTTCAGTTCATTTTAGGAACTCTTTGTATTCCCTCATACTATTCCACACTTAGAGCAATCATGGAGCATTTTAACATTCAAGAGAGTATGGAAAGGAAGAACAATGAAACTAAAGGACAAGAAAGGATAACAAGTGTTATTGCAGTTATTATGAGAGGGAATTAGACATTAATGGTGATTCTTAGATAATTTTCAGACTCTAATGTTTAAATATTCATTCATGACCTGTAGATATGTTCACCATATTTTTGACGAAAGTATCCTCATGGTTAAACTTAGTTAGGTCAAGTCCTTAATAAATTTTTCTATGATTAGCATTGTATTCAAGTATTTTATCATTCTCGAAAGTCTAAGGGAGTTCTAGTCATGTTCTAGAGGATTTCCTAGAATTTTGTCTCATATATTGGGATCGCAAGCACCAAACCAAGGATTTTGGGTCACAACCGCACTCATGCAGTCTTGTCCATGTAGTTGGAATTTTAAGTAACTAAAATATCATTTTAGCTGAAGGTTTGGTCTCCTTGGGTGGTCCTTTGGCCCCTGAGTGTCCTGTGTACCTATAGTATATCAATTTGTGGTTAGTAAGTTCTAGTTGCTGACCCCAGTTCCATAACATAAGCTTAGAGGTTAGGTCATCTCATATTAACTCATGATCTCTTGTTTACCTTGGAAGGCCAATGCAATTTTGTAAATGTAGGAGTGGTGGTTACACGGTAGTGAAGCAATGCTTGTGGTTCCTTGAAGTGACTCTGTCGAACAAGCTTATGGTAGCACAACAACACCATAGATGACACTAAAACTTTAAACATATTAAACTCGGGAGACTCGTATAATCCTTCTCCCCAATAAAAAAAATTGAAGTTTAAATAGATAGCAGCATGAGTAAAATGGACTACATATTCAAGGAATCTATGTAACGAGGCCAGGGTGATCCATAGGGTGAGACAATGCTTCCTAAAAGGCTAGACACTATGCAAAAATTTAGCCATAAACAGAGAAAATGGGGTTTTTTTCTATGAATTTCGAGGCATTATAGCTACTACAACACCATCCAAAATTTTCCTACATTCAAATTTTGGATCCTCCTACCAATTGTGTGATCTAGATTTTCAAGTCATTAAAGTTATTCTATGCTTTTGTTTCAAGTTTTTCTAAGTTTTTAAGTTCCCTCGTAAAGAAGCTTGAAGTGTCATATTTTTCTAAAGGTATCTCTCAAGAACCTTCTAGAGGGAGTTCCAATGAAATATCTTGCATTATTGGATCTTATCTATCACAAGAAAATGTGTTGGACACAATTCCATGACCTGGCACACCTTTAATTCTAATTGGCAATTGTGTCAAAAATAATTTTGCCCTAAGTATTGCACTCAGAGATTAGTGTTTTTTTGTTGTCATTTCAATGTACCACATGTTTTATTTTAGAAATATGCATATTATTGTATATACATGTGTGTGTCTGGTCATGTTCATGGCCTATGATACATTTTATTGTTCTCTATGTCTCATTCCACTAGCCTCACATCTTAATAAAGCTATGAACACATTCAAATTTCATCCAAGTGATGAGATAATTACACACTCCCAAGCCTTAGTTGTTATACTCTTGTATCCTAAACTTGTACCTTCAACCCATCTTGAGGAAAAATCCTTTCACAAGAACATATTACATCTCCATAGCATAGTCGCCTAACCTCTTGCTGCTTACACTAGTGATATGTGCAAAGCCTTCATAAGCTTTGTATTTTTTAGTGCATTGCGCACTCCTAGTGGAGAGTATGGTCATTTCTGACCCCTTTGCAGTGGCAACTTGCACTTGACCAACAGTCTCTTTATCATGTATATTTCATTTTGGATCCTCATTTCTCAAGCCTCTTACCACTATCTCTAAGATATATGGTCTATGCCCAATGTTATGCATCCCTCTTTCCCTAGATTAGTGTGCAGTTACAATGCCTAAAACATGACCTCTTGTTTCATGAACCTATGCTATGTGCCAAAGAAATTTGATCTCCTAGTATTAGTTCATTTTCCCATGACATTCGACATATTTCACAAGAAAAGACAATAGAATATGTGATTTTGGGACTGAAATTGTCTTTCGATGAGTGGGTTTAAGTTTTAGGGAATTTGGATCTATATTCAATGAGTTCAGCATCTTAACATGTCATATGATACCCAAGGAAATTTCCAAGAAGTGATTTGAAGAAGACACTTGTGGAAATCAGATGCGATGATATCATCATGCGTGAGATAAAGGAGTTATGAACAATGATAGATATATATAAAATTAGGATAAATTAGAAGCTAACATTATATATAGACCATTTAGAGGGTGAATATTAAGTGCATTTTAGACCTATTATAAAGTGTTGAATACATAGTGGAAAACAATAAGATTTGGCTTCGACACATTACAATGAAGTTGCATGTCATGGTCACCAAATTGCATCCTCTCATAATTTGGATAGAAAAGTGTTATTTTGTCCTATGTATTTTGCCATGATTTTTGGAATGTAATTTTGTACTTTGAAAAACAATAAATGTAAAATTTGTGGAAGCCCAAGGGTAAAACATGGAATGTGAAGAGTCACTAGGAATTCCAAATGTCTTAGAGGGCCTCAAGAGTCATGAGGGAGTCCAAGAGTCATGTGGTAGGTGAAATATCACCTATTTTTTTATAAATAAGCCGTCATGCCTCAAGTTAAGGAATTATTGCCTTAGATGATCAAGCTTAGCATAGGAGACATATCATTATTTTCAGGACGAGCTCTCAAAGCCGAATGTGATTTTATGCATGTGTCGTGAATGTTGTAAGTTTATTCTCACATTTGTGATGTATGTTTTTATTCATATGTGCTAAGGTAGATAAACTATTTTATTGAATTTGGTATCCATCTTAATTGAAACGTGTATCTTATTTTTTTTCATGATTGTTTTTATTTTGTGAGCTATTTTGTAGATTAACTAACGATTATTTCTATATATCTATGAGTCTTTATTGGTATGGTATTATTAGTTTTATTCTAAAGGCTCACTATTATTTTCCCATATGTAAAATTAATTTATACACATTTTAATTGCATGTTTCATAGAGCTAACTTACTTCCTTATCTCAAAATTTATATCCAAGTTATCTTATGTGGATTTATTTCAGCCAAGGAAAATATTTAATATCATTATAATGGTAGTCATGATGATTTTGTGGATGAGAATCCTATCCAAAATGGTGTGAGTTATAATTGGGTCTTCATACAGAGGAGGCCCCCTTACGTTGACATATTTCTTGCACTGTCAACAAGATCTGAACTAAATTTTAGTAGAACCTAACATATAGAGATGAATGGATAGACTAAAAAAACTACAAAGTTTCTAAAGAATATGTTGTGTATGTCTGTAATGGATCAAAAGAAAAAATGGACGAATTTTTCCCACTAACATAATTTGTGCACAAAAACAACTAACGAAGTTCTGGAAAAATGGAACCTTTTAAGTTCTTAGATGGAAGACCTTGTAAGACACCTATGAGTTGGGACATAATAATGTAAGGGTTCTAGTAGGGCCTTAGGTTATATAAAAAATGGAAAAAATAAATGTGTATGATTAAGGAAAGAATGAAGGAAGCTAATGTTAGAAAAATAGTTTATGCTGAAACTTATCGAATTGATCAGAGTTATCATATTAGTGATAAGGTATTCCTAAGGGATAAACCTAAAATATCTTAGTAAAATTTGGAAAGGGAGTGGGGTTTTCTCTACAATTTTTTGGACCATTCAAAATCATAAATAAGAGGGAACTAGTAACTAAAAAAATTGTATTACCTACATCATTAGAGTTTAGAGATGTTGTATTTCATGTTTTAGTGTTATGTAACTACATTTCCAATCAATGATATGTTAATTATCAAAGTTAAAATTTGGGGTTGGGGATATAATATTATACTTCTAGATATAAACCTAAAAATAAATCAATTATCCCCTCTAATAACCCTTAGAGTGAGAAAATATCCCTAATAAAGTAAATCCTTATAACATTTAAAATATCTATAACATGGGGGAGAAAATGAGCATTTTAAGTTTGATTACCATGGTCCATGAAAAGGGTCGAGCCACAAGAAGTGGAAGAGGACATGGGCATCACTCTCTCCCTCCATCGCATGGTCAAGGAGAAGGGCTATTTGGTGAAGTGAATATTCAATTCTTAGTCGTTACTATGGAGGCACAAGAGTGAAGGAATATTAGCAATGGCCATTAGGTTATTTAGACGTGACCATGAAGATAAATCTAAGAACAAGAAGATGCTAGGGCAAGGATGGAATGTCGAATTACATAGGTCAACTCCTATGACATGCATGTGTGCATGTCTTAGTGGAATCTATTTCGAGCATTAGGAATTCCTTCCCCCCCCACCTCCTCCCCATCCTCTGAATTCCTAAAATTTGTATGGTATGATTCTACTCATCAAGGACACATACCCTGCATTCCTACTCACCCAAAGTCACATACAAAGAAACAAAATCTTGATGGAATCCATAGTTCCCTCAAACAAGTGGAGAAAGTGTAAAATTTTTCATGTTCAGTGTCAAACCAAGGTAGAAACCTCACATAAGGAGGAAAACACCTAATCTGACTTCTTAAAGGATTTGAAGACCACTTCCTCTACCATGTCCAAGAGGGCCAAGCTTGGAAGGACATGGCTTGGCATGATAAGGCTCGAATAGATGAAACTCAACAAATTAGATCAATTATGACAACTCAACTAGGCTCACTAAATCCCTTCGAAAAACTCACTTAGCCTCTCTTGCTTCCTATATTTCCATGTTTTTTTGGTGTTCTTATCTCCTTAGTGTCTTTAATATCTACATTTCTATGGACGAACATTATTTTGATTTTGGCTCATAATGCTCTCATGGGAAGATGGTAGCTCTTATAACAGTAAGAAAAATTGTTCCCCCCCTTAGGCTGACTATAACTCATAGGAGGTTAAGGATATGGTAATGGTTTAGGGTGGGAAATATATCCAATGATATGTCCAATGACATGATATGCACCTAATGAGGTAGATAAAAGATCAGTATAACTTAACATAAATGGGAATAGATCAAGTCATATTTCAAGGATATCTTGAGGGATTTCTCCTCTATCTAATGGAAGTGAGAGGTGACATATTTACTGATGGGGCCAAAATGGTTCTTAAAAACCAATCGATGCATACACTTTCTGCAAACTCAGGGACTTTAGACATGCTCCTCCTTATAGGTCATTCCTGTACGTGGTCAGAAAGGTGGGTGGAAGAAGTTTGATGAAAATAGATCAAGGCTTCAGTACCTATGTTATATAGGAGAGGTAGCTATAAATATGCAATAATATATTTGGTAAGTGTTGCAAAGGTAGAATGGGAATCATGTGGTTGGTCAACATACCATTTCAAGGTAGCTCTAGTTAGGGTGTGTTGGAAAATACGTATATGAATCGATTCTTCGGTACTATTATTTCATGAACAACACATTTGAACAGAGAAAACATGATTGGTTTGTTTTTCTCTAGGATTACCTTCAACCTTGGGAATGAAGGAAGGGAGGTTGGTGGGAATGGGAGGCCAATTCCAATTATGGAGAATAGGGTAACTAATAAGCTCGCTGAAATTAGGGAGGCTCAAACCAGCCATATAGGTAAGAAATGGAGGATTAGTGGCCATCCATATAGAGGTTCCAGTGGAAGGGTTATCTTGGTTAGGACCTTGGTTTCCACCACCCACATTAGTTGCCGACATGGTGGTGGTAGGGTGTTGGGAAGATGTGGAATGAAAGAAAAAAATGGAAGAATTGAAAAAAATAGATTCGGTATGGGGAATGATAGGAAGAAATAGTAACAAATGACAATAAAACACATAGTTCAGTGGTGCCAAGTGTAAACTAACTATACTGATATGCTACTCTAATTCAACCAAACACATTCAATCATAGAAAATGTTACCTCTACCCTAAAGGTGATCTAAATACTCAAGCATGTCCTAGTTCTATTGTTTTAGATGGATTTCCAAGAGAATTACTACTGGACAAAATCTGATCCCTGGAAGTAGATATATATAGAGAAAGGTGGAGTAGAGGACCAACAGATTTCCCATAGCCAATCCTATAGGGTTTTTTCCTAATATTAGCCACTAAGTTTACCTTTGTGCCATGTGGGTGGTCGACTCTTGTGTTTCTTGGTGATAAACCATGACACAAAATTCCCTACCACAGGTTGGGTAGCCTTGAGAAGAGCCGTTTGCACTGTTATTTAGCCTAACCCCTTTTCCATTATCTTTTTGAAACACTCATGCTTTGGACAATGAGTTGATGAAGGTGTTATGGGAAGCCTATCCCATTGGTCCCACACCTAGCTACAAATATTGTTTTGGAGTTGGTCCCCACATGGGCTTAATCCATGTGAGTTAAGTTATTAAGGTGGAATGTTTTAAGTCTAGGCTTGTAGGTGTTAGCCAAGCTCGTGTTTTCTTAGGGTGTGAGTGTGAGGAAAATGTTTCAAGATGGTGAGTTAATTAAGCATGTTTTGATCATGCCGATTTTGTTGAAATTAAAGTGCATAAACTGTAAATAATACTAAAAAATAAGAAGTAAAATGAACAGTAAACTAAAGCACACAAGCCCCCACTCAAGAAGGAAATCAAGGCATAACAAAAGATTTAAAATAGGAAACTCAAAGACAAAAAAAATTGCCAAAAGATATAATGTATAAGGGAGTAGGATCTAAGGGAAAAAATATATTGAAAAATAGAGCAGAAAACTAGCAAAAAACCATAGGTGGTCATGATGGAAAAAGACGAAAAAAAAAACTACGAAATGAAGGATGGATAAGGGGATCATGAGGGGGAAAGGAAACACAAGTTTACAAATGGACTAAAGTGTTGTAAAAACACATCTAAAATGACTTCAAAACAATGGAAAAAACACAACAGTTGAAAATTATACACACAAGACTCCTAACCTCAACAACTCTCTTCCTAAATGATTAAGGGGTACTATAAACACTAGTGGGATTTTACCTTCCTCAATGAGAAACTTGTAAATGGATATAGGCTTAGAGGTGACTCATGAAAGAACATAATGCCTTCCCAACACACATATAATAGTCCTGGAAAATTATGGAAAATTGATTTTTTTTTTTGAAAATTAGTGGAGTGAAGAAACAGAACAAAAAGGTGTGTTTGGTGCTGTTCCTGAGTTGAAAATTTCGATGAGCATATATTCTAGGCCAAAAAGTTTTCTTTTTTCCTGATTCATTCATTGGGAAAAACCATACATAGATTGTGTCATCTCCTGCTTGGTTGGTACTTGTGACGTTCAAAAAGATGTGAAATCCCAAGATAAACAGAAAATTTGTAGAAAATATAATAGATTTAAAAATATAATTTGAGAGGAACAACTTTTATGAAGAAACATTGAACATATTTGAAACAATAGTTACAAAGGTTCTGAATTACTACACGAGTGAAGTCACCATTTGTTAGTATGAAAATTCTTAGCATGTGTTTCAAAAATTCTATACTTAAGCTACTACTGATATGAAACCCTAAAAACAAAGAAATAACCCCATAACAAAAAAAATATTTCAAACATAAACATATAATGATAAGAAATTAAAGTGCAATAACCCAATGGAGGACTTACTGAAATAATAATTTTATTAAAACACCTCGTGAGAATAAATTACAACATGGTTCTATAATTCGTCATCAGTGGGATGGGTTATTTTCTTGTCATTGTGCTTCAGTTCTGTGATTCTCTCTCAATTTTCAATGGGCAGAAAACAAACAAGATGGCTTGAACTCAAGTGGGATCTAAAATGTTATGAAATGATAGTGGTAATTGTTATCACACCCTAAATTTTCAAAACACCATAGTGTCAAATCTATTTTTGGTCATGGTTTCAAGTAGGTCTTGAGTCATTTCATTTATGAATTGGGTAAGTAATAGGTTAAAGGTCTTAACATGTCATTTTTCAAGTTCAAATGAAGTCTTCTAGTTCCCTCCATGAACAATAAGCTCTGAAATTTTACCTTCTTTGAGTCATGGTCTTAGATAGGTATTAGCTCATTTCATGTATCAATGGTTAGGTGATAGGGTTAGAGTCATTTTTATATTTTAAAAGGTCTAGATCATGGGTTAAATGTCTTATTCCATCACCAAACAATGTTCATTAACCTTGTCTCACTCTTCAAAGATCTTATGCCACGTTTTAAAACCTATATTTAAAGTTTTTTCTGAAAATTTGATGAATAAGCCAAGAAACCACATTTTCATAGCATTCTCAGCATAAAAAACTTATTTTGCGCTATGAAAATGCTTTTATTTTCGTAGTGCACCTGTAGCAGCCTTTTTCATCAAGAAAAAACTTTGTTTTCTGTTTTAAGTAGTCCATTTCCAAGAAGTTTTCTGGGTAACTGAAAGAATATTTTGGAAACATGAAAGAGGTTTTTCTTCCTAATATATTCAGCTACAGAAACCTCTTTTATTTTCTTCAAATTAATTATTAGGTGGGAGAAATTTATGGTTTCACTTGCACTATAAAAATTGCTGAAAGTCATTCAGAGAAAAATTTTTCTTTCTGGTTTTAGTAGTCTTTTGAAAGATCAGTTTCTGGCCACATGAAAGGGTATTTTGGAATTATGAAAGAGGTTTCTTTTCAAAAAATCTCTAGCTACAATAAAATATCTCACTTTCTTCATAAGGATTACCATTTGGGAGATACAAGGCCTACTTTGAAGCCATATTTTCAGAAAGCAGAATTTTCAAGTTCAAACATGTTTTTCAAAGATAGATTCTGGACAACAAGAGAAGTATTTCCAAAACCCAAGAGAGGTTTTTGTTCAGCACGGAGTGGTATCCAAATACCTCCTTCAATTTTTCAAAATAAATTATTTATGAGTAGATACAATCTCTTACCCAACACCTATTTTTCAGCTAAAATAGAGCAGTAAGTGCTATAGGATGCAGTTTGAACCATTTTACAAGATTTCAAAAGGTGAAAGGGATTTTTTTTTAAACATTGATGCTGCTGAAGGATGTATAAATACCAAAATTGAAGATACAATGACAAAAAAAAAGAAAAATTAAGGTTCAAAGTGAAGTTTTGAAAGGTAAAGATCTACGCTACGAAAACAGTAGACAGTTTCGTAGCGCAGCAAAATCAGCAAGTTTTGCACTCCTTCAAGGGCTTGATTTTTGTACAGGTGGAAAGATAAAAGTTATATGGAAGTGATGATAGATGAAACATGTTTTAAAAGGTTATTTTGGTCAGAAAATGGATTTGAAGAACATAAATGAGCACTAAACCTAAAAATAGGGAAATATGTTCCCTAATTTCTAGGGCAGTTTTATCATCAATAGTAGGATAACTTTAAGTGAATGAGCATCACCAAATTCGACCTAATGAGGTTGCAGGTGTCAATTTTTTTTTTTAATTTTTAGATAAGAGTGTTAGGAGTTAATTCAAAGAGTTTTATTCCTATTTGAAATAGGATTGCTCATTAGGTTTGCAGTTGTCTTTTGTAATTGATAAGTCTGTTTCATGGTTAGAATAGGTGTCAAGGATAGGAATTCGAATTCCTCTTATGGTGGATCATAGAATCCAAGGTTTTAAAGATATATATGAAGCAAGAGGTTGAATTATGTATAAAGTAGATTTTTTGGGCTCATCGCTGCTTATGTGGTATGAAGCTGCACCCATGAATAATACAGAGAGGTTTTCTTGTATAAATCTGAGTTCTGATGAGGTTTAATCCTTCTTTGATCTTTATGCTGCTTTAATATTTTGTAGTAGATCTTATTTTTATTACTCAGAATTCATTATCTAATTCTTTGACTTCCTTTAAAAATAATATGACTATGTTTCACCTCTGAACTACCAACACTAGATTACATTGCTACTATTCAGAATTCACAACCATGTGCTTTGATTTCTTTAGTAATGGAATGATTGTGCTGAGTAGTAGATATCATTGCTATTACTCAGAATTCATTATCTAATGCTCTTACTTCCTTTAGTGATGAGATGATTGTATTCTTTTCTGAATCTTGTGAGTGAACCACCTTTAAAATTTCAGCAGTAAATTCCATTACTATTACGCAGAATTCATAACCATATGCTCTGAATTCCTTTAGTGATGGAATAATTGTTTGACCTATGTTATTGACTGAATTTTCTTTGTTTAAGAAGCTCATTTTCCTCAGTTTTCATGTCAAGAAACCTAGCCACTAAATTTATTGACTTGTTGACTCCATAGCCCAATGGTAGCAAGCCTTTATCTTTTCAACCTATAAACACACAAAACCAAGATAGAGTTAGCCATCTATATTATCATTAATCAATATCATTAACCCCCTTGAGAGAGCCCTCTCGGGCTGAGGAGGCTAAGCCTCAGCTAAAAGTTTGGTTTGAAAGAGTGACACAGAGGTAGTCTTATCAACAACCTCTCAAGGTCCTATTTTGGTGATAAAATTTTGGTGCGTCTGCCGGGAGTCTAAATATTATTCATTCCCGAAATCAAGAAGCTGAACTCTTCAAGGTAGCAAGAGCTCAGAAATATTTTCAAGGCTGCAAACTACCTTGGTGACTCCATTGTTGAAGAATTCAAAATTCATAGATTCATGGTGATTCCACTAGAGTTATGAAGAACTCAAATGCTGTCATTCTTATTTGAAGGTATGCATGCATAAATTTTTTAGGGATTCATGGTTTCCAAAATCATTTTCCCAGGGATACATATTTTTTAAGGAATGGTCCAAAATTCAATGGAGAAGATTTGAGTTTGACTTTGAAGCATATATCAGATTTTTGTGATTTTACTGAGCTTCTTAGAGTCAAACATGAAGGTGTTTGCATTATGTTGTTCTATGATTCATTTCAAGGGAAATATAAACAGTGGACTGAAAGTTTTCCTGTCATATCTATTAAGTCATTTGCAAACTTTTGGCTTATGTTTTTGGAGGAATGGATAGACAGAACAGAGTTGGTGGAAAACTCTCCTTCAATTCAAGGTTTTAAACATTGGAATGATGATCATATTAATGACGAAATAAACGAAATTTTTTCTTTATCCTTGTCTTCTTCTCTAAAGTCATTTAAGTGCAAGACACAAGATAAGATGAAATTTTTGGATGAAGTTGCTAATGACATTGAGAAAGAAATTGAAGGTTTGCAAGGTCAAATCCAATCATATAGTCTTCATGATAATTATTATTATTTTCAAAATCTTTCTATGACAAAAAACAAAGAGAGAGTGTTTCTACCTTTGTCCTTTGAGATTGAGGAAAATTGCACTATTTTTGAAAATCAGTTTGAAATGCAGTTCGAAAGCACATAAATGAAATATTGTGTGGTTGATCAAAGTATGGAGGAGTTGTCCAAAGTTGTAGAATTTCATGAGAAGCATCAAATAGATCATGTGTTCTTTGATCCTATAGCTGGTTACATGGAAAGGTTCTATAGTCCAGATTTCAAGCTATATTTCCATTGTGAAGATCAGTCACATCTCATGTTGCCTTGGTCATTTCAGCATCATGTTTACTTTTGGTTCAAACACACTCAAGATATTCAAGTGTTAGATCAGATTAATGATGGGCTTCATTGGACGTTCCATGTTCCTTGAGCCATGAATAGAGATTGCAGCTGATAATGTAGGTAGGTAGGAAGAAGAAAATAAGCTCAAGGTTGACTAAGAATTTTAAAGTACGTATAGTTTGAAGTAGATTGGGTGGAATTTCAGATTTTTTATTTTTAAAAGGAATGGATTGCAGCACTCGAGCTACCGGTTCTTAGTGTACCACTAGGGTATAGTATCCCTAGTGGAGCCACTGTTATCACACCCAAAATTTTCAAAACACCATACTGTTAACTCTGTTTTTGGTCATGGTTTCAAGTAGGTCTTGAGTCATTTCATTTATGAATTGGGTAAGTAATAGGTTACAGGTCTTAAGATGTCATTTTTCAAGTTCAAATGAAGTCTTCTAGTTCCCTCCATGAACAATAAGATCTGAAATTTTACATTGTTTGAGTCATGGTCTTAGATAGGTATTAGGTCATTTTATGTCTCAATGGTTAGGTGATAGGGTTAGAGTCAATTTTATATTTTTAAAGGTCTAGATCACGGGTTAAATGTCTCATTCCATCACCAAACAATGTTCATTAACCTTGTTTCACTCTTCAAAGATCTTATGCCACGTTTTGAAACCTATATTTAAATTTTTTTCCAAAAATTTGATGAATAAGCCAAGAAACCACGTTTTCATAGCGCACCTGTAGCAGCCTTTTCCATCAGGAAAAACCTCTGTTTTTTGTTTTACGTAGTCCATTTCCAAGAAGGTTTCTAGGAAGCTGAAAGCATATTTTGGAAAAATGAAAGCGGTTTTTCTTCCTAACATATTCAGCTACAAAAAAATCTTTCAGTTGCTTCAAATTAATTATGAGGTGGGAGAAATTTATGGTTTAATTTGCGCTAAAAAAATTGTTGTAAGTCATTCAGAGAAAACTTCTGCTTTCTGGTTTTAGTAGTCTTTTTCAGGATCAGTTTCTGGCCACATGAAAGGGTGTTTTGGAATTATTAAAGAGGTTTATTTTCACACAATCTATAGCTACAATAAAATATCTCACTTTCTTCATAAGGATTACCAGTTGGGAGATACAAGGCCTTCTTTAAAGCCATATTTTCAGAAAGAATAATTTTCTAGTTTACACATGTTTGTCAAAGACAGATTCTGGACAACAGGAGAAGTATTTCCAAAAACCAAGAGAGATTTTTTTTCAACACGGAGAGATTTTTGAGAGATACAATCTATGTACCAACACCTATTTTTCAGCTAAAATAGAGCAGTAAGTGCTGTAAGATGCAGTTTGAACCATTTTGCAAGATTTCAAAAGCTGAAAGGGCTTGTTTTTTAAAAATTTATGCTGCTGAAGGATGTATAAATACCACAAGTGAATATACCATGAAAAAACAAATAAAAATTAAGGTTCAAAGTGAAGTTTTGAAAAGTAAAGATCTGCGCTACGAAAACAGTAGACAGTTTCGTAGCGCAACAAAATCAGCAAGTTTTGCACTCCTTCAAGGGCTTGATTTTCATACAAGTGGAAAGAAAAAATTTATATGGAAGTTATGATATATGCCACATGTTTTAAAAGTTTATTTTGGTTAGAAAATGGATTTGATGAACATAAATGAGCACTAAACCGAAAAATAGGGAAACATGTTCCTTAATTTCTAGGGCAGTTTTATCATCAGCAACAGGGTAAATTTAAGTGAACAAGCATCACCGAATTCGACCTCATGAGTTTACAGGTGTCAATTTTTTTTTTTAATTTTTAGATAAGTTTTTTAGGAGTTAAGTCAAAGAGTTTTAGTCCTATTTGAAATAGCACTGGTCATTAGGTTTGTAGCTGTCTTTTGTAGTTAATAATTTTGTTTCATGGTTAGAATAGGTGTCAAGGATAGGAATTTGAATTCCTCTGATGGTGGATCATATAATCCAAGGTTTTAAAGCTATATATGAAGCAAGAGGTTGAATTATAAAAAGTGGGTTCGAGACTTTTTGGCCTAGCTGCTGCTTTATGTAAAGGAATACAATCAGTAATACAGAGAGATTTTCTTGTATAAATATGAGTTCTGATGAGGTTTAATCCTTATTTGATCTTTATGTTGCTTTAATAATTTTTATTAGATCTTATTTTTATTACTTACAATTCATTATCTAATCCTCTGACTTCCTTTAACAATAATATGACTATGTTTCACCTCTGAACTACCAACACTAGATTACATTGCTACTATTCAGAATTCACAACCATGTTCTGTAATTTCTTTAGTAATGGAATGACTGTGTTGAGAAGTGGATCTCATTGCTATTACTCAGAATTCATTATCTAATTCTCTGACTTCCTTTAGTGATGAGATGACTGTATTCTTTTATGAAAGTTGTGAGTAAACCACCTTTAAACTTTCAGCAGTAAATTCCATTACTATTACTCAGGATTCATAACCCTATGCTTTGATTTCCTTTAGTGATGGAATAATTGTTTCACCTATGTTATTGAGTGAATTGTCTTTGTTTAAGAAACTCATTTGCCTCAGTTTTCATGTCAAGAAACCTAGCCACTGAATTTATTGACTTGTTGACTACATAGCACAATGGTAGCAAGCCTTTATCTTTTCAACCTATAAACACACAAAACCAAGATATAGTTAGCCATCTATATTATCATTAACCCCCTTGAGAGAGCCCTCTGAGGCTGAGGAAAAGCCTCAGCTAAAAGTCTAGTTTGAAAGAGTTACACCGAGGTAGTCTGATCAGCAACCTGTCAGGGTCCTATTTTAGTGATAACAGTGATGATGAAAATGGTCATGGTGAAGAATGAATGGAAAAACCTCCTATTTTTCACAAAGTATTGAGCCAAATTAGGAACTAGAAAATACTAAATATTATATACTAAATAAAAATCTAGTCGTTCTGAATACTTTATTATATTTTTTCAGAGGGAAAATATATTCAAAATGGTGAAATATATTTATTTAGAAAGTGGTTGAAGTAATTAACAAATAAAAGTGATTTATTAAACACTTTGCGAGAATTAAGAAAGAAATAATTATTAAATAATGGTTTAATAATTATTTCGTATGGAAAATATGGAATAAATAAAGAGTAATAAATAAATAGTTATTTATTTAATTATTCCAAGGCAATGAAGTCAAAATTAATTGATAAATAATTATCAAATAATGATTTAATAATTATTTCTGGAGAAAATTAGATAAATGTTTGTTTATTTAATTAGTATCATGGGGTTTTTGAATTTTAAAGAGAAATAATTTCGAAGAAAGGTTTACTAAATTATTTCTTATGGTGAAAGTTGGTTTTCCCATGATAAAATTTATCCTACACAACATATTTTGATCCAACTATTAAGGAATGGCTAGGCGATCTTTTTTTTGCGTGATAACACCAGTAGATTAAGTGATAAGAGTACCTTCCACTCGTAGAGTTTGCATACAATAATGCATATGAGGAGTCCTTTCGGATGATTTTGCTTGAGGAAATTTATGACTCGAGTTGTAATACTTTTATTAGCTCGAGTGATCCAGTGAACAAGGTGTGGATTAAACGAGACATGTTGTGTGAGATGAAAAAATAAATTTAGGTTATGGAGAAGAATAGAGAAGTAGTATAGGGTGGGAAGAAGAGTTGAGGGAGCTCGCTGAGGATTAGGTCATATGCCAAGTTGGAACCTCAGTATTTAAGGCCTTTTCAGATCCATGATAAGATTGTACTAGTGGCCTACATACTTTCACTACCTCCAATAGTGAAAGTACATGATGTCTCCCAGGGTTCATTGTTTAAATATATGTTAAGGAAGTTGATCATGTGATTGAATGATATGTATTGAAGGTGAACTAGAAGGATATTTCCAAAAAGAACCTTAATGGACATTTAAGAAGAAAAAAATCATGCTCTAGAACTGAGCAATAAACTAAGTTAAAGTGCAGAGGAAACACTTTGGACCTGATGAAGCTACACTAGAGATGTTTGATCAGATGCAGGCTATGTATCCTTCAATGTTTGTCAATTTATACAAAGGGGTTTTGGCATATGTATATACCTATATATTTATGTTATTGTAAATACTAAAATGTGTTGTGTTATAAAGCTCCAAAAAGCAGTATGGTTTTCATGTTGTCATGTTTTCCATGTTGGTTTTTCTCTTTAGTAAGTTGTTCATTGTAAATAGTGCATTGAGCTAAGTTATAAAGCTCCATCGGCAATATGTTTTTATTTTCAGTAGTATTGTTGGTCATAGGTTTAATAGAACACCAAGGGTGATATCCCCCTAAGGGGGATGGTTTTGTCATAACATTGGGTTAAAATTTCATGTAATAATGTTAATAAAGGAAAAAGAATAAGATCAAGGTCATGGGACATGTCTTCTAAGATGAATGTTGGGAAACACATCCTAGTGGGTGTCATTTCAATTTATTTTGGCTAAGGAAACTAGAAAAGGCCTTCGAAAATGAAAAGGGAAATTAATTCTCATTTATCTATAAAAATAAAGGAAAATAGGAGAAGACGGAGACGAAATGTCGGAGGTTTTCATGCGAGGGAAATTAAAGGAAAATAGAGGATTTGAAGAAAATAGAGGCCTTGATGATAAAAAGGATTTTCAGGACTAGTTCACAGCTTTTGTTTGCTTAAGATTTTTTAGTTCATTTTAGGAGCTCTCTTTATTCTCTCATACTATTCCACACTTAGAGCCTTCTTGGAGCATTTTAACATTGGAGAAATGAAGGAAAGGATGGACAAGGAAATCAAAGGACAAGAAAGGAATATTACGCCATGCAACTTTAGCAGGAGTATTTGTAGGAAATCAGTTGCATGTGTGACTTCCTAGCTAGTTTGGGAATGCATGGTACATGATTTTTTGTATTTGGTTCTTTTTTTATAATTGGAATGGGTATTTTTGGGTGTGACAATGGTTTCAACCTTGCCTTTCCATTTCCAATTAACCATGGTGTGATGGGGTTCTTTCTAGATCAGTTTTGAGCTCTGGATTTCTGAAAGTTTTTTGAACTGGGTGAGTTGGTCTCAAGAAAATTCCCAAGGGTTGGGAGTGGAGGTGGTTTAATATCCCAGAATACCTCTACAAGTGGGTGGAGAAATGAAAATTCCTCAAGGTATTTGTGAAGAATATCTGAGGCATCCAAGCTTATTTTAGGATTAGTGATCTCTTGACCGATTTTGGTGAATCACGATAGTATGAGGGTGGAGTTGGTTTAATATTAAAGAATCCCTAATTTTTTATGTCTTGGTTTCCTTATGTGATCTATTTTATAGTTTTTGAAATATTACTAGACCATGGGGGTGAAGGTGGTTTAATCTTAGGAAAGGCCTGGTTGTTTATGTCTGAGTTCCCACATTCATGCTTTGAATATGATAGAGGGATGATCAACTGAAAGAAACATTTCATTCAGCTCAATCTATGGTTAGGTGGTACGTGGAAGTTCACAACTTGGTTGGGTTTTGCATAAATTATTAACAATTATTTTCCTATTGTAATATATGAGAATTTTTACTTTTTCTTATCGTTATTTTATGGTTTTTATGTCATGGTTAGTAATATGGTTATATTTTGGTTATAAGAATGGATTTAGAATGTACTCTAGCTATGTTTTATTCATGATTTTATAAGTATTTGATGGTTAATGAATGAATAAAAAAAAAGTGTTATTACAGGTATTAGGAAAGGCAATTATACCTTATTGTTGATTCTTAAATAAGTTTCTGACTCTAATGTTCGTACATGCATTCATGACTTGTAGATTACATGTTCACCATATGTTTGACAAAATTATCCTCGTGGTTAGTCCTAATTAGGTCAAGTCCTTACTAAAGTTTTCTATGATTAGCATTGTATTTAAGTATTTTATCATTCTGGAAAGTATGAGGAAGTTATAGACAATGGTGTGAAGAATGGTATGGAATTATGGATCTAATATCAAGACTATGAGCACTGAACAAAGGATTTAGGGTCACAACCGCACTCATGCACACTTGTGATGTAGCTGGGGTGTTAGGTCACTGAAAAATAATTTTAGGTCAAGTTTTGGTCACCTCGAGTGGTCCTTTCGCCCCTGAGTGTCTTATAAGCCCCGTACGATGCTAAGTTGTGGTAAGTAAGTTTTAGTTGTTGTACCGAGTTTCATAACATAATCTTAGAGGTTAATTCATCTCATATTAACTCTTTCCCTCATGTTTACCTTGGGAGACTCATGAATTTGGGTAAATGTGGGAGGTGTTGTTACATGGTATTGAAGAAATTATTATGATTCCTTGAAGTGATTATGTCTAGGTACCAAACAAGCCTCTTCGTAGCAGAGAAACACCATAGATGACACCAATACTTTGAACATCTTAAACTTGGGAGACTCATATAATCCTTCTCCCTAATAAAAACAATTGAAGTTTAACTAGTCTTGCAAAGTGTGTTAATCTAGCAAGATGAGTAATATGGACTACATATTCAACTGAGCTAAGTAAGGAATCTATGGTGATATATAGAATGAGACAATCCTTCCTGAAAGACTAGAATCCATGCATAATGTTAGAAATACATAGAGAATATTGGGTTTTTTTGATGAATTTCCAAGTGTTGTAGCTACTACAACACCGTCCAAAATTTCCCTACATTCAAATTTTGGATCCTCCTAGAAATTTGTTCATCTATCATTTCAGGTCATTAAAGTTATTCTATGCTTGTTGTTCATTTTTTTCAAAGTCTTTATGTTCGCTCCTAAAGAAGCTTTGAGTGTGATATTTTTCTAGAGGGATCTCTCGAGCACCTTCTAGAGGGAGTTTCACTGCAACATCTTTCATTATTGGATATTATCTAAAACAATAACATGCATTCGACACACTTCCATGAGGTGGCACACTTTTAATTGTAATTGACACTTTTTTCGAAAATACTTGTGCCTAATTGTCGCACTTGGATATTAGATTTTTTTGTTGTCGTTTCAATGTACGCATGTTGTTTTTGGGAAGTATGCATATTCTTGTCTAAACATCTCTGTGTCTAATCATGTTCAAGGGCTATAATACATTGTATTTCTCTCTTTCTCTCTCTCTCATTCCACTATCCTCACATATTACACAAGCTATCAACATATTCAAATTTCATCCAAGTGATGAGAGAATTGCACACACCCAAGCCTTAGTTATTATACTCGTGTCTCCTAAACTTGCACCCTGGGACCATCTTGAGGAAAAATCCTTTCACAAGAAAATATTTCGTCTCCACAGCATATCCACCCTACCTCTTGGTGCTTACACTAGTGATGTGTGTGAAGCCTTCATAAGCCTTGTATTTTGTAGTGCATTGTGCACTCCATGTGGAGAGTATGGTCATTTCTAATTCCTTCGAGTTGAAACTTTCACTTAAACCAAGAGTCTCATTACCATTTATATTGCATTGTGTATCCTAGGTTATCAATTTTCTTACCATTATCTCTAGGATTTATGCTCTACACCCAATCTTACCCCGTTCTTCTTCCCTAGCTCAGTGTGCACTTCTAGTGCCTAAAAATCTACCTCTTTTTTCGGGAACGTACGCTTTGTGAAAAAGAAATTTGATCTCCTAGCCTTACTTAATTTTTCCATGACATTCAACATATTGCATTAGAAAACATGATAGAATATGTGATTTTGGGACTAATATTTTATTTCCATGAGCGAGTTTCATTTTTAAGTACAATTGATCTAGATTCAATCAGTTCATCATCTGAACATGTTGTTTGTTCTAAAAGAGGTGACTTTTTATTGAAAACTCTAGTGCTTCCTCATTTAATTATCAACCCGGGGTAAGTCTTTCTATTCCAAGAGTGTCAACACAATATATGCAAGTCAGTTTGTTCTACAGATGCTCCTTGTCAATTATATGGGGGAATTTACTAACTCCCTAAACTTGCTTATCCTACGAGGGGTGACTTGGATGGGTTTTTAACCTAGGATTGAGCAATAGGAATTTTTGTTTCTCTAATGGAATGAAACAACATCTTAACTAAACCGAACAGTAATCTGGATGAACCAAGCAGACATTGAACTGAACAGCGATGGAATTGAATGGAACAATAGTCTAACTAAGATAATGAGTAATAGAATCGAATTGAATCAACAATTTTAGCTAATTAAGAAATAATCAAACAACAGTATAATAGTTGTCTAGAAATGGAACGACATGATAACTAAGATGGACAGTAATGAAACAACAATATGACTGAAGAAAATTAAATAACTCGTACAACAAGTAATTAAGCAATTTTGCAATGGATTTCTCTTTATGACTTAATTAATCAACATTTATTGATGGTTGAACACTTCGTTATGCTAGAAAGAGAACACAATTCATAATCACAGATAATGCTAAAATCAACTTATTCTATGATCTATAATTCAAATGCATCGATATCAAAGGAACTGGAACTATCTATTGATAACAAAACATTGTCGTAAGTTGGAAAATATGATTGCACTTGTCCTACTTTAAGAACGCAGTTTCTAACAATCCTGGAGAGAGAAAAATGTATTTGTATTAAATGGAAATATACATTAGAACTGCATCATATTCATAAGCATTGGTTTTGTAACTACAGAGAGTATGAAAAATGGAGCTTCCAGAGGTTGGGCCCAGACCACTAGAAGACTTAACATTGTAAAAAATTTAAAAGATGACTGTTCAAGGCTCTATATTACATCCAGTGATGTTACAAAACATAATTAGACAGACTGTTCTAATTTTTCTATGACAGAATGAATTTCCTATCTTGTTTCCGACTCCCCTTATCCTCTGCCCTTTGCCCTTTTAAAGGCGATTTCAAAAATTTCGAAAGTGTTTCCCAAACGACAGCCCGCTACGCATGGCTATCGTTTGAGTTGTTAGACTTTAATTCATTTTTTTTCCTTCTACTGGCCACTAGAATTTGTAGGGTTTCGTATGCTCACATCCATTGGTTGGCTTCCATTCCCTACTAGTCCAGGCATTCTTCTTTCCTGCAAGTGGAGATAAGAGAAGTGAGTTTCTTATTATAAAAAAACATCCTTTTCGTCATTAGTCTGATTGTTCCCATTTTCATGATCTTTTATTATTTATTGTTAATATTAAGAGGGATTCCCCCGAAATTATAACATAATTCGAAGTATTTTTAGGGTGAGAATCATACCTTAATTTGGGCCCAACATACTCCCTTACTTACGTAGTTGCATGTTTTCATGCAAATAGAGGATTGATATGTAGTTGTGTTAAGGATTAGGCAGGGTAGGCCTTTTTGGTTTATGTTCTGAAGCCTTGTTTTATTTTTATGAGTGCAAAGGCAGCGCGTGTGCCTTCCTCTGGAAATTGGTAATTGTGATTATAATCCTCGGGAGCATGCTAGAAGAGAGGGTTTATGTATCTGCATCCCAACCAAGTAGGCCCCATGCTGTAGACTAGGTTGTTGTATGAAACGAATCTGGAGGCAGCAGCCTTGAAATTCCTATAATTGAATGGTTCTCTATTCTTCCAATTGTTTCTGGAGGCCATCCACTTATGCTTGGTTGCTGCTAACGCTGCTTCCCGAATGTCCTAAAAGTATTCTCGTGCATTTTTTATGATATATTTATGGATGGGTCCCATCCTAGTCTTCACACCTAGCCTTCTCATGAAGTTTTTATGCTGGATCATCAGTTGCAAGGGTTTTGTAGGCTCCCCCCTAACCCATAAATCTAGACTATGCTCTCTTTTTTGGAAGATGCCGTAGGCTTTGGCCCTCCTAACCTAGTTTTTAGCAAATGAAAGGAAGGCTTGGAGCTGTACATCCCATATAAAGGTGCTAGGATTTATATCCGTGTCTTCTTATAAAAATAAGTTATGCATGTGAAGCTCACACAAGAGGTGTTGGACGTACTCATCCTGATCGTTACAACATTGGACAAATTCCTCTATGGTCCTAAAGGGAGTGGGTTTCCCTGCCTTAACAACTTTAACTTTCAAAAGTAGATATTGTTCTATTAGAAACATGGAATAGTTGGTTTTCGGGGCTCTGCATGATAGAGCATCATCATATAGAGATAAAATTATGGAAATTTTCTTCTTAGCTTGCTCTACCTACTCTTGTACCACTTTAACCTTTGCCTTCTCTCCTCTAATTTGGGTGAATGTCTCATATTATATGATAGAGAGGTCGGTGAACTTCTTTTACAGTGCTTGGTATTCTTGTAATGGCACCCCCTCCTTTCTTCACTGTGTCAGTTCATGCCACACTTGCACTAGTTCATTTCATAATCTCTAGTTGGCAGCTATCTCTACTAAATGGGCATAAGCAGGGACTTCCTCTGTTTGGGTCCCCTTTTATTCTATAACCTTTTTCTCAGCTTGGGTGGAAGTTTTGATGATGTTTTCTAGTTTTTTCTGCACTTCAGCTTTGATGGTGTCTACCAGGTTGGTTTGTACTCTATTTTTAGTAGTGGTTATAAAATTGGTTTGCATTCCATTTTCCATAGTGTTGGCTAAGTCAGTTTACATTTCACTTTCGACCGTATTTACTCATTCAGTTTGAGTTCCTGCAATATAGGTCTCTTTCCTTGGCTTCCAGGCCCTTCTTTATTTTTTCAGTTGTTTCCTTGGATATTTCACCAATTTTTCCAATCTCTTGTAGGTCCTTCTTAGTTTCTCACTTCTCCTCTCATATGAACCTTCACCTGTTCTTATTTTAGCAGGTGATAGGGGAGCGGAATTATCTTTTTTAGGGATAGCGTCTAGAATGGTGTTTCTGATTACGTTTTCAGAATTGACCTCAATGTGAGGGTCCTGATTAGGAGGAGAGATGTTACCTCCTTGTGAAAAAGGGGCTGTTCCTGTGTGTGTGCTTTGCTCCACAAGGATAGTGTCACCTGAATAATCCTGTGATTCCAATATCTCCTCTCCCTGTCCATCACTATACACTTCGTAATTATCAATAGGAGATAGAGCCTTATCATCTTGTGGTTCATCTTGGTTAGGTAGGACATTAGTGTGACCAGGGTTGTGAGGGGTGGTGGTTTTATCAACAAGTTCCTCTTGCTCCCCTGCTTGCAATGAGTTTCTCAATTCATAGTTTGTCCTTATTTGTCCTAGGCCTTGGGGCATTTCCTCCTCAAATATTTTCAAGGGTGCATGGGATGGTTCTACTTCCTCCATGGGGTTCAAAGCTCCCTGGGGTGTTCTGGGCCATTTTTTCCTATTTGGATCTGATTTTTAGGTTTGGGTTCTTTTTCTTCTTGGAGGATTTACCCTAAGGGACTCAATTTTGGTTCCCTCGGGGTTTACTTCTGGTTCTTGTGCCTCTGGGTTGACAAAATTATCCCATGCTATCTGCTACCTATCTAGCTCATGAATGATGATTAATTTTACTAAGCCCTGGCGACTAACCACTTCCTGGGGCTTCTTGGCCTTCCTCAATTGAACAACACTATCATTCAATACGGAATTCAAAAAGGAAGGAAGATTAATTGAATTTTTTTGTATGAGTGCAGCTAAAAGTTTGAGCTGTTGAGGTTTTACCACATCTCGACGTCCTTCACATGTAATAAAATTCTAGATGAATGCCGCCAGCTCCTGCCATGGCTAGTGTAAAGAAGCAGGGTTAGTACCTCTATATTTTTGTTCCAATGGTTCATCCGAGTCCTGGTATACTACTACTACTTCTCTCAGAAGGAGATGCTTTTCTGCCCATCTTTCCCCTTGCACTAGTATTCCAGAAACTTCCACAATAATTCTCTCTTTAACTGGAATATTTCAGCTGTTAACTCTGGTTTTCCCTTCCTAGATATTTTGTATAAATTTGATTGCAATTCTCGTGTTGGATCCTTGTATTCTGTGTACATATGTTAGCCATCCAGCTCGCTGGAGGATGGCACTCGCCACTTCCGAAATCAGAAAGTTTTCAGGCTCGCTTCGAAGGGTATTTCCTCCCATAACTGATATGCTCTTTTCCTCTGATTATTTTTCTTCTTGGCTCTATTGTTTCGACTTGGTGTTGTCTGCAAGCAGAAGGGAGACTGCAGCTCTGCATAAATAATCTTCATGCCTTAATTGTAATTTTTATCGATGCGTCTAACGAGATTTATGCAGGGATTTCACATGCTTGCAAAATTAAGGCCAATTACACCCCCTCTCTTGAAGAAAGCGCGCCCATGCCCTCAAGTACAAGAGAGATTTGGCCGGTTGTGAATGTAGACATGGGAATGTCAGAATTTGGTAATTCTACATGTGAAGGATTGATGGTTGAGTAATTAATACATATGCGGCAAAAAATGTCATATTTAAAAGTTTTCATAATTGCATCTTGTGTGGAAATGACCGGGAAGTGAGAGAAAATAGCATTTCCATTATTGCGATATGATGCCTTTGCATGACTGAAAATCTATGATGGATGCAAGACTGAGCTAAGTAATGATTGGCGTTGTCATTCCAACATTCAAAATATGTAAACATATCTTTCTTAATTATTCTTATGGTAAGTCATGATTGTTACTAATTCGAGTAATAGCTTTGTGGTTGAAAAGAAAAATGGAAGAAAAGGTGTATATAACAGCAATTGGTTATTAAAGGGGCATTCTATCATACCACAAGCAAGGCCACTACTACCAGCAGGCATTCATAGCCTTGACAAGGTTGCTATTTAAACCGAAAAATGGGCCATGATCCTTATGCAAGAATAGTTGTTTTTCCAATTTTATGGAGAGATCACCATGTTGGTATGGTGGCAAGGTAACCATGGCGCCACTCACTAGAGTTGTAGCAAAGTTATCAGGCCGGCTCATGATGAGGCCTCCTATCCTTCAAGTTACTAAGAAGGTCATTACCTTGGTGTGGTTGCCATAATGGGCATGTTAATTGCTACACCCTTATGAACATGGTAGGCTGGCTCATGATGAGACCCCCTATCCTCTCTTTAAGGTTTGCATGTAAATTTAGTAACTCCTTTTGGATTGTAACATTTTGATCTATAAGGAGGTCACTATGCTGGTGTGGTAGCCAGATAGCCACAATGCCATTAACTAGAGTTGTAACAGAGTGATCAGGTTGGCTCGCGATGAGACCTCCTATCCTTCTATTAGATGAGAAGGTCATTACCTTGGTGTAGTATCCATAATGGGCATGTCATTTGTTAAATCGTTATAAACATGGTAGGCTGGCTCATGATGAGACCCCCTATCCTTTTAAAGGTTTTCATGAATAAACAATGATTGTTAAGGGAGGCTCATTAACTCCTTAAGAGTGAGGGATGGTGAAAGTGTTGGGTGTGGAGTTTGATTATCTTATTTATTTTGTATCACAGAATTTGACCCCTGTACCTTAATGGGGGTAGCAACGCCGCCCATAGTTAAATGTTGCCTGGGGGGTTCAAGGGGGCCGACTGCGACTTTATGGAGCCCCCCTCTGGTAGGGGGTTTCAAGGGAAGTGCCCCCGAAGCTAAAAATAGATGTAAAATTGCCTTGTAAAAGTATAATAATTTCTAGTCAATCTAGGCCGTTCATTAGGCAGATGATCTAGCAGTAGAAGTTATGTTTAGTTTAGGGTTTTTTTCCCTAGAAGGAAAGCCCTCGCTTGTATGAGGGTATTGTATTGCGGCTATGTATTTTATGTGCATTCTCGGAGCGAGAAACAAATAGGGAGAATGTGAGAGAGAATAGAGGATATTACAACAGATCCGTTGTAGGTTGTGTCTCTTCATTTTGTTAGATAATAGAAAGGAAGACTGACAGTTCGGGGTGGATGTAGCCCAAACTAGGTGAACCACGTATATCTGTGTCTCTCTGGTTTTATGTGTTTTGTGTGCTTGTTTTTTCCACATATTTTATGTGTTTCATTGCTCTGTAATATTTAATTTTATAACAACTAGTATTAGAGCTGAAGCTCTATTTGGCTGATAAAATCATAGGAAAGAAGGATTCCTAGTTCGAGTGGGGGCAATGGTGGAACATACTAAATTTAGGGTTGAGAAATTTAACAGCAAAAACTTCTCACTATGGAAGATGAGGATGGAATATTATCTGTATCAGAAAGATCTGTACCTACAAATGAGCGGAAAAAAGAAGAAGCCAACGACTATGACAGACGCATAATGGGATATTATTGATAGAAAGACACTTGGAATAGTATGTTTGTGCCTCATGGCATCGGTAGCCTTCAATATTTCAAACGAAACAACAACAGAGGGTTTGATTAAGGCATTGAAGAAACGATATGAAAAACCCTCTGCCTCAAACAAGGTATTTATTATGAAACACTTATTTAATATGAAGATGTTGGAAGGTGGATCTGTTGCAGACCGTTTAAATGATTTTAATACAGTTAACTGTCTGTTAAGTTATGTAGGGGTAAACTTTGAAGATGAAGTTAGAGCTCTGTTATTTTTGTGCTCATTGCCAGAAAGCTGAAATGGTTTAGTTATGGCCATTAGTAACTCTGTCTCTAGATCTAGTACTTTAAAGTTTGATGATGTTGTCGGTGCTATCCTTAGCAAGGAAATGCGATGGAAAATCTCTGGTGAGACATCAGGTAATGCTTTGAGTGCAGAGTCTAGGGGAAGAAAAATGGAAAGAGGAAAGAGCTCAAGATATCACAGTAGATCAGGGAAAGGCATATCCAAGTCTAGATCAGGGATAGTGTGCTGGAAATGTGGAAAGAAAGGACACCTAAAGAAAGACTATAGATCTCGGAAGGGAAAAGAATGAGATGCACAACAAGAAAACAATCATAAATAAAATGTGACAGGTGATGTGCTACAAGATTTTGTGATTCTTTCTTTCGAAAATGTTACTAATTCCTGGGTGGTAGATTCAGGGGCCTCATTCCATGCCACACCTGATAATAAATATTTTCTTGACTATGTTCAAGGACATTTTGGACAAGTCTGTTTCGATGATGTTAAACCCTATAAAATTGTTGGAATGGGTAAGGTTTTTCTAAAACAACAGAATGGAAACCAATGAATATTAAAGGAGGTAAGGCATGTTCCAAATCTGAAGAAAAATCTGATTTCAACAGGATAGTTAGGAAGTGAAGGTTGTGTGATAACTTTCACAAATAAAACTTTGAAGGTCACCTAAGGAGTGCTGGTAATAGAAAAAGGCGAAAAGGTTGGTAAATTTTATTTATGCAATGGTATTTCTAACTCTGTTAATGATTTAACTTCCAAAGGAGTAGATGCAACATTATGGAATCATAGGCTTGGACACATGAGTGATAAGGGGATGAAGATTCTTCACTCAAAATTTGTTGTCGGGTTTGAAGAATGTTGATTTGGATTTCTATGAGAATTTCATTTATGGAAATCTTAAGAGAGTTAGATTTCTCAGAGTTGGGAAAGAAAAGAAGAGCAAAAAATTAGAGCTTGTGCATACAGATGTATGGGGACCTGCTCAGGTATCATCTCTTGGTGGCTCTCGTTATTATGTTACTTTTATTGATGATGGAACTAGAAAAACTTGGATTTATTGTATTCAGAATAAATCTGATGTATTTGATACTTTTAAGAAATGGAAAGCTTTGGTTGATATTGAGACAGGAAAGAAGCTGAAGTGTCTCAGATCATACAATGGAGGTGAATATTGCAGCAAATATTTTGATAGGTACTGTTCAGAGCATGGAATTCACAGAGAGAAGAGAGTTTCGAGAACACCACATGAAAATGGTGTGTCAAAAAGGATGAACAGAACAATTTGGAGTGTGCAAGGTGCATGATATTGCATGCAATATTGCCTTTACAATTTTTTGCATATTCTATAGATACTATTGTTTATCTAATAAATACAGGGCCTTCAAGTTCCTTGGATGGTGGTATTCCATAAGAAGAATGGACAGGTAAATTGGTAAACTACTATTTTTTAAAGCCTTCTGGTTGTGAGGCTTTTGTAAATATTAATAAAGAAAATAGAACAAAGCTTGAGGAAAAATAAAAGAAATGTACCTTTATTGGATATCGTGTTAATGCTTTTGGTTATCTCTTATATGATTATGAAAATCACAAAATCGTTAGGAGCAGAGATAAAATATTCAATGAAAAGGTATTGTATAAGAATTAGTTGTAGGAAAAGAAACAGGAAAAAGAAAACAAAGAATACACAGTTCTTGATGAGATCACAGAAAAGGTAAAGGTGCCTGAAAATAATAATAATCAAGAGCCACAACAACATCAACCACCACAACAACAACAGGCACCTCAAACACCTGAAAGTGGTGTTAGAAGATCTACCAGGATAAGTCGACCGCCTGAACGATACTCTCCTTCATTATATTATTTATTGTTAAATGATTCTGGTGAACCTGAATGTTATGAAAAAGAAATGCAGGTTGAAAGCAGGAAGAAGTGGGAGCTAGCCATGGAAGAAGAGAGGGAATCCCTAATGCATAAAAAAACTTGGGACTTATTTAGGTTGCCTGCAGGTAAAACTACGTTGTAGAATAAATGGGTTTACATGCTGAAGGAAGAAGATGGAGGAAAATAGAGGTACAAAGCTAGACTAGTGGTGAAGGGGTTTTCACAAAAGAAAGGTATTGAATTTGATGAAAAATTTTCTCCTGTTGTTAAGATGACTTCAATCAAAACTATTTTAAGTCTTGTAGCAGAGGAATATTTACATCTTGAACAGTTAGATGTAAAGACAACATTTCTCCATGGAGATTTGGAGGAAGAGATCTATATGCAACAACCAGAAGGATATGAGGTCAAAGGGAAAGAAAAATTAGTGTGTAGGTTAAAGAAGAGTTTGTATGGCTTAAAATAGGCTCCAAGGCAGTGGTATCTAAAATTTGACAATTTTATGTTTGAACAAGGTTGTACTGGATGTCACTCTGATCATAGTGTTTATCTGAAAAGGAAAAATGATGGTAACTATATTATATTGTTATTGTATGTAGATGACATGTTTGTTCCAGGGTCTAACATGCAGGAAATAAATGTGCTCAAAATAAAATTGGCAAATTCCTTTGCAATGAAGGATTTGGGAGCTGCAAAACAAATCCTTGGTAAGAGAATAACTAGAGATAGGAAAAATCACAAATTAACACTATCTCAGAATGAGTACATACAAAAGGTGTTGAAAAGATTTAATATGAAGAATGAAAAACCAGTTAGGACACCTTTTTCTAGCCATTTTGAACTTAGTGAGGAGATGTGCCCCAACACCCAAGAAGAAATGGACTGTATGTCTAAAGTTCCATATGCATTAGTAGTTGGAAGCTTAATGTATGCAATGGTATGCACAAGGCCTGATATTGCACATGCAGTGGGAGTTGTAAGAAGGTGCATGAAAAATCCAAGAAAATAACATTGGATGGCAGTAAAATGGATTCTTAGATATTTGAGAGGTGCCACAAATCAAGAATTATGCTTTGGTGGTTCAAACATTTCTCTATAGGGATATGTTGATGCAGATATGGTAGGTGACAGAGATAATAGGAGGAGCACTACAGGATATTTATTTACTGTAGGTGGAACAACTGTCAGTTGGGTTTCAAAAATCCAAAATGTTGTTGCACTTTCAACAACAAAAGCAGAGTATGTTGCTGCTATAGAGGCGAGTAAAGAAATGATTTGGTTACAAAGGTTTATGGATGAATTGGGTAAGAAGCATGATATGGGCACGTTATACAGTGATAGCCAAAGTGCCATTCATCTTGAAAATAACTCTACATTTCATTCCAGGACTAAACACATACAACTCAAGTACCATTTCATATGGTCAACATTGGAAGATGGATAGTTGAAGCTCGAAAAGATACACACTAGCCAGAATCCTGCAGATATGCAAAAAAACATTGTAACTAGGGAGAAACTAAGAAAATGCTCAAATTCAATTGGTCTTCAAAGATGATGATGAATATGAGAAACAGTCAGGTCCAAAGAGGATTCATTGTCCAGCAAATGAAGCAACGATGGAGTTGCTACAATTAGTCTCCAAGTGGGATATTGTTGGGTGTGGAGCTTGATTATCTTGTTTATTTTGTATCATAGCATTGGACCCCTGTACCTTAATGGGGGCGGTAACACTGCCTGTAATTAAATGCTACCTGGGGGTTCCAGGGGGAAATATGCGACTTTATGGAGCCACCCCCTAGCGGGGGGTTTTGGGGGCAGCGCCCCCGAAGCTAAAAGCAGATGTAAAATTTCCGTGTAAAAGTATAATAATTTCTAGTCAACCTGGGCCATTCATTAGGCAGATGATATGACAGTAGAAGTTATGTTTAGTTTAGGGTTTTTTTCCCTATAGGGCAACCCGTCTCTTGTATGAGGGTATTGTATTGCAGCTGTGTATTATATGTGTATTCTCGGATCGAGAAACAGATAGGGAGACTATGAGACAGAACACTGGATATTACAATGGATCTGCTGTAGTTTGTGTCTCTTCATTTTGTTGGATAACAGAAAGGAAGGACTGGCTGTTCACGGTGGACATAGCCCAAACTAGGCCAACCACGTATATCTCAGTCTCTCTGGTTTTATGTGTTTTGTGTGCTTGTGTTTTCCACATATTTTATGTGTTTCATTACTAAGTAATATTTAATTTTCTAACAGAAAGAAGCAGATAAAATAATACCACTAATACCCATTGTTCCATTTCTTCATGTTGTAGGGACATATTACTCGAATAGTGAAAAAAACATATCATCATAAGGTACTAAATTGTTTGATATCATATTTGAACTGTGGGTGACTTAGCCTTTTATTTCATGTGTGCATAATGTCAGCTTCCTATTTAAGAATTATAGTGCCAAAAGGGAATAATATTTGTAATTTTACCATTTTACCTCTCTCTTCCAACTTCCATTCCCTACTCAGAGTCATTCAATTATAAAATGAATGGCTATTTAAGTCTGTCTGATAGCAGCTGTTAAGAAATTGAGAAATAGTTGTTTAAAGATTGTTCGGCATTAAAAAAAATGCTAAAAAATGGTTGTTTAATTAAAATGAACAGCAACCATTCAAAGACGGAACAACATTTGTTCCCAAATTGAACATCAAAAGTAAAGAAACAGTGGTGCACAGCTGTTCATTTCATCCGAACGAAAACTATCCAAGAAATGAACAATAGTTGTTCAGGAATTGAACAATAGATTTAAAAGTGCTACAAAAAGTTTTTCAATTTGGTTGACCTGCGACTGTTTAAAAATTGAACAAAATTTTGATGCAGGAGCATCCAGCACCCTTAGACAAAGGGAGGAATCCAAAGAGAAGCAAGGAGAGGACGTGGACCTTCGAGCTGAATAAGGGGAAAATTTCTGTCAAAATAGAGCTTAAATGATGGACTAAATTAAATATTGATGTAATCTGCCATGTATTCATATATATCCATATTGCGAACTAGAAGGGTTGTTGAGATATTTGTGAGAGGATTGATCGGATCCTTTCAGTGATCCGATCCAATATTTCTGTAATGATGAACCTGCGTGTTCTATAAATATATGTAATGAGACAGATAGAGGGAGGAGTGAAATCATAGAAATTGTGTCAACAGAGTGTTGAAATGTAGTCGAGGGAGAAACTGTTCTAAGGCTGCAATGCCTTAGACCTGTAATCATATTGTGTATAATATAAAAGCGTGTGTTTCAGTGTTGATTGTGCGCCTGTATGTATTCATATATATATGTATTGATGGCTTGAAGTCCCGTGTTTGTAAGTGTTTTGATCGACCATCGATCAATGTAGGATCGATGCCGATCCAATGATATTTGAGCTACTGTTGTATGGAGTGATGGCGTGCTAAAATAGAGTGTTTTCAGATTGTGGTAGATTCGTGTTAAACCACAGAAAATCCATCAAAGGCAACAAGATCCAAAACCAGAGGAGCGAAGATCTCATATCACATCGGTGAAAACCTTTATGTGAAATCGGGTCCGATTGAGTCGCATTGGGAATTCTGAAGAGCCGACAATGGAAGTCACATTCCCGATTGCCGATTGTTAACAGTTCCGAATTTTTGATTTCTGATTAATCGGATCGGAGTTGCAGCATTGTCGAGAGTTGTGGTATTTACATTATGCGATTTGCGACTGCCGATGATATCGCATCGGAATATGTGGATTGGAGTTGAATGTATATAATATGTTCGTGTGTTTGTATTATTGTTTGTTGCGAGGTTTTTTTAAAAACATTAACACATATCTTGTATGCTTGCGATAGTGATTAAGGGGATGATTGATTTTATAAAGATCCATGATTATATTTAAAAGGCTAAAACGCTTCCGATAAGACTTAGTGGGCCATGACCCACAGGCCCAGGATTGAAATTTTTACATGAAAAGGGATTTTGGTGATACCCCAGGATTTCTTTTCATCAAGTGGTATCAGAGCAGGAAAAGGATTTCCTACAAGAAGAAAGAAGAATGCAAGCAGAAGGGGAAAGAGGTACAGTTGAGTTAAAGCTGGAGAGTTTATGGTCCTACTGTCGTGTGGATGGCGGCAGCGAAAGGTGAGAAGATTTGCAGCAACCTAGAGCAAGGTGTGCTCAATCGGTTCCAGAGGAGAGAACCAGAAGGATGCCAAAAGACTGAGTGCAGAGGGCTTGGTGAGGTATCGTGTAACAGAGGAGACTGTTACTGCAGAGGTTGGTTGCAGCTCACAGAAGACCATGAAGGAAATTCCACTGAAGGATTGAAACAGTGGGTAGAATTGCTAAGGATAAGGAGAAGCATATGACCAGGAGGTCATAAAATTTTGTGCCTCGGGAGTCTGATGCAGGAGCATCCAGCACCCTTAGACAAAGGGAGGAATCCAGAGCGAAGCAAGGAGAGGACGTGGACCTTTGAGCTGAATAAGGGGAAAATTTTTGTCAAAATAGAGCTTAAATGATGGACTAAATTAAATATTGATGTAATCTGCCATGTATTCATACATATCCATATTGCGAACTGGAAGGGTTGTTGAGATATTTGTGAGAGGATTGATCGGATCCTTTCAGTGATCCGATCCAATATTTCTGTAATGATGAACCTGCGTGTTCTATCAATATATGTAATGAGACAGATAGAGGGAGGAGTGAAATCATAGAAATTGTGTCAACAGAGTGTTGAAATGTAGTCGAGCGAGAAATTGTTCTAAGGCTGCAATGCCTTAGACCTGTAATCATATTGTGTATAATATAAAAGCGTGTGTTTCAGTGTTGATTGTGCGCCTGTATGTATTCATATATATATGTATTGATGGCTTGAAGTCCCGTGTTTGTAAGTGTTTTGATCGACCATCGATCAATGTAGGATCGATGCCGATCCAATGATATTTGAGCTACTGTTGTATGGAGTGATGGCGTGCTAAAATAGAGTGTTTTCAGATTGTGGCAGATCCGTGTTAAACCACAGAAAATCCATCAAAGGCAACAAGATCCAAAACCAGAGGAGCGAAGATCTCATATCACATCGGTGAAAACCTTTATGTGAAATCGGGTCCGATTGAGTCGCATTAGGAATTCTGAAGAGCCGACAATGGAAGTCACATTCCTGATTGCCGATTGTTAACAGTTCTGAATTTCCGATTTCCGATTAATCGGATCGGAGCTGTAGCACTGTCGAGAGTTGTGGTATTTACATTATGCGATTTGCGACTGCTGATGATATCGCATCGGAATATGTGGATTGGAGTTGAATGTATATAATATGTCTGTGTGTTTGTATTATTGTTTGTTGCGAGGTTTTTTTAAAAACCTTAACACATATCTTGTATGCTTGCGATAGTGATTAAGGGGATGATTGATTTTATAAAGATCCATGATTATATTTGAAAGGCTAAAATGCTTCCGATAAGACTTAGTGGGCCATGACCCACAGGCCCAGGATTGAAATTTTCACATGAAAAAGGATTTTGGTGATACCCCAGGATTTCTTTTCATCAAATTTGTCCACAAATTTAACAGAAAAATTAAAAACATAACAAAAATATGTTCAATTCAGTTGAACTGTGGCCATTCAAAAATTGAACAACAAAATTAAAAACACAGCAAAAAGCTGTTCAATTTGGTTGAACCGTGGTTGTTCAAAAATTAAACAGCAGTTGTCCATGAATTGAACAACAAAATTAAAAACACAACAAAAATCTATTCAATTCGGTCGATTCACGACCGTTCAAAAATTGAAAAACATCCGTTCTCGAATTGAATAGAAAAATTAAAAACACAGCAAAAATTTGTTCAATTCGGTTGAACTGCGGCCATTCAAAACTTGAACAACAACTGTCCATGAATTGAACAACGAAATTAAAAACACAGCAAAAAGTTGTTCAATTTTGTTAAGTCCCTATATTACTAGTATAGCCCCTTATTGTTGTTAGTGTAAGCCCCTTATTTTTATTATTGTGCCCTTGTAACCCCCATTTTGTTATTATTGTGCCCTTAAATTATTATTGTTAGGTCGGCTAGGATTACATTGTGGCCCACTAGGATTACATTATGGCCCCATGGACTCCTATATATAGAAAGGAGGTTTTGTAAATTGTATCATCCAAGAATTTTTCATTCATGTAATGTATTGGAGGTTTCCCCCTCGAAGTGGCTTATTTCTAAGGTGTTGATATCTATTTTCTTCTATTTTTGTAGTTGGTTTCACAACATTTGGTATGAGAGCTTTGGATTCTAGGGTTTCGCAGCTCCAAAGAGGTCATCGTGGAATTTTCACTATAACTTTTTTTTTACGAAGCTTCAGAAGCTGAAATTTTTAGGGTGTGAAGCTAAAATCCTGAGGAACATTGTCAAAAAAATTTAGAGCTTGGTTCACAATATTTTCGGAGATATGATCTGTGGAAGTTAAGTCTTTTTTCAGGATCCTAAACACGTCATTATGGCATTTGCGCTATAAATTTTTTTCTACGAAGGTTTAGAATCTGAAATTTTTAGGGTGCGAAGCCGAAATCCTGATGAAACGTGTCAAAATATTTGAGATCTTGGCTCACAATATTTTCGAAGATATGATCTGTGGAAGGTAGTGCTTTTTTAGGCTCCAGAATTTCATCTCAAAGAGGTGATCGTGGGAAAGGATTAATAAATATCTCTCTAAGCATCAGATTGAAGTGCCACAAAAATTAGCTACAAGTACACAAAATTTAGTTTCTTGGCTATCAATTTCAGAGCCGAAGGATGAAACAGTGACACGTGGCAAGTCGTACAACTTCACTCTACTGAACCAGTCTAAAATTGGGTCATTGTGGGAGATTGGAAGTAAAGTTTTCTTGAAGAATCCAAATCAGATCAGACCTGTGTCATTTGAAAGCAGCTTTAGAGGGCTACTACAAGGCTGAATTTCAGATATTTAAGATCCCCAATTATAGAGATAATTCAATTTCAATATCGAGCTCCTTAAAAACAAGTAAAAGGTGTGCATTGTTTTTCCAAATTGCATAAGTCTTGTTTGAATAATCAAGTTGAATTGATTCCAAGGGAACATTGTTGAAAAAATATCAGTATTGGACTCTAAAATTCCCCCTAAAAAGAATTCAATGCCCACTAAGCCTTTATAAGGCTCTACTATGACTCATGAAGACGAAGAATGGCAACATGACATATCAAAATTACAAGAGCAAGTGCAACAAATTTCTCTCTTGCAAAGAACAAAAAAAAATGAAATGGAAGTTTTGAAGAAAGGCATGGAAACTAATATGGATGGTTTGAAGAAAGGCATGGAAGCTAAGATGAATGGTTTGGAAGCTAAGATGGATGGCATGGAAGTGGGCATGGAAGCTAAGATGGATGACATGAAAGACAACATGGAAAACATGAAGAATGATCTAAAAGCATACGTGGAAGGCTTGATGACAAGCTTAAAACAAGAAATGATTCCTAATAGTGGAAATATAGTAGAAGAACCTCATGATGAGAACAAAATAAATGTTAATCATGATTTCATAAACTCTAATGTTGGCGGGAAGAACCACCATATTCCAAAAATGGAAATGAAGAAGTTTGATGGAAAGGATCCTATAACATGGATACTACAGATGGAGCAATATTTTGATCTCCATAACGGGAAAAACACAGAAAAGGTACGCATTGGAACTTTACATTTAGAAAAAAATACATTTGTCTGGTATCAATGGCTTTGCTCCCGTAAAAAAATTGTCACTTGGTTAATTTTTATAGAGGAAATGATAGCACATTATGAGGATAAAAAGAGCAACACCTTCTTTAGCCAATTGATAAATCTCAAACAAAAGGGTTTAGTGGGGCAGCAGATTGAGGACTTCCAAAAATTGAATATAAGGGTAACTGATATTCCAGAGGAACACATGATTGATCTCTTCATAGGCACTTTAAAGGATAACATCCAACATGAAGTTCGCGTTTTGGAACCTAATTCATTGGAGAAGGCATTCAGGTTGGCAAGAAAAGTTGAATGTAAAATTATGGCGACAAGGAAGCCTACCACTCAATTCTATAAAGAAGGAAGTGTTGCTATGCCTAGATTTCGACAACCTACAAGGTTGACACCACAACAATTGGAAGAGAAAAGAGAAAAATTGATTTTCTACAATTGTGATAGAAAATACACTAAAGGTCATAAGTGTGCTGAGAATAAATTATTTTACATAGATTGTGAAGAGGAAGAAGAAAATAAACAAGAAGAGGATATACACCAGGAACCAGCCCTAGAAGAGGAAGAAATGAATCCGACCATATCGTGTAATGCACGGGTAGGAATTATCACTCCTCAAACTCTCAAGATATAAGTACATATCAAGAAGAAAAGGGTAATAGTGTTGATTGATTCAGGTAACACCCATAATTTTATTCATTATAAGGTAGCCAAGGAATTAAATTGTTTCCTATACCCAGCACCAGAATGTCAAGTGATGGTTGCAAATGGAGGAGCTATAAATTTCTCTGAAAAATGCCATAATATCAAGCTAACCATGGGGGAATATGTATTGACTAGTCCAATGCTTTCCATTCCTATGGGAGGTGCTGATGTTGTACTAGGAGTACAATGGTTACAATCTTTGGGGATGGTAGCTTTTAATTTTCAAGAACTTTTCTTGAATTTTTTTTCAGAAGGAGAGGAAGTCGAATTACGGGGTATTGCGGGGAAGCCACGAAGGATAATAAGCTCTACTATCACGACAAAGATTCTAAAGAAAGAACAACGAGGCATAATTGCAAAATTATGCTCACTAGAAGTTCCAACATCAAAATCATCTATTTCTGCAGATCTCCAACAAGTCTTGGACAATCATTCCAAGGTTTTTGAAACTCCCAAAGGACTCCCACCTATTCGTGATCATGATCATGCTATTCATTTGATTCCGGGAAGTGTTCCTCCAAACATCAGGCCTTATAGATATCCTTACTTCCAAAAGAGCGAAATTGAACGTATGATTGCAGAAATGTTAGAGGCGGGTATAATTCAACCTAGTCAAAGTTGTTTCTCTGCTCCTATAGTATTGGTACACAAGAAGGATGGATCATGGCGAATGTGTCAGGATTATAGGGAGCTCAATAAGCTCACCATTAAAGATAAATTTCCCATTCCTGTGATTGATGAATTATTGGATGAATTACATGGAGCAATTTATTTTACCAAGTTGGATCTTCGTTCGGGATATCATCAAATTAGAATGAAGACTGAAGATATTCCAAAAACAACATTTCGAACTCATGAGGGTCATTATGAATTTTTGGTCATGCCTTTTGGCCTTACAATGCACCTTCTACATTTCAAGGGTTGATGAATTCCATTTTCAAACCCTTCCTTAGAAAATTTGTGCTAGTATTTTTTGATGATATACTAATCTATAGCGGGTCTTGGAAGGATCATGTTGAACATGTTGACAGGGTGCTCAAACTATTGCAGGAGAAACAATTATATGCAAAAACATCCAAATGTTTCTTTGGAGTACAAGAGGTGGAATATCTAGGTCATATTATATCTCACGAGGGTGTTAAAGTAGACCCTAACAAAATTAAAGCCATTAAGGAATGGAAAGTCCCCACGACCATAAAGTAGTTGCGAGGATTTCTTGGGTTAACAGGGTATTATCGCAAGTTTGTTAAGAATTATGGGAGAATAGCGGCACCTCTAACAACATTATTGAAGAAAGATGCATTTTCATGGACTCCTGAAGCAACTAAGGCCTTTGAACATCTTAAAGAGGCAATGTGCCTAGCACTGGTCTTAGCTACGCCGGACTTCACAAAAACCTTTATTGTGGAATGTGATGCCTCAGGAAATGGAATTGGTGATGTTTTAATGCAAGAAGGAAGACCCATTGCTTTTGAAAGCCGTCCAATCAAAGGAAATTATTTAAAGAAACCTATTTATGAGAAGGAAATGTTAGCAATACTGCATGCACTAAAGAAATGGCGAACTTACCTAATGGGAAGACACTTCAAGGTAAAAACTGATCATGATAGTCTTAAACACTTTTTGGAACAAAGACTATCTTCAGAAGAGTAACAAAAATGGGTCACAAAGATGTTGGGTTATGACTTTGAAATAATCTACAAAAAAGGAAAGCTTAATGTTGTTGCAGATGCACTCTCAAGAAAGAATGAAGAGGTGGAAGCATTGCTTTGTGCCATTTCTATTATCCAACCAGATTGGATAACTGAAGCAAGAGATGAATGGAAGACGGAAAAAGATGTATGGACACTCATTCAAAAGTTGCAGCAAGATCCTAGTACATCTGATACATTTAGTTGGAAAAATGATTCCTTATGGTACAAAGATCGCTTATATCTTTGTAAGAATTCCCAACTAAAACAAAATATTCTTCTGGAATTGAACACTTCTCCTTTAGGAGGACACTCAGGATTTTTAAAAACTTACCACAGGGTGAAGAAAGAATTTTTTTGGGATGGCCTTAAATCTGATATTCGAAAGTTTGTGGCAGAATTTTTGGTTTGCCAGCAGAATAAAGTGGAAACAATTAAGACCCCAGGACTTCTACAACCTTTATCCATTCCAAGTCAACGTTGGGAGGAGATTTCAATGGATTTTATCACAGGTTTACCTAAGTCCGAAGGAAGAGTGTCATCATGGTGGTAGTTGATAGACTTACCAAGTATGCACACTTTTGTGCATTATCTCATCCATTTAAAGCAAGTACAGTTGCTACTACATTTATGGACAGAATTCAAAAGCTACATGGAAGCGCAAGGGTTATTGTGAGCGACAGAGATCCCATTTTTACTGGAAATTTTTGGACGGAGTTATTTTCTTGTTTGGGTACTCAATTAGCTCATAGCTCATCTTATCATCCTCAATTTGATGGTCAAACTGAGATAGTAAATAGATGTTTGGAAGGATATCTTCATTGTTTTGTTTCTGATAAGCAAACACAATGGGTCAAGTGGTTACCTCTCGCTGAATGGTGGTATAACACTTCCTTCCATACTGCAACAAAAATGACCCCATTTATGGCACTTTATGTATATCATCCACCATCCATCACATCATATTTAAGGGAAAATTCGAAGGTTCAAGCGGTGGAAGATCACATCGAGCATCAGCAAGATGTTCTCCAACTCTTAAAGGATAACTTGAATTTGGCACATAATCGAATGAAACAATAGGCAGATCAACATCGGAGCGAGAGAAGTTTTGATGTAGGAGATTGGGTATTTTTATGGCTACAACCATACAAACAAATGTCCCTCAAGCAAGCTAAGAAGGATAAAAAATTATCGCCAAAGTACTATGGTCCTTACAAGGTGTTGCAAAACACTGGTGCTATAGCATAAAAATTGGAGCTTCCATCTTCTTCATGAGTACATCGAGTTTTCCATCTTTCATGCTTAAAGAAGGTTATAGGTGAAAATATTCCAGTTCAAACAATATTGCTAGAACTTGATGAGGAAGGAAAAATCATATTGGAACCTAAAGCGGTCATAGAAACAAGAACTTGACAGCTACGGAATCAATCAATTTCAGAGTATCTCATCAAGTGGAAGAACTTACCCACTGAAGATTCTACATGGGAGGATGAGAATTTTATACAGAAACACCCAAAGCTACTCAAGCATTGAGGACAACACTTTTGTGAAGGAGAGGGGCATGTTAGGTCCCTATATTACTAGTATAGCCCCTTATTTTTGTTAGTGTAACCCCTTTATTATTATTATTGTACCCTTGTAACCCCCATTTTATTATTATTGTGCCCTTAAATTATTATTGTTAGGTCAGCTCACGTCAGCTAGGATTAAATTATGGCCCCATGGACTCCTATATATACAAAGGAGGTTTTGTAAATTGTATCATCCAAGAATTGTTCATTCATGTAATGTATTGGAGGTTGCCCCCTCGAAGTGGCTTATTTCTAAGGCATTGATATCTCTTTTCTTCTATTTTTGCAACTAGTTTCACAACAAATTTGGTCGAACCACGGCCATTCAAAGATGGAACATCAGATTTTCCCAAATTGAACAAAAAAATTAAAAACACAACAAAAATTTGTTCAATTCAGTTGAATCGCAGTAATTCAAAAATGGAACCGCAACTGTTCCCAAATTGAACAGTAAAATTAAAAACACAACAAAAATTTGTTCAATTCGGTCGAATCGCGGCTGTTCAAAAATTGAATAGTAGCCATTCTTGAATTGAACAACAAAATTAAAAACACGACAAAGAGTTGTTCGGCTCAACTGAATAGGAACTGTTCAAAAAAAAATGATCGTTCAATTTTGGTTGAATCAGCAGTTGTTCAAGGATTGAACCAAAACTGTTCTAGAATTGAACAGAAAAATAAGAACACTCCAAATAGTTGTTTAATCGAGCAGCAGCCGTTTAGAGATTGAACGACAAAAAGAAGAAAAAAAAACAATATTACAATGGAAATGGATTGCAAATGGGAAGAATGTACAACAAAAAAAACAATTATGTACATTATTTACAAGTGATGTTGTCAAACCTCTCATGTACATGAGTTTGTGGGGTTGTCACCCCCTTGCACCACAATTTGGATAGTGGGATCATTTCGTGCTTGTTGACATAAAGATTCTTTCATGAGAGGTTTGTGATAGAGGCATACTTTGTGCTTGCTAATGCGAAATGTTGAGCCAGAACCATCTATAGTGGTCAGGGTGAGGGTACCATTTCTATGTACTTCCTGAATCTCATATCGATCAAGCCACCTTGTTTGAAGTTCTCCTGTAAAGTCTTGGAATAGGGAAGATAGGTTCTCTCCCAAATACTAGCTGATATGGTGAATGTCCAGTGGTATTTTGCCAGCTTGTTCGATAAGCCCATAAGGCTTCTGGTAGTCTAGTGGCCCAGTCTTGGCAGTGTGTTGCTACTGTCTTGGTAAGGATTGTCTCCAGGACTTTGTTAGTGCTTTTGACTTGTCCATTTGACTACGGGTGGTAAGGAGACGTAACTCTGTGAATGATATGGTGATTTCTTAAGGTAGATGTGATCTTATTGCCTGCGAATTGTGGCCCCCCATTGGTTATCACTTCCCTTGGCAAGCCATATCATACGAATAGTTCAAAGAGAAACTTAATTATTGATTCTTCTGTGGCTCTTGACAAGGCCACTACTTCCACCCATTTGGTGGCATAATCCGTGGCAACTAATATGTGAGATTTTTGGTTTGATGGTGGGTTGAATGGCCCAATGATGTCCAATGCCCATCGTTCAAATGGTTCCACCACCAATTCTGGTTGCAGTGACATTTCATCAGCTTGGCCTGGGTGACCCATCCTTTGGCAACTATCGCAGGTCTGGACATACTTCTTTGCCTCTTTGAAAATCGTAGGCCAGTAATAGCCTAATTGCAACAATTTATTCCCTATTCGTCGTTCTGCGAAGTGGCCACCATAGGGTTCATCGTGACAGGCCCATAAAATTTCATAGATTTCATCTTCCCTTATGCATTTGCGTATGTGCATATCGGACCCTATATGGAATACGTATCCTCCAATCCAGGAGAATATTTCACTACGCTGTACAATAAATTCTCGTTCTCTCACTGTTAAATGTCTAGGTAGCTTCCCCACTGCTAGATAATTTGCCACATCTGCATACCATGGTGTTTTGACCACTATAGCAAACAAGTGTTCATTATGGAATTGATCATCAACAGATCGTGTGTTGTCTGTCTTGGGGACTCTAGATAGGAAGTCCGCGGCCATGTTTTCCTTCCTTGGACGGTCTTTGATTGATATATCAAATTCCTACAATAACAGTAGCTAACGAGTTACTCTTCAATTTGTAATTGGTTTATTAGCTAAATATATAATAGCAAAGTGGTCAGTGTATAGGAACACTTGATATCCAATTATGTAGTGCCTGAATTTATTGATAGCATAAATTACCGCCAGGAATTCTTTCTTGGTCATTGTATAATTTAATTTGGCACGAGTAAGGTTTTTGCTGATACAATAAATAGCATAAGGCTTTCAGTCTTCTTCTTGTCCAAGGACTGCTCCTATTGTTGTATCAGATGATCGGAAGAGATGTGAAAGGGTAGTTTCCAGTAAGGACTTCACAAGATTGGTGCTATTGAGACCAGCTTCTTCAAGTCTGTAAAAGCGGTGTCGCATTTTTCAATCCACTAGAATTCAACATTCGCAATTAATGCATACAGAGGTGTAGCTATTTGTGATTTTTTATTTATAAATCTATGATAATATCCTACATATCCCAAGAAACTGTGTACCTCTGTTTGTGCACAACGTGTGGCCAACAGAAGGATTACTTCTATTTTAGCCGGGTCTACTTGTATTCTAGCTGTAGAAATGTAGTGACCTAGGATTACCCCCTCAGTCATCATCATGTGGAATTTTTCGTTGCTTAGACATAGTCTAGTAGCAATACATCATTCTAACACATTGTCTAATGTTACAAGTGCTTAATCAAAGTCTTCCCCATAGGGTGTAAAATCATCCATATAAATTTCAAGTTCATTTATCAGGTCAAGAAAAATGCTAATTATGGCTCTTTGAAATGTTGCTGGAGCATTACATAATCCAAACGGTAAAAATCTGTAAGAAAAAGTGCCCCATGGGAAAGTAAAGGTTGTCTTATCTTGGTCTTCGGGGGCTATTTGGATCTGATTATATCTGTTGAATCCGTAAAGGAAAGAGAAGAATGTGTCAAGGACTTGGTCAATGAAGGGAAGGCGGAAATGATCTTCCTGAGTTTCTTTATTTAATTCTCTGTAATCTACATAGATTCTCCACTTCCCATTCTTTTTAGGGATGGACACCAAAGGGGAGACCCATTTGCTGTCGGAGATGGGATAAATGAAATTTACATCTAACAGTTTTTGCAACTCTTCTTTTACAATCTCTTTTAAGTGCGGGTTTAGTCTTCGTTGGGGTTGTCTAATGGGGCACATTTCCCTATTAGTATAGATGTGGTGCGTGCACAGTTGTGGGTCCAAGCCCTTCATGTCTTGGTAATCCCACGCAAATGGGGCTTGGTGCTTCTGGAGGAATTTTATGAGTTTTTGCTTTTGGTTGTCATCCAAGCTGCTGTTAATATTCAAAACCTTCCCTGGTTCGATCTTAATAGGTATATTTTTACAAACAGTGGTTGCGGAGCTATGTTCAATCTCAAAGTCTGCCACAGGGTCCTCTTGACCTTCATGTCTGAGGACTTTTTTCATCATTTGGCACTTCAAATTTTTCAGGTTTGGGTGGTTGATTCATAACGTTATTAATCACATCATCTTTATTTTGATCCTTGAATTTGAGGGCTTATTCTAGTGTCAGAGGTGGACGAATGTTTTTCTCCCAATATGTATCTAGGTGTCTATGAATTTTTATCGTGGGCATACTTGGTTTGGCAGGTGGATAAATATTGATATTTTTTACAGAGTTGCCTCTACTGATAGTCATGCTACCTACTTGACAACCTATGTAAGCATCTAATGTGGCTAGCCAAGGCCACCCAAGAATCAATGGGTTCCCTTCCATCCTGTTTTTTTGATTAATGACTAAAAAATCAGCTGGGTATTCCCATGAGTCCAAAGAGACCATAATTTCTTGCACTATACCTTCAGGTCTGATAATAGATCTGTCAGCTAGTTCTAGAAGTGTGGTTGTAGGTTCTAAAACTGATATGCCAAATTTTTCGCAAGCTCCTATAGTTAGGATGTTGATGGCTGCCCCTAGGTCAACCAATGTATTAGGAAATGAATGTCCAAAAAATTTCACGGCTACAATGGGGTTTCCCGAGTCTTCATATTTTACAGGTGATTCCCTACCTAACAGCAAGTCAGATAACGTTCCTACCACATGAACGGTAGGTGCAACCATTATTTTCCTAATTTTTTTTTCCACATAATTCCTTGATTGTCTTTTCATAGATAGGAATGTCTTAGATGGCCCAGAGAAGAGGAATTTTAATACAAAGGTTTCTTAATTCCCCTAGGATGTCAAAATCTGGGGTGATTATAGGTATGGGTAGGTTTAATCTCTTAGGGAATGGAGGTAGAGTCACTCTAAGTTCTTCAGGTTTTTGTTGGTCAATTGTTTCCTTGTCTTTACCTGTTTCTGTTATATTCGTTGAGCTAGGCTCTGTGGATGTTTTAACTTGGGACTTGGGTGGATTTGTGGCCTCTATAGTTAATATGGTACACGCTGATCTTAACCTCAATTCGTTGCAATGTTTCCATTCATCATTGGGTTTTGGATCCTCTATGATATGAATTAGTTGAACCGACCTATTATTAGGGTTAGGATTGGGTTGGGATGGTAATTGAGGGCATTTGGCAGGCTGCTGGTTATGCTAAATTACGTAGGGAGCTGGAAATTGTTGGGTTCCTTCTCCTATCAATATATTTCCCATCCCCGTAGGTCACTGCCAGTTCCGATTGATTTTTTGAGTAGGAGGGTTTGGCCATTGGTTTTGATATGGGGCATTCTGCCAATAAGGGGGAGAACTAGGGAATTTTTGCCAATTACTCCCTGATGGAGGCTACGTAGGCCAAGGTGGCATAGGAAATGCTTGGTTTGGCTAAATGTGGAAGGGGTTTTGAGTCTGCCAAGTTGTTGCAGGGTTTTTCTGGCTGAACTACGGCAACGAGAAGTATTGAGGCAGGTCTTGCGGTATGCTAGGTCATGCTTGCCATTGCCGACGCTGATTCGTTAAATAGACTAGCTCTGTTTCTTCTTCTACTTCTGTGTAGATGGCTTTTAGCCCGGGAGTGAAGGGCACTAGTCCGTAGTATGATCCTTAGTGCAGATAGAACAATTTTGGACCATGTATAAAGGACACTCCCTCTGTTTGTGCTTCTTCCGACATCTTGGGCAAAAGATGGCTAGGTTTTGTTCGGCTATAGCTTGTTTTTTCTTGGCTTGTAAAACATCAAGCTTCATTGTCAAAGTACCCAGGATGTCAGTTTTGAAGTTTTCTAATAGGTTTCCAAATTCTGCTCTAGTTACATTGCCATTGGTCTACTTAAGATCCTTCTTCATAGAATCACGCCTAATAGGTCTATTGTGTGAGCTACCCTGGGAGCATCTAATACATAAGGAGATAATCTCGTCATATTCTTCCTAATAAATATCTCCCTTCCCCATTATGTTAAGCATTTCAATCCAATATTCCTTCATCCCTTTAAGCATTGTGGCTTTTAAAATGTCCTTGGATAACGTGGTATATGGGAATCTCTGTAAATTGTATTGACATATTTTTACGTATTCCTCTAATGTTCCATTGTGTTTTGCAGACATGTTAAAAATTTCATCTTTTAGAGCTCGGGTTTGACAATAATCTTGGTATTTGGTAAGAAAATTATTCTTCATTATGTCTGAGTTTTTTATCGTTCCCCCTCCTAATCCCATGAACCAGCGGAATGCATTCTCTTTTAAGGTAGAGGGAAATAATTTTAGTTTATGGGGATCGGTGGTGTAGTCATATCCTCTTCATAAGACATCAAATTCCAATAGGAATGTATTAGGATCTTCTGAGGTTAACCCATGAAATGTGGGGATGTTGTGCAGGGAATGGATTTCATGGGGGCATTGGCAGCATGATCAACAATAGGGTATTCTAATTTTGATTTCTACCTCCAATTTTGATTTTTATTATTTTCCATCTGATCAAAGATGTGCCAAAAATCTTCGGTAACTTATTCGTTTGGAGGAGAGATTTTAATAGGCTTGGAAGGTGAATGTGGTGGGGGTTTTACAACACTTCACTAATCTGGGATTCTAAGAACTTTTGTTTCAATCACTTCTTTAGGGGACTTAGGTTCTGAAATCTCTATGTGAATTCCTCCACTAGTTTCTCCCCCTCCTTCTTGTAGGTTGTAAGATCCTCCCCCTTTTGAAGGGTCAGTTTTTTTATGAATGACAGTCTGCAGGCTTTTGTTAGACCAATCTGTCTTGCAGTGAATCTCAGTGTAGGCTACATATGGTGAGGTTGCTGCCTGAGGGAGTGCATTAGGAATTTGAATGGAAACAGTTCCGGGTCCTATATATCCCTAAGATTCATCTTTCCTAATGATTTCTTCTATATATGTTGATCTCCCAAGGATCACTGGTCCTTTGGGTTGCGAGGATGGTTGTGAATGATTTCAGATTGCTTCTATCTTCTTCTTCCTAGGCATAAAACAAGAGCACCTATCCTATGGTTCTTTATACAACTTGCTGGTGAGCGAGCTAAAGGGCAAGCATGTTGCTTGCCGGTAGCCAGGTTCTTACCTCTCATTTTTAATACCAAATTCTTCACAGCAATGGAGAAAGATGAATAAGGGAGATGACTCTTAACACTCTCCTCGACAATGGTGCCAAAATTTTTGTTTTGAAAAAGGTGACCTTTTATTGACAACTCTAGTGCTTCCTCATTTAATTATCAACCCAGGGTAAGTCTTTTTATCCCAAGAGTGTCGGCACAATATATGTGAGTCATTTTGTTCTACAGATGCTCCTTGTCAATTAGAGGGGGAACTTACTAACTCCCTGAACTTGCTTATCCTATGAGGTGTGACTTGGATGGGTTTTGATCGTAGGATTGAGCAATAGGAATTTGTGTTTCTCTTATGGAATGAATAGCATCTTAACTAAATAAAAAATTAATCTAGATGAACCAAGTAGACATTGAACTAAACAACGATGGAATTGAATGGAACAATAGTCTAACTAAGCTAATCAGTAATGGAATCAAATTGAATCAACAGTCTAGCTAACTAAGCAATAATGGAACAGAAGTATACTAGCTGTGCAGTAATGGAACGACAAGATAACTAAGCTGGACAGTAATGAAACAAGAGTATGACTGAAGTGAATTAAATAACTCGTACAACAAGTAATTAATCAATTTTGCAATGGAGTTGTCTTTATGACTTAATTAATCAGCATTGATTGATGGTTGAATGCTTCATTATGCTAGAAAGAGAACACAATTCTTAAACATCTAGATAATGCCAAAATCAACTTATTCTATGATCTATAATTCAAATGCATTGATATCAAAGGAACTAGAACTATTTATCGATCAAAAAACATTACCGTAAGTCGGAAAATACCATTGCACTTGTCCTACTTTAAGAACTCAATTTCTAAAAATACTGAAGAAAGAGAACTATATTTGTATTAAGTGGAAATATACGTTACAACTGCATCAGATTCATAAGCATCGGTTCTATAACTACACAGAGTATGAAAATGTGCTTGGAGCTTCTAGAGGTTGGGCCCAGACCACTATAAGCCTTAGCAGTATAAAAACTTCAAAAGATGATTGTTCAAGGCTCTATATTACATCCAGTGATGTTACAAAATGAAATTAGATAGATTGTTCTGATTTGTCTATGACAGAATGAATTTCCTGTCTCATTTCCGACTCCCCTTCTCCTCCATCCTTTTCCCTTTTAAACGTGATTTAAAAATTTTTGAAAGTGTTTCCAAAACGACAACCTGCTACGCATGGATGTTGTTTGAGTTCTTGGACTCGGATTCATTTTTTTACCTTCTACCAGCCACTAGAATTGCTAGGATTTCATATGCTCACGTCCATTGGTCGGCTTCCATTCCCTACTGGTCCAAGCATTCTGCTTTCCTTCATGTGGAGATAAGAGAAGTCTTTTTCTAATTATAAAAAAAAATCCTTTTCATCATTAGTCTCACTGTTCCCATTTTCATGATCTTTTATTATTTATTGTTAATATGAAGAGGGATTTCCTCGAAATTATAACATAATTTGAAGTATTTTAAGGGTGAGAATCATACCTTAATTTGGGCCCAACACATGGCACATGGTACATAAGGAGCTTTATAAGAAGTGATTTTAGGAATATACTTGTGGAAATGAGATAGGAGGATACCATAAAGCATGAGATAAAGGAATTATGAACCGTGATAGATATATGGAAACTCGAGATCACTTACAAGGCTCTACCATTACATCTAGACCCTTTTATAGGGTGAATATGAAGTACATTCTAGACCTATCCTAAAGCATTAAATACATAGTGGAAAAGAAGAAGGCTTTGAATCAACACATTACAATGAAATTTCCTGTCACGGTCACCAAATTGCATCCTTTCATACTTTGGATACAAGAGTGTTATTTTTTCCTATATATTTTCCCATGATTTCTAGAATCTAATTTTGTACTTCATAAGATAAGAAATGTAAAATGTGTTGAATCCCAACGGTCACAGATGGAATGTTAAGAGACACTATGAACTCCAAAGGTCTTAGAGGACCTCAAGAGTCACGAGAGAGTCCAAGATTCATGTGGGAGGTGAAATATCACCTCATTTTTTATAAATAAGCTATCATACCTCAAGTTAAGGAATTATATCCTTGATTTATTGATTTTATCATAGGAGAGAGATCATTATTTTGAGGAGGAAATGGTGGCTTCAAGTTCCATTACAGCAGCTAGTGAAGCATCATTCTAATTTTGTATCTTGGTACTTTCACTTATGTTCTGGAGCTCTCAAAGCCAAATGTAATTTTATGGATGTACAGTATTTGTTGTAAGATTATTATTTCACATTTGTGATGTATGTTTTTTTTCATATGCACTAAGGAAAATAAAATATTTTATTGGATTTGATATACATCTTAACTGAAACTTGAATCTTATTTTATTTCACAATCATTTTTATTTTGTGAACTATTTTTCGGATTAACTAACGATTCTTTCTATATATGTGTGCATCTTTATTGAGATGGTACTAGTACTTTTCTTCTAAAGGATCATTTTTATTTTCCCTTCTATAAAATTAATTTATACACCTTGTGATTGCATGTTTCATAGAGATAACTTAATTTCTTATCTCAAAATGTATATCCATGTTATATTATGTTGATTTATTTCAGCCAAGGAAAATATTTAATATCATTATAATGATAGTCATTTTTATTTCATTGATGAGACTTCTATCCCAAGTGGTGTGAGGTATAATTGGGAATTCATATAGGGGAGACCCCCTATGTTGACATATTTCTAGCACTATCAACAGAAACCAAATTAAACTTTAGTACAACATAACATATAGAGATGAATGGGTAGACTAATAAAACTACAAAGTTTCTAGAAGATATGTTGTGCATGTATGTAATGGATAAACATAAATAATGGGGAGAGTTTTTCCCACTAACAGAATTTGTGCATAGCAAAAAATATCAAAGTTCCATCAAAATGGAACCTTTTAAGCTCTTTAATGGAATCCCTTATAGGAAACCTATGATTTGGATTATAATCAATGTAAGGGTTCTAGTAGGGCCATAGGTTCTACAAGAAATGGAAAAAATAGATTACTATGATTAAGGAAAGGACAGAGGAAGCTCATAGCAGAAAAAAGATTTAGGTTGACACTTATCAAATTGATCAGAGCTATCATATTAATGATGAGGTATTCTTAAGGGATAAACCTAAAAGATATTACTAAAATTTGGAAAGGATTTGGGCTTTATCTACAGTTTTTTGGACCATTCAAAATCATAAAGAAGAAGGAACTAGTAACTTCACTACTTGTATTACCTACATTTTTAAAGTCCAGAGATGTTGTATTTCACGTTTTAATGTTATGTAACAACATTTCCAATCCATTATATATTATTTATTTGACTTAAAATTTGGGGATGGGGATATAATATTATACTTCGACCTCTAAACTTAAAAATAAATCAATTTTCCCCTCTAATGAACCTTAGAGTCGTAAAAATATCCATAATAAATTAAACTTTTAGAATATTTAAAATATGTAAAATATATGGGAGAAGATGAGCATTTTTAGGTCATATTACCATGGTCCATGAAAAGGGTCGAGCCACTAGAGGTGGGAGAGGACATGGGCATCAATCTCTCCTTCCTAGGCATGGTCAAGGCAAAGGGATATTCGATGAAGTGTAGATTCAATGCTTACATGTTACCATGGAGGCACAAAATGAAGGAATATTAGCAGTGGCTACTAGGTTGTCTAGAACCTACTAGGAAGATATCTCTAATAACTAGAGAATTCAATTCCTATGTGGTCCATGCCTACATGGTTTAGTAAAATATGTTCATATTGGGAATTCCTTTCCCCCCTCCTCCCCATACCCTGAATTCCTCAAATTTGGATGATGGCATTCTACTCATCAAGGACACATACCCTCCATTCCTGCTCACCAAAAGCCTCATAAAAAGAAAAAAAATCTTGATGGCATCCATACCTCCATAGAAAAAGTGGAGAAAGTGTAAAATTATGCCAACTACACTGATGTTGAGTTTCAAACCAAGGGAGAAACCTCACATAAGGAGGAAAACACCTACACTGAGACTATGTTTGTTGAGTGGGAGTGGCCTTCATGGATTCCTAAAGGATTTGAATACCATTTCCTCTACCTTGGCCATCAGGACCAACCTTGGAAGGACAAGGCTCATCATGATAAGGCTCAAATGGATCAAACTGAACAAAACTAGATCGATCATGACAACTCAAGTAGGCTCACTAAACTCCTAGGAAATACTCACTTAGCCTCTCTTGCTAGATGATATCTCTTATACTCTCTAGTTGACAAATTTTTTTCTATGCAAACAACACCACATCTTGGACAATGTATACTTTAGCTTTTCCTGTGGTTGTACTTTATCTAAAATTATTATAATATACAAATTTTTGGCCTTTTTACAAGAAAAAGAAAACTAACCAAACATGCATATTCATTTTTTTTATTATTTTTTTTATTATTTCATATATGTTATTTGTTTTCTATTTTATTTTTATATATAAAATTTTAATTTGGTCTCATAACTCTGTCATTCTTAAATGGTATCTCTTCGACTCTTCTAAATACAAAAAAGCTTTTGGACATTGTCTACTTTAGCTTTTCCATGATTGTACTTTATGTAAATTTATGATAATAGAAACAATTTTGGTTTATTTATAAGAAAAAATAACTAAAAAAGCATGTAGATTCATTTTTCATTCTTAATTATTCCCTACATTTTTATTTTTTATTTTTTAGTTCTTTTTAGTTATTTTATTTTTATATGTACTATTTAATTTAGGCTCGTAACTCTCTCATGGGTAGATGGTATTTTTTATACTCTTATTTGGACAAAAATTCTTTTGTGCAAATAACACCACATCTTAGAAATTATCTACTTCAGTTTTTCCACGACAATATTTGATGTAAACTTATGATAATATAAATAATTTTTTGCTTGCTTTAAAAAAAAAAAAAATACTAACCAAACATGTATATTTATTTTTATTTTTTTATTATTTTTTTTTTGGTAAGTTAGGATAAAATGTATTGATTCGAAATAAAACATTACATATGCTACATGTTGAGTTTGTAAGTTGCACTTAGCCAGTAATAGCATTCATTTCTTTCAACGTACTGCACATATGGGGCTGCCTCCTTGGAGGAAACCAACCTGTAATAAAATCAGACCGAAAATTACAAAATGTATAATGGCACTTGTGAAACTAAAATTTCTTTGATAAGAGATGAATAATAGAAAACTAAAAATAGCTGACCGACCATGTAGTCATGGTGTTTCTACATCGTCCTCGGTGTCTGGGTCCTCCTCCTCAATATGGAAACTGCACTACTGCATTATGGCCTCCTCCTCAATAGTAGGTTGGCATTGAGGCTAAGAAGCGGGTGCGTAGAGAATGGGAGGGACCGGGTACTTAGCATTCAGTACTCGCATCCAATTTCCCTTCGAGTCCATGATCCATACTTCGGTGTCTTCCCCCACTGCCCGTTGAATCATAAGAGGCTTTGTTTTAGAGGGCATAGGGTGCTCTTGGTTCGCTAGGGTGGATTTAATAGGTTTTCTTCTGCGTCTCTGTATTTCCTGAATAGGGGCCTCCTCGTTCTGGTCCCGTGCAAGGCTTCGAGGAGCATTCCTAGCATGGCTGCTAGAAGAGGAGCACTCAAAGGATTCTAAATGGTTATTGGGTCCTCATCGGTAGCATTAGGAACGCGCATCCTTGGCCACCCTTGATTTTCCTTTGGCATAGACACGGAGCCATGGGATAGTGAAGAAAAAAGGAGATGGGGGGCTGAGAGGTATATAGAAGTTGCTCTTTGGGGAGGTGATTAATACAGGATAAAAAATGGGAAGTGCGCAGTAGAGTGCTATTCGGCACGGTGGAAATAAGGTGGGGGATGCGCAGCTGGGGGAGCTTGATTATGAGAGCGCAAATTTGGGAGAAACTAGTAAGGCGTGGGGAGATGAAAGGAGGCATGTAATCAGGGAGGTATGCGACTAAGAGGGTCCCCAGCAACCTGACACTAGGGTAGAGGCTACGCATTGGGTGGACCATGTAGGTGGTTTGAAACTGAAGCAAAAGGGCTTTAAGGGCTTTCCAAGCCAAAGGCAGTAAAAATTGAATAACATAATGTGGAGGAGACTTCCCTTTTGTAGACTGGTGGCACAAGCGCAGATGTTGTGAATTATTGTGACACGCTCGCAGGTGCATGCTGTGATAGTTATCATATGGTGGGACGTGCTTCAAGTTATGATTTTGAGTCATAACCATCTAAGAGTTCATTCAAATGATTACAGCGGAGAGGTTCCACCCAGGGTGGGTTCTTGCGTTGCATGTCTTTATAATCAGTTGCCTTCGTCACCTCATGCGAATTATTACAGAGAGGTGGTTCCACTTTAGGTGAAGGCAGGCATTGCAGATCTTTATCATCTCATACGTTGGATGGAATGTTTTAATACACGCACATCATGTCACCCGCATCTGGGGTTATTTTTGTTATTATTACCTACATCATATATATATATATATATATATATATATTGGAAGAAAAAAATATCAACATGATATTGAACATAAAAATAAAAAAAATTACATATTATTTTATTTATTATTGTCTACATCATATTTATTTTTATTTTAGAGGAAACAAATATCACCTTAATATTGAACACACAAAAAAGCACAAATATCCCTAATGTAAAATGTATTTATTAACATAATAAAAAATTCACTTAAAATTTTAAAACGTATGTATTCATGATTATATATAATAATTTCATACACTCATTTACATATACTTCATTTTCATCCTTATAGGATGAGTACATATTTCCCGATACAAGTAGTGCATTACATTTATTAGAAACATCGAAAGATAAAAGAAAATTATTAAGATATATAACAAAACATGACTAACGACACTTTAATATTGCATCTCAACCAAACGAGCACACTCCAATCTCGTCAACTAATCAACTATCACACAAAACACTCAAAGTCATTATAGAAACAAAGGAGTACATCTCAAAATAAAAAAACCAAAAAAGAAAGAGGGCAAGATTTATCCATCTTGCCAGGAAGTAGTTAATTCTCAGGGGTTATAATAAGTATATACATCCCTGCACATTAATTGTTGCAACAAGGTGGATATTTTCCACCAAAAAAAGAGTGTGTAGACCATTATTAAGGGAAGGAGTAGAATATATTATTGAGGGTTGAATAACCTATCATTAAGGGAATTCTGCTTTATTAGGTATATTTCAAAGATGAGGTAGAGTGGCAGGAATTGAAGCGTGGTGGTATCCAGTCGATGGGGTACCGAAATCAATACTACAACTGCAGAATGCCTTCCAATCAACATTGAACTTCACTGCAGATTAAAGAGTGTGAACAACAACACAATAGTCATCCATAAGGTCATTAAAATAAATGTAGGACTAGCATGGAATCAACTATAGCATCTATTCATCATCGCAATCATAGGCCATTTCACTCATCAATGTCATCACAATGCATACACTCACAATAAAAACCTCTAACATCACCATTTTTAATATCTCATGCTCACCATATATGTTGCAGAGATAACCCTTAGCATAGTGTTTATATATATATAATTATGTATATATTCATATTTCACAGCAGGGGATAACCCATGGCAGAGGTTTTATTAGGTCAAGGTTGTTCATATTGGAGTTGTCTATAATTTTTGGAAGCTTTTATGATGGATTTTTTAATCTTTTAAGGTCGTTTACAAGATTTATGAGTAACCCTTGCACAATCAAAGTGCACTAGGGGTTTTTTAGGTTTTTTCATTATTGCTTATATTGCAGTAAGGGGGTTTGGTAGTACTCTGTTGAGCATACACTTGATTTTGTGTAGGTGTTTTTTGTTGAGGCGGATGAGGGGGATGCATGGGAGCTTGAGGCACTCGTGTCATTGGGGTTAGAGAGCTAGGAGATGCATAAGGATAGTGAGGATTCATGATAACATTTGGAAAACCAAGTGGAGAAAAAAATATCCTTGCCATCAACTGTTATGCATGGGTATATACATATGAAATTCTTTTTCCTTCGTAAGAGTTGACATGGGAAGGATCGGGAGGGGGATAAGTGAAAGAAAACTTGGTCCCCCCCTACTACTGACTATAAATCATAGGAGGTTGAGGATATGGTAATGGTTGAGGGTGGTAAAGATATCTAATGATACCTCCAATGACATGAGATGCCCCTAGTGTAATAGAAACACCAAGCTAAGGCAAATCGTGACGAGCAATATAAACTTAACCTAACTGGGCATAAATAAAATCATATTTGAATGAAATCTTCAGGGATTTTTCATCTCTCTCACAAAAGTGAGAGGTGACCTATTTATTGATGGGTTGAAAATATTTCTTAAAAATCAATCCATGTATACACTATCAGCAAACACAGGGGCTCTAGACATGCTCCTCCTTCAATTCCATTTTTGTACATGGTCAAAAAGGGGTGTGGTAGATGTTTTAAAAAAATAGGCAAAGAGGTCACTACCTATGTCATATAGGAGATGTAGCTATAAATATGAAATAAAATATTCGCTGAGAGTTGCAAAGGTAGAATGGGAAGCATGTGGCTGGCTAACATACCATTTGATAGTAGCTCTAGTTATGGTGTGTTCGAAAATATGAAGATGAATCGAGTCTTCAGTAATAGAATTTGATCAATGACACATGAGAAAAGAGAAAACATGTTTGGTGGGGTCTTCTCTAGGATTACCTTCAAACTTAGGAATTTCATAAGGGAGGTTCGTCAGCATGGGAGGCCAATTTCTATTATGGAGAAGAGGATCATTGAGAAGCTAGCTAAAATTAGGGAGGTTGAAACCATCCATATAGCGAAGCAATGGAGGATTAGTGGCCATACCTGTACAGGTTCCACTAGCAGGGTTACCTTCGTTAAGAACTTGGTTACCACCTTCGTTTCCTCCACCCACATTAGTGCCTAACATGGTGGTGTTAAGGGGTTGGAAAGATGTATAATCAGAGGAAGAAGTGGAAGGATGGAAAGAAATAGATTCAATATGGGGGCTCAATAAGAAGGAATAAGATGACTTAAAGGAAACTAAGGGTGAATTCGGGGGCATAATGTTGTTAAGACAAATATGACTCAAGAGGATAAAGGGGAATAATAGGAGAGAAGAGTAACAAATCGCAAGTAAAAACCTAGTGTTGTGGTGCCAAGTGTAAACTAACTATAATCACATGCTACTCTAATTTAACCAAACAAATCCTATCATAGAAAATATTACATCTAACATAAAGGTGATCTAAATCCTCAACCATGTCCTAGTTCTACTATTTCATATGACCTTACAAGTGACTTCGTACTTGACAAAATATGATCCATGAAATTAGAGTTATCTAGAGAATGGTGGAGTATAGGAACGACTACTTTCCCATAGTGAGTCCTATAGGGTGTTTTCCTAATATTAGCCACTAATTTTACCTTTGTCCCATGTTGATGGTCAAGTCTTGAGCTTATTGGTGGTAAACCATGACAAGAAATTTCCTACCAAAGGTTGGGTAGCCCTGAAGCGAACCAATCGCACTATTATTTAGGCCAACGCCCTTTGAATTAGGTTTCTAATGCACTCCAAATTTGGGCCATGCGATGGTGAAGGATTTTAAGCTCCCTAATATGTCAACTAGTTAAGTCTCAATGTAATCAATGACTAGGTGTTATTGGAAGCCTATCCCATTGATCCTGCACCTAACTACAGATATTTTTTTGGTGCTTATCCCAAAGTGGGATTAATCTATGTTAGTTAAGTTATTAACGGGGTTGTTTCAAGTCTTGGCTTAGAGGTGTGAATCAATATCATGTTTTGTTAGGGTGTGAGTGTGTGCAAAAAGTGTCAATTGGATGAGTTAATTAAGAGTTTTTTTTATCATGCCAATGCTGCTGAAAATAAATTCCATAAACTATAAATAATATTAAAAAATGGGCTATAAAATAAACAATAAACTGGAGCAAGAAGCTCCCTAATCAGGAAGGAAATCAAGTAACAAAAAATGATGGTAAATAGGAAACTCAAATAGACACAAAATGGAAAAAAAATATAATGTATAAGGGACTAGGATCTAAGTGAAACAATATGTTGAAAAAGGATCATAAAACTAGCAAAATCCATAGCTGAACACGATGGAAAAGGAAAGGAAAGAAGCTATGAAAGGAAGGATAGAGAAAGGGATCCTGAGGGGGAAAGAAAACACAAGAATCTAAAGGGAATAAAGTGTTTTAAAAACATTTCTAAAAGGAGTGCAAGAAAGTGGAAAAAAAACTCAAAAAAACAATTGAAAATGTTGTACATAAGACTCCTAAACTCAATAACTCTCTTCCTAAATGATGAAGGTGTACTATAAATCCTAAGGGGATTTTTCCTTCCTAAATGAGAAACTAGTGAGTGGATATAGGCTTATAGGTTTCTTAGGAAAGAACGTAAACCTTTATTGACACACACACAACATTCTCAGTAAATTATGGAAAAGCTGAAATTTGTTCTGAGAATTTGTGGAGTGCAGAAACGAAACTAAAAAAAATTTTGGGCGCAGTTCCTGGGCGGAAAATTGTGATGAGCATATTTTCTATGCCAAAAAGTGTGGTTTGTTCTCGCTTCACTACGTAGGAAAAATTATGACCTACATTGTGTCATATCATGCTTGGTTGGTACCTGTGACCTACGGAAAGATGTGAAATCTTGACAATTATTTTTTCTAGAAAATATAATAGATTTAAAATATAATTTGAGAGGAACAAAATTTCTGAAGAAACACTTAAAATAGTGGAAACAATAATCACCAATGTTCAGAATTACTACACTACTGAAGTCACCATTTGTTAGTATGAAAATTCTTAGTATATGTACCAAATATGTTTCACTTAATCTACTGGTGACATGGAACCATAACAATAAAACATTGTTGGCTATGCTTCATATCTGCAATAGAAAACAAAGAAAACACCCCATAACACAACAAATCTTGCAAATATAAACATATGACAACAAGAAACTTAAGTGAAATAACCCAATGGATGACTTACTAATATAATATTTTTATTAAAGGACATGCCGAGGAGAAATTACAACATGGGTCTATAATTCCCCATCTGTGGGATGTGTTCTTTTCTTGTCCTTGTGCTTAAGTTGTGTTCTTCTCTCTCAACTTTCAATGGGAAGAAAACAAAGAAGATGTCTTGAACTCAAGTGGCAACTAAAATGTTAGGGGACGATAGTGGTGATAATGAAAATGGTCATGGTGAATAATGAGTGCAAAACCCTCTTATTTATAAGCAAGTATTGAGCCAAACTAGGAATTAGAAAACAATAAAATATTATTGACTAAATAAAAATCTAGCTGTTGTGAATACTTTATTATATTTTCCGAGAGAAAAAATATATTCAAAATGGTCAAATATATTTATTTGGAAAGTGGTTGAAGTAATTAACAAATAAAAATGATATATTAATGACTTTGTGAGAATTAAGAAATAAATAATTATTAAATAGTGGTTTAATAATTATCTTGTAGGGAAAATATAGAATAAATAAGAAATAATAAATAAATAGTGATTTCTTTAGTTATTCATAGGTGATTAAGTAAAAATTAAATGAGAAATAATTATCAAATAATGATTTAATAATTATTTCTAGAGAAAAAAAATTTGTTTATTCAATTATTCTCATGGTGTTTTTTAGTTTTAAAGAGAAATAATTTAGAAAAATGGGTTAATAAATTATTTCTTATGGTGAAAGTGGGTTTTCCCATGATAAAATTAATCCTACATGTCTTATTTCGATCCACCTGGTAAGGAATGGCTAGGCGATCATTTTTTGGGTGATAACACCAATAGAGGAAGTGGGAAGAGTATCTTCCACTCGTAAAGTTTGCATACAATAATAGATATCATGAGTCCTTGCGGATGATTTTGTTTGAGGAAATTTATGAGCAGAGTTGTAATACTCTTAATAGCTTGAGTGATCTAGTGAACATGGTGTTGATTGAGCCGAACATGTTGGCAGAGATGGAATAAGAAATGTACGTTATCAAGAAGAATATAAAGGTAGCATAGGCTGGGAAGAAGATTTATGTAGATCAACACATGGTGTTTGAGTTTCAGATTTGGGATCATGTGTACTTGTGCATCAAGCCTACGATGATCTCCTTAATGATTGGGTCATGTGCCAAGTTGGCACCTCAATATTTTGTGCCTTTCGATATCCTTTATAGGATTGGACAAGTGGCCTACATACTTAATGCATTACCTCCAATAGTGAAATTCCATGTTGTTTTCCTTGTTTCACTGTTTAAAATATATGCTAAGTATTTTGATCATCTGATTGACTGGCATGTATTACAGGTGGAGCTAGAAGAAGAATTCCAGTAAGAAACTCAATGCGTATTACAACAAAAAAAACTCATTCTCCAAAACCAAGTAATCAACTAAATTAAAGTGCAGAGGAATTACTTTGGACACGATGAATCTACATGGGAGATGGTTGATTAGATGTGTGCTATGTATCCTTCATTGTTTTTCAATTGAGACAAAGTATTTTTGTTATATGTACATATTTACATATTATTGTTATTGTAGATAACCCAACGAGTTGTTTTATAAAGCTCCAATAAGAGGTATGCTTGTCATATTGTCAGGTTTTCTTTGTTGGTTTTGATTTTTCACATATTTTTCATTTTAAATATTGCATCGAGTTAATTTATAAAACTCCATGGTTAATCCATTTTTTTTTTAGTAGTATTGTTGGTCATAGGTAACATAGAACATGAAGGATGGTTTTCCCATAAGGGGGAGGGGTCTCTAATAGCTCGAAGTTAAAATTTCATGTGATAAAGTTAATTAAGGAAAAATAATAATACCAAGGTCATGGGACATATATTCCAATATTAATGTTGGGAAAAACATCCCAGTGGGTGTTATTTCGGTTTATTATGGCTAAAGAAACTAGAAAAGGCATTGGAAAAGGAAAAGAGGCATTAATTTTCATTTATTTATGAAAATAAAGGAAAATAAGAGAAATGGGAGATGAAATTTCAAAGGTTTTCATTAGATGAAAATTAAAGGAAAAATAAAGGAAATTGAATAAAATAAATGCCTCAATGATAAAAGGGCTTCTTAGGACCACTTCACAAAATTTAGTTGGTTAGCCATTATTAAATCATTTTAGGAGCTCTCTCTATTATCTCATACTATTCCACACTTACAACATTCTTAGTGAATTCTAATATTATAAAATGGAAGGCATGGAAGGAGAAGGAAATCAAAGGAAAAGCAAGGAATATTGAATGAGGAAACATTAACAAGAGGATTTGTAGGTAGCCAACTGGTTGCATGTGTGACATCAATGTTGGTTTCAGAATGAATGGTGTGTGAATTTGTGTAATTGGTTATTTTTTTAACATTCACATTGAGTTTTATGGGTTTGAAAGTGGTTTCAACCTTTCCTTTCCATTTCTCTATAGGCATGATGCGATCGGTTTCTTTATAGCTGAGCTTTGAGCATTGTATTGCTGGATGGTTCTGGAACTGGGTGAGGTTGTCTCTGGAAAATTACGAAGGGTTTGGGGTGGAGGTGGTTTAATCTCGGGGAATCCCTGTACAGGTGGGTGGAGATATGAAAATTCCTCAAGGTATTGGTGAAGAAAATGTGAGGCATCCAAGCTTATTTTTGGCTTAGTGATCTCATGACCGGTTTTAGCAAATCATGAGAGTTTGAGAGTGGAGGTGGTATAAACTTTGTTAAGCCCTAGTTTTTTATGTCTTGGTCTACTTAAGTTATCTCGTTTCTAATTTTGGTGAGATTTCCCGAGGATGGGACTGAAGATGGTTTAATCTCCGAAATGCCCATTTTTTGTATGTATGTGTTCCCAAATTCACACTTGGAATATGGAACATGGTTTGTTGGCTAAAAGAAATATTTGGTTCTGCTTAATCCATGGTTGGGTGGTACGTGGAAGTACTTCACATGGTTGGCTTTTGCAACAATTATTAATATTTATTGTTCTATTGTAATATATGATAATTTGTACTTTTTATTATGGTTAATTGATGGTTGTTATTTCATGGTTAGTAATGTGGTTATAGTTGGTTATAAGAATGGATTTACAATATACTCTATCTTTGTATTCTTTTTTATTTGATAAGTATTTTATGGTTAATGAATGCATGAGATAGCAAGTGTTATTGCAAATATTATGAAAGGGAATTAGATCTATTGGTGATTATTAGATAAGTTTCAGACTCCAATGTTCAAATATGCATTCATGATGTATATATTACATGTTAACTGACGAAATGATCCTCATGGTTAGGCCTAGTTAGGTCATGTCCTTAATAATTTTTTATATTATTTGCATTGTATTCAAGTATTTTATCATTTGGGAAGACCTTAGGAAGTTCTAGAAAATGGTATGGAGGATGGCCTGGAATTGTGGCTCATATATCGGGAATATAGGAAATGAACTAAGTATTTTGACTCACAAATTCACTTAGGAAATCTTGCGAATGAAATTGTAGGGTCACAATTGCACATGCAAGCTTATTCATGCACTTGGGGTGTTAGGTCACTAAAAAAGAATTTTAGCTCAAGGTTTTACTATCTTGGGTGGTCCTTTGGCCCCTTACTATCCTATACGCCCTGTATGATTTCAAGTTATATTCAGTAAGTTTTAATTTCAGGCCCCTTTTCCATAAAATAATCTTATAGTTTAGGAAATCTCATAGTAACTCTTCATCTCATGTTTACTATGGGAGACCTATGAATTTCGATAAATGTTGTAGGGGTGGTTACATGGTAGTGAAGCAATTCTTGTGATTCCTTGAAGTGACTTTATCGAGGTACCAAACAAGGCTGCTAATATTGGAGCAACACCATAGATTACATTAAAACTTTGAACATCTTAAACTCAAGATACTTGTATAATCCTTCTCCCTAATAAAAATAATTGAAATTTAACTAATCTTCCAAAGCACGTTAAGCTAGCAAGATGAGTCAAATTGACTACATATTTAACCAAGCTAAGTAAGAAATCCAGGGTGATCTATAGGATGTGACAATGATTCCTGAAAGGCTATAGTCCATGCATAAAGTTATAACTAGACGAAGAAAATCGGGTTTTTTCGATGAATTTCTAATTGTTATAGATGCTATACACCTTCCAAAAATTTCCTACATTAAAATTTCAGATCCTACTACCAATTATGCAATCCATCATTTGAAGTCATTAAGGTTATTCCATGCTTGTTGTTCAATTTTTTCTAAGTGTTGAATTTCTCTCCTAATGAAGCTTGAAGTGTCATATTTTGCTAGGTGTAGCTCTTGAGCAGCTTCTAGAGGATGTTCTAGTGAAATCTCTTGCATTATTGGATCCTATCTATCACAAGAACATGCACTCGACACACTTTTATGACATGGGACACTTTTAAATATAATTGACACTTTTGTCGAAAACAGTTGTTCCCTAACTATCGCACTTGGATATTAGTGTTTTTTTGTTTTTGTTTCAATGTACGCGTGATTTTTTTGGGATTTGTTCATACATGTGTGTGTGTGATCATGTTCAGGGCCTATGATACATTGACTTGATCTCTTTCACTCATTCTACTATCCTCGAATATTACACAAGTTATTAACACATGAAAATTTCATCCAAGTGATGAGAGAATTCCACACTCCCAAGCCTTAGTTTTTATACTCTTGTCTCCTAAAATTTCACCCTAGGAAAATCTTCCAAAAAAATCCTTTCACAAGAAGATATTGCATGTCCATAGCATTGTCAACCAACCTCTTGCTGCTTACACTAGTGATTTGTAAGAAACCATCATAAGCCTTGTATTTTTTAGTGCATTGTGTACCCTGAGTTGAGATTAAGGTCATTCTAACACCTTAGAGTGGAAATTTTCACTCAACCAAGAGTCTCCTTATCATTTATAGTGCGATGTGGATCCTTTTTCCTTCAGCCTCTTACCACTATCTATAGGATATACACTCTATGCCCAACCTTATCCCTCTCTATTTCCATAGCATAGTGTGCACTTCCAGTGCCTTGAAATCAACCTCTTGTTTTGTGAACCTATGCTTTGTGCCAAAAAAAGTTGATCTCCTCGTCTTAGTTCATTTCCCCATCACACTCGACATTTTGCATGAGAAAAAAGATAGAATATGGGATTTTGGGATTAATACTATCATTCCATGAGCGAGTTTCATTTTCAGGTACTATTGATATAGATTCAATCATTTCATCATGTTTAAATGGAACATGATACCCAAGAAACATTCCAAGAACTGATTTCAAGAAGATACTTGTGGAAATGAGACGCGAGCATACCATCATGCATTAGATAAAGGAATTATGAACCATGATAGATAGATGGAAACCCGAGATCACTTAGAAGGCTCTAATATTACATATATACCCTTTGGATGGGGAATATGAAGTAAATTCTAGACATATCTTAAAGTGATGAATACATTATGGAAAAGAATAAGACTTGGCATCGATACATTAAAATGAAGTTTAATCTCATGGTCGCCAAATTTCATCCTTTCATACTTTGGATACATGAGTGTTATTTTTTCCTATGCATTTTTTCATGATTTCTCAAATGTAATCTGTACTTTAAAAAATAAGAAATTTAAAATGTGTGGAAGCTCAATGGTCACACATGGAATGTGAAGAGTCACTAGGAAGTCCAAAGATCTTAGAGGAGCTCGAGAGTCACCGAGGAATCCAAGAGTGACGCGGTAGGTGAAATATTACCTAATTTGTTATAAATAATCCCTCATTCCACAATTTAATAAGTTTTAGCATTGTATTATCAAGCTTAGCATAGGAGAGAGAGAGATCATTCTTTTGAGAAGGAAATGGTGGCTTCAAGTTCCATTATTGGGGCTAGTGATGCATCATTGTAATTTTGTATCTTTGTAATTTCACTTAATGTTTTGGAGCTTTCAAAGCCCAATGTACTTTTATGTATGTATCATGCATGTTTTAAGATTATTATTTCAATTTTTTGATGCTTGCTTTCATTCATATGTAATAAGGAAAATAAACTATTTTATTGGATTTGCTATACATCTTAATTGAAATGTGCATCTTATTTTATTTGATGATCATTTTTATTTTGTGAACTATTTTGTATATTAACTAATTATTATTGCTATATATGTGTGTTTCTATAATGGAATGGTACTATTACTTTTCTTCTAAAGACACTTTTATTTTCCCATCTATAAAATTAATTTATACACATTATGATTGCATGTTTCATAGAGCTAACTTACTTTCCAATCTCAAAATTTATATCCCTATTCTATGATGTTGATTTATTTCAACCAAGGAAATATTTAATATCATTATAATGGTAGTCGTGTTGATTTCATGGATGAAACTCCTATCCCAAATGGTGTGAGTTATAATTGGGACTTCATACAGGGGAGACACCCTAATGTTGACATATGTTTAGCATCATCAACACAAACCTGAATAAATTTTACTACAACCTAACATATAGAGATGAATGGATAGACTAATACACGAACAAAGTTTCTAGAAGATATATTGCGGATGTATGTAATAGATGAACAAAAATATTGGGGAGAGTTTTTCCCACTAACAGAAATTTCACACAACAATAACTATCAAAGTTCAATAAAAATGGATCATTTTAAGTTCTTAGATGGAAGACCTCATAGGATATCTATGATTTGGGACATAATCGATGTAAGGTTTCTAGTAGGGATTTAGGTTATAAATGAAATTGACGAATATATTACTATAATTATGGAAAGGATGAAGGAAGTTCATGGTAGAAGAAAGACTTATGTTGACACTTATCAAATTTATTAGAGTTATAATAATAGTGATAAGGTATTCCTAAGGGATAAATATAACAGATCTTAGAAAAATTTGATAAGGGAGTGGGGTTTTCTCTACAGTTTTTTTGGACCATTCAAAATCATAAAGAAGAAGAAACCGATAACTTATAAACTTGTATTGCCTAAATCATTAGAGTTCATAGATGTTGTATTTCATGTTTTAGTGTTATGTAATTGCATTTCCAATCCATAATATGTTCTTTATTTGAGTTGAAATTTGGGGATGGGGATATAATTTTATACTTCTATATCTAAAATTTAAAGTAAATCAATTATCCCCTCTAATCACCCTTAGAGTTAGAAAAATATCCATAATAAAATAAACCCTTAGAAAATATAAAATATCTAAAATATAGGAAAGAAGATGACAATTTTTAGGTATGATTACCATGGTCCATTAAATGGGTCGAGGCACGATAGGTGGACATGGTAATCAATATCTCCCTCCCTGACATGGTCAAGGGGAAGGGATATCCTATCAAGTGTAGATTCAATGCTTACTTGTTACAATGGGGGCACAAGAGTGAAGAGATATTAGAAATGGCTACTAGGTTGACTAGAACCTACTAGGAACATATCTCTAAGAAAATGAAGAAGCTAGGGTAAGGGTGGAATTTTGAATTACAGAATTTGATTCCTACGGGGTCCATGCCTACATGACTTAGTGGAATTTGTTCAAAGCATTTGGAATTCCCTTCCCTCCTCCTCCCCATCCCTTAAATTCCTAAAATTTCTATGATAGGATTCTACTCATCAAGGAAATATACCATCCATTCCTATACACCCAAATTCTCATACAAAGAAACAAAATCTTGATGGCATGCCTAACTTCATAGAACAAGTGAAGCAAGTGAAAAATTTGGCTAACTACAACGATGAGTGTCAAACGATGGGAGAAACATCACATAAGGAGTAAAAACCCTACACTAAGACTATGTTTGTTGATTGGGAGTGCTCTTCATGTCTTCCTAAAGGATTTGAAGACCACCTGGATCAAACTCAACAAAACTAGATCATTCATGACAACTCAACTAGGCTGGCTAAATTCCTAGAAAAGACTCAGTCAACCTGTCTTGATTTCTACTTTTTGCATGTTTTTTTGTTGTTCTTGTCTCCCTAACGTGAATAATATCTACATCTCTATGGACCAATATTATTTTAATTTGGGCTCTCGTTCTCCATTAGAATAATAATACAAAACTGCAATGCAATTCACTTATATAAACTGTGTGTATATTTCTAGGGAAAAAAACCATAAATTAACATAGCTTATACCTTTATATCATATGCCTAATTAATGGTCGAGATTAAATATGAAATTACAATATTTTACAACACAAATTTTCTTTTATTTTTCAGTTCGGGGCACTGCCCCTTAAACCTTTGCCAGCAGGGGGGACATTCTTAAAATTTGATGTCCCCGCCGAACTTCCCTAATGGAGATTAATTGACTGATGGTGCTACCTTGTTAGAAAAATGGATGCAATGTGGATGAAACAAAAAATCCTATGAAAAATTATGAAGATAATCAAGCTCCACACCCAACAAAGTGATAATTGTTATTTTTTGGGTGCATGTATACTTTAAAAAATATATGTATGTGGTAATTATTTTAAAACTTATGAATTATAGATATAATACCAATGAGGTTGGAAGGATATACGAGATTATATTCAGTGTGTGGCCATAAGTATGAAAAGGAATCGACATCACAACAAACATCATATATTGATGTGTTACTTGAGGACCTCCGTCGTAGGTTCGACTTGCTACTAAAAAGGGTAAGAGAGCCTCAGATCCATGAGCTAAAAGATTAGTATACAGATGTATGTAATAGTATTCCCTTGGAATAGTCAGCTGTCACTAGGCGCATATCGATGGCTAGTCAGGAAGTTTGAGACTTATGAGATGGGGGAATGGGACCATTGGCATGGAATCTATGAGAGGATAATGATTAGCATCATGGGCATGTCGATACCCATTTTTGTATGTTACATGTGATGGGCATGAAGAATGTATTTAGAAAATTTTAGTCCAAGCACAATGTGATGGATATTATGATACATAATATCATTATGCATTTTTGTATGACAATGTGGTTTCCCATATGTTTATGGCATGGATGTCTTATTTTATATTCATGTGATAAATTCTAGTGTAGAATTTTATTTGAAATGGTAAATACATATTTATATTGTGCTTTAGGTACATTATTGAATGAAATGGGTTCAAATTCACGTGCCAAAATCTTAACTCATAGATATTTTCTAAATAGGATAAGACTATGCACATGATAAACCATTTAATTACATGACGACTATAAAGGAGTCAATACAAACATGGAGGCAAGGGATGAGATGATCAAGGGAATCATCTAACAAGCCTACCAATGCATCACATTCATCATAATTATTTGTGAAATATCCAATGCATATGTTGTTGGAGTGGACTAAGGAATTCAAAGGGGTAAAAAGTGCCCATGTTTTCATGGCTAGATTCTTGCACAAGAAAATCACACCATCGGCATAATAAATATATTGTGAGGATGATGGATCCATATTAAATTCCTGAGAAGAGATTGAATGTAAAAGGAAGTAGAAACAATGGTTCATATCATCCCAAGAATAATGACGGGTATTCATGTCTTCCATGATGTTTTCATCATAATGAAAATTTGGAGGACAGGAGGAAGAGGGACCACATGATTAGTATGAAATACTTGAGGCATCATCATGAGATATAAGGACCACATATGTATATTTTAATTGGATGGATGGATTACTAGTAGATATGATATCTACTGATGTTGTGACCAAATTCTCTTCCTAGGTAGGTTTGAAATAATATCAATACAAAACTTCTGAGGAGTTTAAATATATCAATCCATGGTTGACAACGTGTATAGAATAGGGGTGGAGCTATCCTTCATTTTGATATTAAGAGGGGGAATCATGATGTTGAGTTGAGAGAAATATTCTCCTAGCAATGGATTGGGACTAGGAACTATATGTAGAGAGGAGATGGAACCAATACAAGCGGAATCCAATGCGTGAAGTACTTGAAGTTTCTCACGAAATTCTTAAATATGGGGAAAATGAGGGGAATAATGTTTATAATAATCACACAAATCACAAGGGTGATTCATGTGTAATGTTTTTTTCTTCTTAGCGGACTTGCGTAAGGTAACATGGAGCTTAGGAAAGTTAGGGTCATGAAACATATTAGAGAATACATTCTTAATATGAGCGAGTTCAAGACAATTATTGGTGGCATGCCAAAAAATGTCACACAAAGAACATAGAGGAGAATAATTTCTAGGTTTAGGAGGTGTAGGAGTTTTTTAGGGTGCCTTGACTTTGTTCCCATTTTTTTAGGCTTTGACCCTGCTAGTATATGATTTCGCAATAGGAGTGTTAAGGTTTTTGTGAAACTTAAGCAAAGAAAGGGGTGGTTACAACAGGTTGAACTAGAGTCAACTATGTATAAGTTTTGAGTTGGACGGTAGGAGTGATTCTGGAACAATAAATGTACCATAATGAGATCCAAAAAGTGATATTAGGGAGACTCAATGTAGCCATTACATGGGTAGAAAATATTATTGTTGGCGAGAACAAGAAGGGTATCTGACCATAGAAATAGTGACCTCGCAGAATCACTCCTGGATGGAAAATACTTGGGGGAATTTTTCCAAGTGGAAAAGGACTCGGAGATATACAAGAAAAACGGAAATGGCCTAGAGGAATTGTAAGTGAAGGAAAAATTAGGTCTTGAGTAGTAGGTTGTAGATGAGTTGGCCTCTGGGAAGACATCCCAGGCCATTTTCGTGTTTTCTATGATGTTTGAAGCATGTAAACATTGAAAAAAATAGGCTCATAAGGAATAGGTTGTGGTCCATAGTAATCCCTAAGTAGCTTGGAATAATTATAGAATCGAAGGAAAACATCAGTGATGTGGGAAATTGTCTCATTTCTAGTGGTTAATGAGATAGTGGTCTCAAGAGAGGTTTGAGGTTGAGGGTCATATTAAGTCAATTGATCGATCATAGTGATGGTATTCCAAATTTGAGGAAATCAAATCTTGAGAAAGAAAGAGGATGTGACAAGTGACATTGTATATCTATAACTACAACCCAAAAATATGTTGTAATATAAAGGGGCATCGATGACTTTGATATCAGTCAAGTTTTTATTGCAAACACAAGTGATGGGGCAGTTGAGATATAAACAAAGGGTTTGCGATGGTGACTCTCCTAAGAAATTAGAGTGATATCAGATGGTGACAGGTTATGGGAACAAATTTTCTTCGAAACATTGGTAGCCATCACACAGGTGGAAGCACCTTCATCTATTATCCATCACTTGATAGTGAGATTTTTATGGAGGCTAGTATATGAAAGGAAAAAAATGAAGGAAGGGGGGACGTTATGATTTATGAACATCAAAAATGATTTTGTAATTATTAGAGGGAACCACAAATCCTAAAGAAGATAATATATATTTCGGTTGGGATGCACACATATGGAGAACTTCTAGCATTAACATGGCACCAAGATGCTGCATGAAGTCATCTACTATATTATAGGTATGGGAGCCCTTAGAAAAAGTATCATTTCCACACAATGGACATTTGGTGATCTTTATATTAATGTATAATTTAGGCGAAGGGATATCTAAGATACCATTTGGTAATGACAAGGGCTTAATGGCACTTTTGGGTTCCTTACTAGGAGGATTGCGATATTAGCACGACCAATTTTGGTGGTTGATATCTTAATAATCCTTCATGAGAATATAGAAATTATGTTTTCCGCAGTGTGAAGGTTTAGGTGTTGGAGCAATCTGTGTGGGTTGGGTATCCATATATCCTTCATGAGGAAAATGATTGCTTAGCACTATCGGTTTTGATGAAGCATGAGAGGGATGACGTGGAGCTATGGGCTGAGGTCCTCTATAGGTACTTTCTTGAGCTTGGTATGCCTAGGGCATCTTAGGTAAAAGGGGAAATTCATGAGTATAATGGAAAAAAAATCTGCAATAAGAACAAGTTGTATTGCTTCTAAGGGACTTGTTTGGCTTGGGTTGTCTGGCCTATTATCGGGTTGAGGGATTAAGCTGGCCACCCTTAGGGTCATTAGTTTTTCGACCTTCATTTCCATTGTTACCTTGATGTTTCTTCTTCTAGTCACCATTCCCATTATTAATTATCTTGGGGTTAGGAGGATTGGTAGTACTCTGTTGAGCATACACTTTAATTTGTAGAGATGTTTTTTGTTGAGGTAGAGGAGGGAGCTGCATGGGAGCTTGAGGCACATGTGTCAGTGTGGTTAGAGAGCTAGGATATGCATAAGGATAGCAAGGGTTCATGACAACACTTGGAAAACAAGGTGGATATTGGCATCAACTATTGTGGACGGGGATATACATATGACATGTTTGTACCTTGGTAAGAGTGACACACGAAGGATCAGGAGGAAGATAAGTGTAAGAAAAATTGATCCCCCAATAGGGTTGACTATTACTCATATGAGGTTGAGGATATGGTAATGGTTGAGGGTGGGAAATATATCCAATGATATGTCCAGTGACATGATATTCCCCTAGTGTAGTAGCAACACTAGGCTAAGGTAGGTCGATAAGAGAAGTATAAAATTAACCTAACTGGGCATAGATAAAATCATATTTAAAGGATATCTTGAGGGATTTTTCCTCTATATAAGGGAAGTGAGAGGTGACCTATTTAATGACAAGTCCAAAATAGTCCTTAGAAACCAATCCATGCATACACTATCTACAAACTCATGGAGCTCTAGATTTGCTCCTCCTTCTATGTCATTCTTGCACATGATGACAAAGGTGGATGGTAGAAGTCTGAAAAAAATAGGTCAAGAGTACATTAGCTATGTCATATAGGAGAGGTAGTTGGAAATATGAAATAAAATATGTGGTGAGAGTCTCAATGGTAGAATGGGAAGTGTGTGGTTTATCAACATACCATTTCACATTAGCTCTATTTAGGTTCCATTCGAAAATATGAAGAAAAATCGAGTCTTCAGTAATGGAATTTGATGAACAACACATGCGAAAAGAGAAAACATAATTGGCGGGGTTTTCTATAGGATTACATTCAAACTTAGGAATGTCGGAAGGGAGGTTGGTGGGCATGCAAGGAAAATTTCTATTATGAAGAGCATCATTGATCAGCTCGATCAAATTAGTGATGATAAAACCATCCATATAGGGAAGCAATGGAGGATTAATTTCCATACCTACATAGGTTACACTAGCAAGGTTACCTTGGTTAGGACCTTAGTTAGGACCTTGTTTTCCACCACCCACATTAGTTCATGACATGGCGGTGGTACTTTGTTGGGAATATGAAAAATCAGAGGAAAAAATGAAAGAATAAAAAAAACTAGATTCAGTATGGGGACACAATGAGGAGGAGTAATATTTCCTAAAGGAAACTGGGGCTAAAGTCCATCAATTATCTATTAAAACTTTCTAGGGGCCACAATGGTGTTAAGACAAATATGAATCAAGAGGATAAAGGGAGGTGATAGGAGAAAAGAGTAAAAAATGACAAGAAAACACCTAGCCCAATGGTGCCAAGTGTAAACTAAATATAATTATATGGTACTTTAATTCAACCAAACACATCCTATCGTAGAAAATATTACCTCTAGCCTAAAGGTGATATAAATCCTTAAACGTGTCCTAGTTCTACTATTTTAGATGGATTTCAAAGAGACTTCTTACTTGAAAAAATATGATCCCTGCAATTTCATATATCTAGAGAAAGGCGAGGTAGAGGACCAACTTATTTTCCATAGCCAATCCTATAGGATATTTTTCCTAATATTAGCCACTAAGTTTACCTTTTGTCCCATTTGGGTTGTCAACTATTGAGCTTCTTAGTGATAAACCATGAAGCAACATTCCCTACAACAGGTTGGGTAGCCCCAAGGAGAACCTCTTGCAGCGTTATTTATCATAACCCTCTATGAATTAGATTTTTGATGCAGTCTGAATTGGACCATGCAATGGTGAAGTATTTTAAGCTTTCTATTATCTCAACTTGTTTTTTCTCAATGTAAGCGATCAATGGGTGTTATTGGAACCGTATCCCATTGATCGTACACCTAACTACAAACATGTTTTTGGCGTTGGTCCCTAGCTGGGCTTAATCTATGTGAGTTTAGATATTAAGGTGGATTTTTTGAAGTTTTGGCTTGGATGTGTTAATCAATATCACGTTTTCTTAGCGTGTGAGTGTGTGAAAATCCTGTCTATTGGATGAGTTAATTAAGCATGTTTTGATCATGCCAATGTTGTTGAAAATAAGGTGTATAAACTATAAATAGTACTAAAAAATTATCAGTAAAATGAACAATAAACTGAAGCACACAACCCACCACTCAATAAGGAAATCAAGAAGAAAAAAAATGATGGAAAATAGGAAACTCAAAGACACATAAAATGGCGAAAATATACAATGTCTAGGGGACTAGGATCCAAGGGAAAAAATAAGTTGAAAATGGAGCATAAAACAACCGAACACCATAGGTGAACATGATGGAAAAATAGAGGAAAGAAGCTAAGAAAAGAAGTATAGAGAAGGGGATCATGAGTTGAAAGGAATCAAAATATTATAAAACGAATAAGCTTTTGTACAAAAATTTATAAAAGGACTGCAAAATAGTGGATATAACACTGAAAAAAAAACTGAAAATGCTACACACAACACTTTAAAACCCAACAAATCTCCTCCTAAACGATGAAGTTGTACTCTAAACCTTAGGGGTATATTTTCTTCCTAAATGGGAAACTCTTAAGTGGATATAGGCTTAGAGGTGACTTAGGAAAGAAAGAAAACATTTCCTTACACACGCAACAATCTCAGAAAATTATGGAAAAAACGATTTATTTTTTTTATTATTTGTGGAGTTCAAAAACTGAACTGAAAAGTGTGTTGGCTCTAGTTCCTGTGCTGAAAAGTGCGATGAACATATTTTCTACGCCAAAAAGTTTGTTTTTTTTCCACTTCATGCATTGAGAAAAATATTACCTGGATTGTGTTGTCTCCTACTTCGTTGGTACCTGTGACCTGCGAAAAGATGTGAAACCCCAACATAAACAAAAAAATTGTAGAAAATGTAATAGATTTAAAAATATAATTTGAGACGAACAAAGTTTCTGAAGAAACACTAAAAATAGTTGAAACAATAGTCTCCAAAGTTCATAATTACTACACCAGTGAAGTCACCAATTGTTAGTATCAAAATTCTTAGTATGTGTACCAAAAATAATTCACTTACGCTACTGGTGACATGAAACCCTAACAAAAAATGATGATGGTCTATGCTTCATATCTACAATAAAAAACAAATAAAAATCCCATAACATAACAAATATTTCAGATATAAACATATAATGATAAGAAATTAATGTGTAATAACCCAATGGAGAACTTACTCAAATAATAATTTGATTAAAATACCTAGTGAGGAGAAATTATAACATGGGTGTATAATTCCCCACCTCTGGGATGAGTTGTTTTCTTTTCCTTCTACTTTAGTTGTGTGCTTCTCCCTCAAATTGCAATGGGTTGAAAACAAATAAGATGGCTTGAACTCAAGTGGGAGCTCAAATGTTATGAGATGATAGTGATAATGATGAAAATGGTCATGGTTAAGAATGAATGGAAAACCCTCATATTTATAACAAGTTATTAAGCCAAATTAGGAATTAGAAAATACTAAAATATTATTGACTAAATCAAAATCTACTTGTTGTGAAGAATTTGTTATATTTTTTGAGAGATGAAATATATTCAAAATGGTCAAATATATTTATTTATAAAGTGGTTGAAGTAAGTAACAAATAAAAATGATTTATTAATCACTTTAGGAGAATTAAGAAACAAATAATTATTAAATAGTGGTTTCATAATTATACCATAAGAAAAATATGGAATAGAAGAGAAATAATAAATAAATAGTGGTTTATTTAATAATTCCAAAGTGATTAAGTCAAAATTTATTGAGAAATAATTATCAAATAGTGATTTAATACTTATTTCTAGAGAAAACATGATAAATAATAGTTTATTCAAATATTCTCATGGGGTTTTTTTATTTTTAAAGAGAAATAATTTACAAATATGGTTAACTAAACTATATCTTATGCTAAAAGTGCGTTCTCCCATGATAAAATTAGTCCTACATGGCGTATTTCAATCCACCTATTAAGGAATGGCTAGGTGATCATTTTTTGGGTGATAACATGAGTAGAGGAAGTGAGACAAGTATCTTCCACTCATAGAACTTCCATACAATAATGGATATCAGGAGTCCTTGTGGATGAGTATGTTTGAGGAAATTTATGATCTAAGTTGTAATACTCTTATTAGCTTGAATGATTGAATGAACAAGGTGTTAATGATCCAAATGTATTAGTAGAGATGGAAAAAGAAATGTAGGTATCAAGAAGATTATAAAGGTAGCATAGGGTGGGAAGATCTACAATGTAGATCAACATAGAGTGTTTAAGGTGTTTTATGTTTGGGAGCATGTGTACTTGTGTCTGAAGCATGGGAGGAGCTTCTTGAGGATTCAGTCATGCTCCAAGTTGGCACCTCAGTATTGTGGGCCTTTGAAGCTCCTTGATAGGATTTGAACAGTGGCCTACATAATTGCACTACATCCAATAGTGAAAGTCCATGATGTTTTTGATTTTTCATTGTTTAAAATATATGTTAAGGAAGTTGATCATGTGATTGAATGGTATGTATTACAAGTGGATCTAGAAGCATAATTCGAGTGAGAACCTCAAGGTATATTGGAGTGGAAATAAATCATGCGCAAGAACCAATGAATCAACTAAGTTAAAGTGTAGATGAAGCACTTTGGACCCAATGAAGCTACATCGAAGATGGTTGATCAGATGTGAGCTATGTATCCTTCACTGTTTGTCAATTTAGACAAAGGAGTTTTGGTATATGTATATATCTATATATGATTTTTATTTTAAATATCTCAACTAGTTGCGTTATAAAGCTCCAATAAGCAGTATGGTTTTCATTTTGTCATTTTTCCATGTTATTTTTTATTTTTAGCAAGTTGTTCATTGTAAATACTACATCGAGTTAAGTTATAAAGCTCCATGGGAAATATGTTTTTGTTTTCAATAGTATTGTTGGTCATAGGTGTCAGAGAACACGAATTATGGTGTTCCCCTAAGGGTGAGGAGTTTGTAATAGCCTCAAGTTAAATGTTCATGTAATAAAGTTAATAAAGGAAAAGAATAAGACCAAGGTCATGCGACACGTATTCCAAGATGAATGTTTTGAAAAACATCCTAGTGGGTTTCACTTCAGTTTATTATGGATAAAGAAACTTGAAAAAGAAAAGATGCATTAATTATCATTTATTTATGAAAATAAAGACAAATAAAAGAAAAGGGAGATGAAATGTCACTTGTTTGCATGAGAGGAAAATTAAAAGAAAAATAGAGGAAATTGAAGAAAACAGAGGCTTCAGTGATAAAAAGGGTTTTGAGGACTAGTTCATAGATTTTGGTTGGTTAAACTTTTTTCAGTTCATTTTAGGCTATTTCTCTATTATCTCATACTATTCCACACTTAGAGCATTCTCAGATCATTTTAACATTGGAGAAAGTAAGGCAAGGGAGGACAAGGAAATCAAAGGAAAAGCAAGGATAACATGTGTTATTGTAGCTATTATGAGAGGGAATTAGACCTTATTGGTGATTATTATATAAGTTTCAAACTATAATGCTCATATATGCATTGATGACCTGTAGATTACATGTTCACCATATGTTTGATGAAATTATCCTCATGGTTAGACTTAGTTAGGTAAGTACTTAATAAAGTTTTTTATGATTAGCATTGTATTCAAGTATTTTATCATTCTGAAAATTCTCAGGAAGTTCTAGAAAATGGTCTAGAGGATGGCTTGGAATTATGGCTTATATATTGGGACCAGAGGCTCCAAACCAAGATTTTTTTGTCAAAACTACACTCATGGAGATATGTTCATGCGTTGGGGTGTTAGGTCACTGAAAAGGAATTTTAGCTCAAGGTTTGCTCACCTGGTCTAGTCCCCTCTCTCGTGACTGTCCTATAAGTCATGTAGGATGTCAAATTATGGTCAACAAGTTTTAGTTGCTAACCCTAGTTACATAACATGAGCTTAGAGGTTAGGTCATGTCATAGCCTCCTCTCATGTTTACCCTCGCAGACCGGTGAATTTTGGTAAATGTGGGAGGGGTGGTTACATAGTAGTGAAACAATGCTTGTGATTCCTTGAAGTGACTTTGTCAGGGTACTGAATAATCATATTGGTAGCACAACAAAACTATAGATTACACTGAAACTTTGAACATATTAAACTCGAGAGACTCCTATAATACTTCTCCCTAATAAATAAAATTGAAGTTTATCTAGTCTTGCAAAGTGTGTTAATATTGTAAGATGAGTAAAATGTACTACATATTTAACCGAGCTAAGTGAGGAAGATAGGGTGATCTATAGGATGAGACAATGCTTCCTGAAAGGCTTTACTCCATGCGTAAAGTTACATATAAACATAGAAGGTGGGGTTTTTTCTATGAATTTCCAAGCATTATAGCTACTACAACATCGTCCAAAATTTTACTACATTCAAATTTTGGATCATCCTACCAATTATGTCATTTGTCGTTTCAATTCATTTAATTTATTCCATTATTTTTTTTCATTTTTTTCTAATTGTTTAAGTTCCCTCCTAAAGAAGCTTCAATTGTCATATTTTTCTAGACGTATCTCTCAAGCTCCTTATAGAGGGAGTTCCAATGCAATCTCTTGAATTATTGGATATTATCTATCACAAGAACATGAATTTGACACACTTCCATGACCTGGCACACTTTCAATTGTAATTGACAGTTGTTTCAAAAATACTTGCGCCCTAAGTGTCGCACTTGGAAATTTTTTTCTTTTTTTCATTTCAATGTGCACATGTTGTTTTTGGGAACTATGCATATTATTTTGTATACATGTGTGTGTTTGTGTGTGTGATCATGTTCATGGAAAATGATACATTGTCTTTCTCTCTCCCTCTCATTCCGCTAGCCTCACATCTTACACAAGCTATGAACACATTCAAATTTCATACAAGTGATGAGAGCATTGCACACTCCCAAGCCTTAGTTTTTATACTCTTGTCTCCTAAACTTGCGTCGTGGGACCATCTTGAAAAAAACTCCCTCCACAAGCACATATTGCATCTCCATAGCATAGTCACCCAACCTATTACTCCTTACACTAGTGATTTGTGTGAAGCCTTAATAAGCATTGTATTTTGGAGTGCATTGCACACTCATAGTGGAGATTAAGGTCATTTATGACCCCTTGCAGTGGAAACTTACACTCGACCAAGAGTCTCCTTATCATTTATAGTGAAATTTGGATCCTTAGTCCTCAAGCCTCTTACCACTATCCCTAGGATATATGCTTTATGCCCAATATTACCCCTCCCTCTTTCCCTAATGCAGTGTGCACTTCGAGTGCCTAAAAAATGACCTCATTTTTCATGAACCTACACTATGTGACAAAGAAAGTTGATCTCCTAGTATTTGTTCATTTTCCCATGAAATTTGGCATCTTTCATGAGAAAACACGATTTAATATGTGATTTTTCGATTGGTATTGTCTTTCCATGAGTGACTTTCATTTCAGGTACTATTTATTTAGCTTCAACGAGCTCATCATATTAATATGGCACATGATACCCAAGGAAATTTCCAAGAAGTGATTTCAAGAAGACACTTGTGGAAATTATATGTGAGGATATCTCCATGCATGAGATAAAGTAATTATTAACAATGATATATATATATATATATATAAGCCTAGGATAACTTAGAGTGATCTAACATTACATATAGACCCTTTATAGGGTGAATATGAATTACATTTTAGACATATTATAAAGTGTTCAATAAAAATTGGAAAAGAAGAAGTCTTGGCATTGACACATTACAATGAAGTTTCCTATCACAGTCACCAAATTGCATCCTTTCATACTTTGGATAACAGAGTGTTATTGTCACCTATGTATTTTTCCATGATTTTTGGTGTTGTGCATTTCAGCCCCTCCATTCCAATTTTTGGCCAATGATCCCCTTCGAAACTGTTTAAAATCCCTATCATGGCCTAATAGCTCTTTATCCTGCCCATCGTTACCCTTTGTACTAAAAAATACACTGGGCAAAGGTTTAAATTTGCAATTTAACTTATATCGGGCCTAGCCCGCACAGCCGCAGCACCCTTTGTTTTAATTCCCATACGACTCGGGTGGAAAAACCGCATTCCTGAATGAAAAAGAGCTTGTCGCTTCACGTTTCCGAGCAAAACCATAGCCGTTCGATCCAATTGCATCATCCATGGTGGCCCCCGCGCATGAAAACTAGCGGTTAATTCCGCACCACCTCCACCGAGCCGGCAATTTTCAACCAAATTCTAGCGATTCCACAAAGTGTGTGACACATGTCTCCTAACTACGGCGTTCAAAACCACCATTTCGTGCGTTAAAGACTTGTCAATGGACGGGCAGCAGAATTCACCCGCGTCGTTGGATCTGTCGACGTCCATCCAACGGTAGATTCCTTCGAGGCTGCTCATGCGTTATCCCGTGTCTGTTGTGTCCCATGGCCCACTATCATATTGCCCCCGTGCCTCTGAGTCATTGATCCAGTTTCATGATCTAATGGCTCAGGACTCATTCTCCTCTGCCTATTGACTGTACACCTCCACGTCACCCTTTTCATTGACATTTGTTGTACTTTCCTCTGCGTCATCTATTCCTCCTAGGTTGCCATGTGTCCATGTGTCATTCCCCCGTGTACCTATTGTACTACTATTCCTGTCGTCTATATATACCCGTTGTATTCATATTTATCGTTTTTTACCCATACGTCGTGTTTCAATTGTTCTACATGAAAACTTACGTTCTGGTCTGTTTATCAAAATTCTCGCTGTGTTTTCTCCGCCACCCTTCGTGTTCCTGCCATACGACCATGTCTCCATCATCCTCGTCTACATCCCAGTCTGGTTTTCCTTAAATGGTTTGTGTTTTTTCAGGTTTGCCGCGGTCAAAGATTGATCATAATTTACTGCTTTGTTCGCAGAAGTCAAGAACACCGCCCTCAACAGTTCTCGAGGAAGAAATTAAGGAGTGAAGTCAAGGGTAGTTGTATGATATGACAATCCTTAAAGAAAGCGAGGACATGAATCTACAGAACCCTCCATAGAAAATCAAGGGACAGATTCGAGCAGGCGAGAGTATTAATGGGGCAGCATGGAATATCAACGAAAGATTAAGAGACAAAAAACCATGCATTAAAATATCTGAAGTCTAAATTCAAAATTAGAGGTTTGAGAGTACTATGCACAATCGCAAGCTATCTCAAGGTTTTATGGCAGCAGATTTTCCCTCTTACAGTTAAAGGCAGAACATTATATATTTTATTATTTCTGTCTTGTTCATGAGGAGATTTGCATCCTCAGCATTTATTTCTGGAGGTAAATTGTTAAGTACAGTCATTTATATTTAGTCATTCACAGTGTGGGCACGAATTTTTTCCGCCATTTTGTTCAAAACAGGTCATTAAATGTGCTCCATCTACCTCCTTCTCTATAATTCTCTATCTTTTTCTATAAAAACCCAGAAATAAGACAGGAGGGGGGTTCCATATTTCTATCATCAAACTGCGTAGTGAGAAGGCTTTTGTATACATTTTGTAACACTTCTGTATGAAGGTTCAGAGCCCGTAGGGTCTCAGTGAGAAGGAGTTATAACTGTAAGGAGGATTCTGGTCTTTGGTATCTCACAGTATGTAATTTTCTCATATATGTTAATACAATATCTCATTTCATGCTATTTATCTTCTTGTATGATGCTCTAGAATGCGAGTGGCTCAGTAATCTTGAGTAAGGATTCATCCTAGTTGATGCCCATACTGGGGTTAGTCAAGCGCTTTAAATAGGCCTAGTCATGATATACTATTCCATGTTCATCTCATCCATATTTTTTGCTATATTAGTTACTTGAGGAGGGTTCTTTTAAAACGCCATTGTCATGTATGGATTCTTAGTTGGATAAGCCCATATGTAATTCTGTTGTGTATCTGGGTATCAATCTTATGTTAACTAATATCTTCTTCATGTTTCTTCACTGCATCCACTTTCTGACATTTGATTTCTGTGGCATATTATCTGAACTGGCCCTCTTTACAGTAAGCTGTCTCTTAACTATCTGATGCCTTTGTATTGGAGTTTTGCATGATGTTCCTACATTATTGTTATCTTTGTATCAGCTTCTGAGAGAGATTGGTCCCATTTAAAATAGTTTCCTTGTTCAACAAGAGAAAGTAAGAGAGCTTTTGGATTGACAACCTAAGCTATATAATGAGCTCCTTGATATATTAAGATGTCCTAGGCACTGGTCTATGGCAACTCTAGACTGTCTCTAGGGGTGAAAACATTGTTCACAACATGTGGAATGTAATTTTTCACATTAAAAAACAAGAAATGTAAATTGTGTGGAAGCCCAGGGGTCATACGTGGAATGTGAAGTCACTAGGAATTTAAAAGGTCTTAGAGGAGCTCAAGAGTCATGAGGGATTCCCAGAGTCATGTGGGAGGTGAAATATCACCTCGTTTGTTATAAATAACCCGTCATGCCTCAAGTTAAGGAATTATAGCCTTGGTTTATCAGTCTTAGCATAGGAGAGAGATCATTATTTTGAGGAGTAAATGGTGGCTTCAAGTTCCATTATTGGGGCTAGTGATGCCTCATTGTAATTTTATATCTTGGTACCTTCACTTATGATTTGGAGCTCTCAAAGCCAAATGTAATTTTATGCATGTATCGTGACCGTTGTAAGATTATTCTTTCACATATGATTTTGTTTATATGTACTAAGGAAGATTAACTATTTTATTGGATATGGTATACATCTTAATTGAAACATGCATCTTATTTTATTTCATTATCATTTTTATTTTGTGAACTATTTTGCATATTAACTAACGACTAGTTCTATATGTGTGTGTGCCTTTATTGGGATGATATTATTAATTTTCTTCTAAAGGCTCACTATTATTTTCTCATCTGTAAAAGTAATTTATACACATTGTGATTGCATGTTTCATAGAGATTTCTTATTTATTATCTAAATAAGAAATCAGCCAATTCAAATATTTATTATTTATTATCCATGTTATTTTGTTTTGATTTATTTCAGCCAATTCAAATATTTAATATCATTGGTCTTTAATGGTCTCGAGGATGGCCTAGAATTGTGGCTCATACATCAGGATTGCAGGCACCGAACCAAGGATTTTGGATCATAACCACACTCATGCATGCTTGTGCATGCAGCTGTTGTGAAACCAGCTCCAAAAATAGAAGTAAAGAGATATCAACGCCTTAGAAATAAGCCACTTCGAGGGGGAAACCTCCAATACATTATATGAATCAAAAATTCTTGGATGATACAAATTAAAAAACATCCTTTCTATATATAGGAGTCCATGGGGCCATAATGCAATCCTAGCTGACCTAACAATAATAATAATATGGGGGCTACAGGGGTACAATAATAACAATAAGGGGGTTACACTAACAACAATAAGGGACTATACTAGTAATATAGGGACCTAACATGCCCCTCTCCTTAAAAAAAGTGTTGTCCTGAATGCTTGAGTAGATTTGGGTGCTTCTGTATAAAATTCTCATCCTCCCTTGTAGAATCTTCAGTGGGTAAGTTCTTCCACTTGATGAGATACTCTAAAATTGATCGATTCCATAGCTATCGTGTTCTTTTTTCCGTGACCACTTCAGGTTCCAATATGATTTTTCCTTCCTCATCAAGTTCTGGAAATATTGTTTGAACTAGAATATTTTCACCTGTAACCTTCTTTAAGCATGAAACATGGAAATTGGATGCACTCATGAAGAAGCAGGAAGCTCCAATTTGTATGCCATAGTACCAATCTTTTGCAACACCTTGTAAGGACCATAGTACTTTGGTGATAATTTATTATAGTTCTTAGCTTGCTTGAGGGACATTTGTTTGTATGGTTGTACTCGTGAAAATACCCAGTCTCCTACATCAAAACTTCTCTCGTTGCGATGTTGATCTGCCTATTGTTTCATTCAATTTTGTGCCAAATTCAGGTTATCCTTTAAGAGTTGGAGAACTTCTTGTTGATGGTTGATGTGATCTTCCACTGCTTGAACCTTCAAATTTTCTTTTAAATATGATGTGATGGATGGTGGATGATATCCATCAAGTTCCATAAATGGGGTCATTTTTGTTGTAGTATGGAAGGAATTGTTATACCACCATTTAGTGAGAGGTAACCACTTGACCCATTGTGTTTGTTTATTAGATACAAAACAACAAGGATATCCTTCGAAAAATGTATTTACTATCTCAGCTTGACCATCATATTGAGGATGATCAGATGAGCTATGAGATAGCTGAGTACCCAAACAAGAAAATAACTCCGTCCAAAAATTTCCAGTAAAAATGGGATCTTTGTCACTGAGAATAACCCTTGGGTTTCCATGTAACTTTTGAATTGCGTCCATAAATGTAGTAGCAACTGTACTTACTTTAAATGGATGAGATAATGCACAAAAGCGTGCATACTTGGTAAGTCTATCAACTACCACCATGATGACACTCTTTCCTTCAGACTTAGGTAAACTTGTGATAAAATCCATTGAAATCTCCTCCCAATGTTTTCCTGGAATGGATAAAGGTTGTAGAAGTCTCAGGGTCTTAATTGTCTCAACTTTATTCTAGTGGAAAACCAAACATTCCGCCACAAACCTTTGAATATCAGATTTAAGGACATCCCAAAAAAATTCTTTCTTCACCCTATGTGTTAGTATGAATCTTTTTTCGTAAGAGATAACTTTATCTACGCATAAAAAATAGCCCTAACATCGATTATGGCTGCAAAATACATTTAAGATTGCTGCACAAATTCATATCTAAGCACAAAAGATATTAAGCAGATAAAAAATAACATGGCTCCATAGATCCAATGAACAAGACAAGAAGAGCGTATATGAAATAATTTTGTATTATATTAAAAAATGGGGCACCTTAGAGGAAAAAAAGAAAGGTGTTTTCCGGTTCTCCTCAGTGGGATGGGTTCTTGGAAGTCCTCAATGTTTCAGATCTAGCATTTCTCTCTCTTATGGATGTGAAAAAGCAAACATAGAACTCAATTGGAGTTCACGAAACAAAATGGAAAATGGTGACCAAGAGAAGATCCAGAGTGATCTAATGCAATGAAGGTGGTTAATGAATGGGGAAAGCCCCCCTATTTATAACAAAATATTGGGGTGGTCTAGAAATCGGTGCATGAATAAAATATTATTAATCGAATTCTAGAAGCACCTTTTAGGAATATTTTATTATATTTATTGGAGGGAAAAGGATTCTTGACTTGGGTCAATTCCTTTATTTATAAATAATAAATAAATAAATGATTTATTTATCATTTTAGGGGAATGATAGGAATATAATTAAATAAATAATGGTTTATTTAATTATTTATGTATGATTTAGTCAAATTTTACTAAGAATACTATTTAAATAATGATTTAAATCACTTATTCTTAGGAAATAATTAATAAATAAGGATTTATTTAATTAATTTCCTTGTTTTGGGTTAAATATGACCAAATAAGTTATTTTATATGGTGAAAGCAATTTTTCTTAGGGTAAAATTGGTCTTACATGGTGTACTTGGGTTCATCTAATAATAATAGGTTAGATGACCAAAAAAATGGTGTAACATATTGCCCCCCAACGTATGAGTGTTAGGAGAAAATCGTATGACCGAAGTACGTTGTAAGAACTCAATCACTAGATATCAAAAGGGGAGTGAGAGAGAGAAGTGCAAGGTTGTCTAATGTGTTAAAGGACTAGAACTTCAGGAGACGAGACTTACAGGTGCAACAAGTCTCGATGAAGTGGTACCTGTGCTAAAGGTAGCGGGGGAGGCATACCTATGCCCACCGAATAAGGCGCTCGGAAAACCATGGAACGCAATAAGTACAAAGAATAAGGTGCCCAGAAAACCACGGAACACAATATTGAAGCATGTGCTGGCCTAAACATGAGCCAGATAAATAACATGATGAATCCCACATACAGGCGCTTCTTGGAATAATCGTCAGGACTTATACAATAATATGGTAGTACGTGAGATACAAATACACCCAAATGGCCCCTACATGTGGGGAAGGGCTCACAACATCTGACTGATACGTGTAAGTTGAAGAGGCGACGCAAGTGGTGGAGGCTGATATCATCAAATGGGAGGAGCTGCATCAGGGGCGGAAATGAAGTCATCCAGGCATGTGGGGGGCTACCTGCAGGGCCACCCCCTCATGAGGGTTGAGGCATCTCACACATGCCCAGAAATCACCAATAGCTGTTGCTGCGTCACTAGACCATCCAGTGTATAGATCACGATCATGTTGGGAAGAGTTTAAACCAATGGTACACTGCCCCATAGACTGGGCTTCCAGAATAAATGAGCCGATGTCAACAGAAGTAGGTCTGCCATAGGTGAGGCAATAAGGGATCCCCAACGAAGGCACGAGGGAAAATAGTAGAGCGATGTACAAGTAGACACTGGTGATGATGGGATGATGAAAGGTCCAAAGGGGACCAGAAAAACATGAGTACAAAATGGTATCTCATGACAGAAATCGACACGAAAAAGAATAAATATTGGGGCCAAGCGGTGCCCCAAGGAAAAGTGTTGTAAGTGGGGAAATCCGATTTGGAGAAGAGGAAAGAAAGACTTTGTGGACAACATGTGTCCTGGTGAAGTAGTGAGTGATAAAAGCAAACATACGCTGGCTATCTACAAGGAGATAAAACATGCATTTCGAGTGGGAAATGCTAAGGGTAATATCTCTTAAGATAGAGTGAATTGCGAGGATTAGGAAGGGGGTGACCTTCAAAGTCCTCTAAAAGATATGCTCCCTTCCCCAGATCTTTACTGATGATGTAAGGACATAACCATAATGAGTCGAACTTCCCATGACCAAGGATATCGTGGGCCTGGTCGTATACTAGAACAAGGTCACCTTCATGAAAGGTGTGAGGGTGTACTTTTCTTTCATACTGAGCTTTGGTGCACTCTTTGGCTGCTTCAAGAGTTTGCAATGCAATGCGACAGTCTTCAGAGGTGAGCTTAAACATGATAAGTCATTGTTCGAGAGGTTGGGTATCAGGGAGAAGTTCGATGGCCAAGTGAAGGGAAGGGATTTCACATTCGATTGGTAAAATTGCCTCCTCTCCAAAGACAAGGTGGAAAGGAGTGAAACCAGTGGTGTTTTTAACAGAAGTACGATAGGCCCATAAACCTGGGAAGAGCATGAGATGCCAATTGGTTTTGTGCTTATTCACCGTTCATTGAAGCATGGTCTTAAGAATTTTTTTGACCGCTTCAACTTGAGCATTACCTTGGGGATAATAGGAAGATTAATATTGGTGTTCAAAACCTAATAGGGAGGAGAGCTCATGCCAAATCTGATCTTTAAAATGGCAGCCATGGTTGGATACTAATTGTTTGGGAAGGCCAAATTGGGCAATGACATGGTTAAAGAAAAAGAAGGCTGCAGTGGCTGCTGTATTGTTGAATGTGGGCATAGCTTCGGCCCATTTAGTAAAATAATCAACCGCCACGATGATATATTTGTGGTTACCAGCAGATGGAGGTCGACATTCCATGAATTCAATGGCCCATTTACAAAAAGGAGCAGTTGTGACGACAAGATGGAGAGGACCGGGAGGAGCTCACACCTTGGGGGCGAAATGTTGGCAATTGGAACAGTGCTTGACTGCTTCAATGCAATCGCTAAAGAGAGAAGGCCAAAAATACCCAGCCCGCATGATTTTTTGGGCAGTGGTGAGGCCGGAGAGGTGGCCACCACAAGCGCCACTGTGACAGGCATTTAGGACTTTCTCGGCTTCAACATGGGTGAGGCAATGACGAAGGACAGTGTCTACGCTGCGACGATAAAGGTCATCGCCAATTAGCAGGTAGCGAGAGGCTTGGATACATTGTCGAGCATCACGATCAAGGTGAAGGGAAAATTTTTGGGTTCGTAAGTAAGTAAGAATGTCACCGTACCAAGGATCATTGGTGGTGATGGCAAACAAATGTTCATCGGGAAGAGCGTCATTAATTGGAGTATCTTACATCTGGGTAGGCAAATCAGAAATGAGTTTAGCTAGAACTAAACCTTTCTTACTTTTTGGGGTGACAAATTGAAGGTCAAATTCTTGGAGAATAACGACCCAACGGCCCTACTTCCCATTGACGATGCGGAGACTCAAATGGAAGGCCATGGGGTTGGAATCAGTCACAACCTTGGTGGAATGCATGAGGATATAATGACACAATTTTTGGACCGAGAACACGACAAATAGTGCTAATTTTTCTTCATGCGAGTAGGACACAGGTGGACCGGCAAGGTTATTACTGACATAATAGATCACATGTTCGGCACTGTTATCATCTTCCTGGATAAGGACACCAGCAAATGAATATGTGGAAGCGGAGATGTATAGAATGAAATCGCGGTCAAAGTTAGGGGGACGAATCAAGGGAGCAGATGTGAGAGCATGCTTGAGGGCATCAAAAGACTATTGAGCACATGTATCCCAGACAAAAGGTGTGTGAGATCGAAGAAGTCTAAGGAAGCCGTGTGCGGTAGTGGCATAGTGAGGAACGAATCGGCGAAGAAAATTAGCTTTGCCTTGGAGACTTTGAGCTGGCGTAAGGTACGAGGCAGAGGAAGTTCAAGAATGGCTTGAACCTTCAAAGGGTCGAGATTTATCCCATATTTAGACACGATGAAGCCGAGGAGACGACTGGCGGGAACACAAAAGACACATTTCAAAGGGTTAACGCGAATGTTATACTTGCGGCATTGGAGGAAAATGGTACGCAGGTCATGAAGGTGTTGCGCCCGATGTTTAGAACGTGCAGTAAGGTCATCTAAATAGGCAAGGATAAAATGGGTTAAGTCATGGAAGAAATAATACATGGCTCATTGAAAGGTGGCGCCGGAATTTTTAAGGCCAAATGGCATGAATCAGTATGCGAAAGTACCCCATGGACTAATGAACGCGGTTTTAAGTTGATTAGCACGACGGATAACAATTTGGTTGTATTCGGAGAAGCCATCCATAAAGGAGAGAATCTCATGCCCCGCACACTCATCGATGATTTGGTCAATAAATGGTGTGGGGAAGTTTTCCTTGGGACACGCTTTGTTCAGATCATGAAATTTAGTGCAAACACGAATGGTGCCTAGTTTTTTGAGGATGGGAACTGGGTTAGACACCCAAGTGGTATATTCAATGGGGTAAATGAAACCAGCCTACTGGAGCTTGTCGATTTCAGCTTTGATGGCATCACGTCTGGAAGGATGGATGGGTCTCAAATTTTTACGAATTGGAATGGCATCAGGTCATGTGTCGATGTGATGTTCAACAATGGCAGGATCGAGTCCGGGCATTTTTTAGTATGACCAGGCGAAAACATCATGGAATTACTTGAAGAGTTTCGTGTAGGCTTCAATTTCTTCCAGAGTGCATTGGGCACCCATGGTGATATGTTCTTCAATACCTGGCTTGACAGAAATGTCGATTTTTATGGTGGGAGAGATATTAGCCATATTTCCTTCTTCGAAAGCGTCAGGTGCAGGGATGGGGTTTTTGAACCAATCAACTTTATCAGGAATGAAGTCTTTGGATTTGAGGGCATATTGATCATGGGATGGATGGGGGAGAAAATATGCGTGATGGTGCATATCGTCCCATGGAAAATCAGGGTGGGTCATGGCTTCCATGATGTCTTCATCGGACTGGAAGATGGGAAGAGAGGATGGAAGAGGTTGACCTAAGGAGGTAGAGGGATGAGACTCTTGATTGTGAGGTGAAGGGCTCACAGGTATGGGGTCATGTGAGGGAACAGATTGAGCAGTTGAATGATCAGGCGAAGCATCAGGGGAAGGTACTACGAGGTTGGTATTCGAGAATCACGGGGATGAGGAAAGGTAGGAAATGGTAGCTAAAGTTTTGTTCATGTCAGTATTAGGAGGAGAAATGGTAATCATGGTGGACAGGTGATCCGGTGTGAGGGAAGAAGGATTACGGGTGAGAGAGGCTTCAAATTGGTGGTATGTGGCTAAAGAAGTACGATACTCATCAAGGCGGAGGCAAAGGTGGGTATAGTGGCCACGGAAATTGCACAAATAATAAGGGTTATTGGTGCACAAGTTCTTAAGTTTAGGGGTAGGACCTGGTACGGTGACATGGACTTCTGGGAGGTCTGATTCTGGAAACGTTTCATTAACCATGGTATTGAGAGGTGGTAACTCAGGACAGGTATGAGTGGCGTGACCAACAACATCACATAGAGCACACTGGATGGGATGTTTGGGAGGCCGAGGAGGGTTAGAGTTGGGCGGGGTAGGTTGGTCTTTTGATGCCCCCCTGTGAGATTTTCTATTTTTACTCGAAGCAGTTGCAACAAGAGGCAATGCTTGTTGAGGTGACTGAGGCACCAGCATAGCAAGAGGAGTGGTGGGGATTGGTTGAACTGGGTTCAAAGTAATATATGGTTTAGGTTGACCTGGCGAAGTGGTGGCGGGAGGGTCAAGATACCAGACGGGTATACCCAAGGTCAAGTTGGGGAGGGATAGGGTGGCCAAGTTAGGGACCGAATAAGCACCAGGAGGGGGAGCGAGGAAAGGGATCTCTCCAGCATGGAAATGGCCAGGAGGAATGGTGCTAAGGGGGTTGATTTTAGGTGAAGTCAACCCATGAGAATTGGTGGTAGAAGAAGATTCAGATGGAAGAAGGGTGGCTAACGGGGGCAAAGGGCTAGGAGCCGGTTGAGGTTGAGGTTGCGGACTAGCCAAAGTGGGCTCTGTAAGGTGAGCCCATGATGATTGCATCATGCAAATGTTCGCCAAGTTAGGATTAGAGATGGGAGGGGAGGCGAAAAAGGTGCCGAGCAAAGAGGAGTATTTGTAGATGCCAGGGGAGACATTGGTCAAAGAATCAACATATTTCTTGTTGGTGATAGTAGAGATGGTGGACTCAGGGGGGGTTTGAGATTTTGGTTCATGGTAAGTCAACTGGTCAATGGTGACGATCTTGCCATTATGAGGGAATAACATATTGCGGTGGACTGCGGATGGGACAATAGACATCGCATAGGTGTAACTACGCCCCAAAAGGATGTTTTAGTCAAGAGGGCATCGATAACTTCGACATCGACACAAACAGTCTTGCCAGCAAGGGTGATAGGACAGTTACGGAATAGGCCAATGCGCTGGGAGGCATGGCCATCCCATGCATGAAGGGTGATGGTGGAAAGGGCTAGTTCAGGGGATCTGAGTTGTTTCCAAATCGAAGCAGACATTACGTAGGTAGATGCCCCCTCATCAATAATGCACCGAGAAACATTGGTGTTTCAGATTTTGACTGGGATTTGGAAAGCAACCGAAGGAGGGAGAGGGGGATGGTCTAACTGACGGGCATCGAAAATAATAAATTGGTCATTACAAGGATCTATGTCACCCACGGTAGATAGTAGAGCCCTATTTTGAGAAGGACATGACTGGAGGAGTTCCAGCGTTGAAATGGCAGTAGGAGATTGGGCCAAATAAGCTACTATGCGGTATGAATGGGTAGCCCGACCAGAGGCAAAATTTCGGCGTAATGGTCCCTTAGGAGTCTTGGGATGGACCACGGCTTGGGGCGGAGGGAGTTGCAAGGGACCATTGGGTGTCGATAGAAGCTCTATAGGACCTGACGATGGAGATTCCGAGACAGACGGAACAGGAGGTGTGGAATACTGACAGAACCGAGTTTGAATGTTGAGGTTGACAGTGAGAGGCGGGTCAGAGGCCATCATGAAAATCTGGTAATCAGAGGAACCAGAAGGGGGAGGTTGAGTGGTTACCGGGGGATGAGGTGGTTGAGTAGCCACAAATCCTTGTTTTGGGAAAGGATCGATAAACATAGCAGGTTGAGAAGTCACGGGGGTGGGAGGGGCAGTAGGGGAGGAGTGTTGCCCCCTCACGGTGGCCTAAGAATCCCATAGCTACCGCATTTCAGGTAATAAGGGACAATCGTGAATGTAGTGACCATAAACACTGCAACACGCACAGGGCTTATTGGTGCGAAGGGGCCTGTTCATCTTGGGCTGAGAGCCCGGTGGCTGGTTGCCAGTGGTAGAGTCGATATTGGAAGGAGTGGGTCCACGATTACTAGAAGTGGATTGGTTGCCTCTTCTCCCTCTTTGAGAGGGAGGAAAAAAAGGTGCCCCCTGCTGTGAAAATACTTTCCCTAGAGGGGGTAGTAAGTGTGGTTGCGGGGGTGGAAAAGGCAAGGGGGTGGGAGGTCCAAATGCTGGAGGGGCTAGGACACCAGGTTGTGGATAAGGGTAAGGGGTAGGTTGGGCAGCAGGAAGGTAAGCAGGAGGGTGGGCAAAAGGAGGAGGCATGCCGTAGCTTGAATACATGCTACCTGGAGGGGAGAAAATGTTGGAGGGGCTGGCCCCTGGAGGAAAACCATGGCTCGGTTGGGTAGAGGTATGTGATAGGGCTCCAATGATACCATCGACAGAGTGAGATGCCTCGGAGGCTTTAGGGCCATCGAGTTTGGGAAGTTCAGGGAGGACGGTATAAACATAACTAGATTGGGCGTAGATAAGGTCATACTTCAAGGCTATTTGGAGGGCGGCTTCTTCAGTTTGGGGAAAATGGGATGCGACATATTTTCCAATGGGAGGTAAGAGAGAGTGAAGGAACCAGTCCATGTAAACCCAATCTTAAAAGGGGGGGAGCGGGGCATAAGCTCTGTCATCGCTGCCATTCCTCGACATGAGCAGAAAGGCAGGTCGAAGAGGATTGATGGAAAGAGGTTAAAATCTCGGTACCAGTGTCGTATCGAAGGGGGAGCTGGAAATAGGATAAAAAGGCTTGGGAAATGGTTGCAAAAGTGGTATGGGAGGAGGTGGCCTGCTCAACATACCATTTAGAGGCTTCGTCGGTAAGAGTGCGTTGGAACAATCTAAGACGAATAGAGTCGTCAGTAATGGAATTGGAGGAACACCACATATGGAAGGATCAGATATGGTTGGAGGGATCCTCACTAGCAAGGCCTTCAAACTTGGGAATGTCGGAAGGGAGTTTGGTTGGCATAGCAGGCCAACTAACATTGTGGCGGATAGGGTCGTTGATTAGCTGATTGAAGTCGGGGAGACTAAGGCCAACCATATAAGGGAGCAATGGGGCAGTCGAGGTAGGTCCCGAGGTTGTTCCACTGGAAACAGACCCAACAGTAGTATTGGGGTTGCTGCTGTTAGTAGGCCCTGAAGAAGACATGGTAAAAGTGACAGGGGGAGAACCAGGAGTAGGGGGAGAACCCGAACAATCAGAGGAAGAGTCGGAGTGCAGACTCGGGGGAGGACTTACTTGATGATGACGGGAAGGAGGAAGTCGACCAAGCAGAAACTAAGGGTGAAGGCCAAGAAGTGTCCGAGAAAGGCACCTTGGGGGTGCAATGATGACACGAAGAAGAGAAACCAACAAGGGTAGGGGGGAAAAAATCAAGTGAGGTCAAGGGAAGAGAGGTGCAATGAAAATTGATTTTAAAGTCTTTTCCAGGTGGTGATAACCAGGCACTTCTTCGCTTAGGGTCGGTGTGTGGCGTGCGTTAATTTTAATTGTTTAAACCCAGACGTTTTGAGAGTAAAAGAAAAAGTGTGCTGCGCAATGGAAAAGAAATCTGCAGTAATAAAACTGAAAAAACAGAAAATTAACAACTAAAAATGAAGCAATCTAACCCAAGAAGGCGGGTCTCTCAAAACTAGTCGATAAGAGGGAAAAAATAGGCAAAGCATGTTGAGAAAGAGGCCAATAGATCGAAGGTCCGGAGGGACTGGGATCTAAAGGGTAAATCTGCTGAAAAATGGTGCAGAGAACAACAAATAGGCAGAGGCAAGGTTGCTGCGAAAAAGGAGGAGATCAACTAAAAATAGAAGAGGCAAGGAAGTGGCCTTAGAAATGAGCCCAAAAAAAATGATATGAGGTGTTTTGAGAGGGGGAAGAGCTGATCTAAAGGGATCTGAAAAGGAGGTATCAGATCTGGGAAAAAGAGGGCTGAAATGCTGGAAATTCAAACTTCTGAAACCATAAATACTCGTCCACAAAAAGTGGAGGGTACTAGAGCCCTAAGGGGCAAAATTCCCTCTTATTTGAGTGAAGTGGATCAGAAATAGGTCCAAACGGGCAGAGACAGAGGCTGGAAAACCCCGACAGAAGCTTTAGACAAACACAAAAAAAGTGCTGAAAAATTTGCAAAAAAAGTGCAGGTCGCAGGTTCTGACCTATTTTCAGTCCAGATCGCAGGTTTGGGGCAGAAAAGTGCGTCCTGAGGCTGAGGTCACACTTTTTGGGCCGATAAGTGCGACCTGCAGATCTGGCTCTCTCGGCAGCAGAGTTTAGAAAAATTTTGTCGTTTCAGCTGCGGCTGAGGTCTGTCACCTGCGAAATAAGGCCAGAAACACACGGAAGTTAAAAATTTGATTGTTTGAGGGTTTTAGGAGTGAAAAACACCATAAAAATAGGAAAAACAGAAAATGGAAGAGAAACACCAGGGTCTGAAACAACTGGATATGTAGGAATATATAAAACGATAGTGGTCGCAAAAGAAAACCCGTGTGGAGTTGCCAAATGTTAGTATGAATCTTTTGTCATAAAATATCACTTTAGCTATGCATAAAAAATAGCCCTAACATCGATTATGGCTACAAAATACCTTTAAGATTGCTGCACAAATTCAGATCTAAGCACAAAGATATTAAGCGGATAAAAAATAACATGGCTCCATAGATCCAATGAACAAGACAAGAAGAACATATATGAAAGAATTTTGTATTATATTAAAAAATGAGGCACCTGAGAGGAAAACAGGAAAGGTGTTTTCCAGTTCTCCTCAGTGGGATGGGTTCTTGGAAGTCCTCAGTGTTTTAGATCTAGCATTTCTCTCTCTTATGGATGTGAAAAAGCAAACATAGAACTCAATGGGAGTTCACAAAAGAAAATGGAAAATGGTGGCCAGCAGAAGATCTAGAGTGATCTAATGCAATGAAGGTGATTAATGAATGGGGAAAAACCCCCTATTTATAACAAAATATTGGGGCGTTCTAGAACTCGGTGCATGAATAAAATATTATTAATCGAATTGTAGAAGCACCTTTTAGGAATATTTTATTATATTTGTTAGAGGGAAAAGGATTCTTGACTTGGGTAAATTCCTTTATTTATAAATAATAAATAAATAAATGATTTATTTATGATTTTAGGGGAATGATAGGAATATAATTAAATAAATAATGGTTTATTTAATTATTTATGTATGATTTAGTCAAATTTTACTAAGAATACTATTGAAATAATGATTTAAATAACTTATTCTTAGGAAATAATTAAATAAATAAGGATTTATTTAATTAATTTCCTTGTTTTGGGTTAAATATGACCAAATAAGTTATTTTATATGGTGAAAGCAATTTTACTTAGGGTATAATTGGTCTTACATGGTGTACTTGGGTTCATCTAATAATAATAGGTTAGATGACCAAAAAAATGGTGTAACACTGTGGTAAGTTTTTAAAAATTCTGAGTGTCTTCCTAAAGGAGAAGTGTGAAATTCCAAAGTAATCTTTTGTTTTAGTTGGGAATTCTTACAAAGATATAAGCGATATTTGTACCATAAAGAATCATTTTTCCAACTAAATGTATCGGATGTACTAGGATCTTGCTGGAACTTTTGAATGAGTGCCCATACTTCTTTGTCCTTCTTCCATTCATCTCCCACTTTGGTTATCCAATCTGGTTGGATAATAGAAATGGCACAAAGCAATGCTTCCACCTCCTCATTCTTTCTTGAGAGTGCATCTGCAGCAACATTAAGCTTCCCTTTTTTGTAGATTATTTCAAAGTCATAACCCAACATCTTTGTGACCCATTTTTGTTAAGAGGAAACATAGTCTGGCTCCAAAACTATGTATGCATGATCAGACTGGCCACCTTGAAAAAAGTGTCTTCTCATTAAGTAAACTTCTCCACCATTTATTTAGTGGCCAGTACGTCAAAATTCTTCCCATAAACAGGTTTATGCAAATATTTTCCTTGATCGATGAATTTCAAAAGAAATGGGTCTTCCTTCCTACATTAAAACAACAACAATTCCATTTCCCGAGGCATCACATTCCACAATAAAGGTTTTTGTGAAGTCTGGCATAGCTAAGACCGGTGCTAGGCACATTGCCTCTTTAAGATGTTCAAAGGCCTTAGTTGCTTCAGGAGTCCATGAAAATGCATCTTTCTTCAATAATGTTGTTAGAGGTGCTGCTATTCTCCCATAATTCTTAACAAACTTGCGATAATACCCTGTTAACCCGAGAAATCCTCGCAACTGCTTTATGGTTGTGGGGACTTTCCATTCCTTAATGGCCTTAATTTTGTTAGGGTCTACCTTAACACCCTCGTGAGATACAATATGACCTAGATATTCCACCTCTTGTACTCCAAAGAAACATTTGGATGTTTTTGCATATAATTGTTTCTCCTGCAATAGTTTGAGCACCCTGTCAACATGTTCAACATGATCCTTCCAAGACCTGTTGTAGATTAGCATATCATCAAAAAATACTAGCACAAATTTTCTAAGGAAGGGTTTGAAAATGGAATTCATCAACCCTTGAAATGTAGAAGGTGCATTGGTAAGGCCAAAAGGCATGACCAAAAACTCATAATGACCCTCATGAGTTCGAAATGTTGTTTTTGGAATATCTTCAATCTTCATTCTAATTTGATGATATCCTGAACGAAGATCCAACTTGGTAAAATAAATTGCTCCATGTAATTCATCCAATAATTCATCAATCACAGGAATGGGAAATTTATCTTTAATGGTGAGCTTATTGAACTCCCTATAATCCGGACACATGCGCCATGATCCATCCTTCTTGTGTACCAATACTACAGGAGCAGAGAAAGAACTTTGACTAGGTTGAATTATACCAGCCTCTAACATTTCTGCAATCATACATTCAATTTCGTTCTTTTGGACATAAGGATATCTATAAGGCCTGATGTTTGGAGGAACACTTCTTGGAATCAAATGAATAGCATGATCATGATCACGAATAGGTGGGAGTCCTTTGGGAGTTTCAAACACCTTGGAATGATTGTCCAAGACTTGTTGGAGATCTGCAGAAACAGATGATTTTGATGTTGGAACTTCTAGTGAGCATAATTGTGCAATTACGCCTCGCTGTTCTTTCTTTAGAAGCTTTGTCATGACATTAGAGCTTATTATCCTTCCTGGCTTCCCCGCAATACCCCGTAATTCGACTTCCTTTCCTTCTGAAAAAAATTTCAAGAAAAGTTCTTGAAAATTAAAAGCTACCATCCCTAAAGATTGTAACCATTGTACTCCTAGTACAACATCAGCACCTCCCATAGGAATGGAAAGCATTGGACTATTCAATACATATTCCCCCATGGTTAGCTTGATATTATGGCATTTTCCAGAGAAATTTATAGTTCCTCCATTTGCAACCTTCACTTGACATTCTGGTGCTGGGTATAGGAAACAATTCAATTCCTTGGCTACCTTACAATGAATAAAATTATGGGTACTACCTGAATCAATCAACACTATTACCTTTTTCTTCTTGATATGTCCTTCTATATTGAGAGTTTGAGAGTGGTAATTCACCAATGTTATCATGTACGATATGATCAACCTATTTCTTCCTCTAGGGCCTAAGTTCTGTGTATATCCTCTTCTTGTTAATTTTCTTCTTCCTCTTCACAATCTATGTAAAATAATTTCTTCTCAGCACACTTATGACCTTTAGTGTATTTGCTATCACAACTGTAGCAAAGCCCCTTTTCTCTTTTTTCTTCCAATTGTTGTGGTGTCAACCTTGTAGGTTGTGGAAATCTAGGAGTAGCAACACTTCCATCTTTATAGAAGTGAGTGGTAGGCTTCCTTGTCGCCATAATTTTACATTCAATTTTTCTTGCCAACCTGAATGCCTTCTCCAATGAATCAGGTTCCAAAATGCGAATTTCATGTTGAATGTTATCCTTTAAAGTACCTATGAAGAGATCAATCCTGTGTTCCTCTGGAATATCAGTTACCCTAATATTCAATTTTTGGAAGTCCTTAATGTGCTCCCCCACTAAACCATTTTGTTTGAGGTTTATCAATTGGCTAAAGAAGGTGTTGCTCTTTGTATCCTCATAATGTGCTATCAATTCCTCAGTAAAAGTTGTCCAAGTGATAATTTTTTTACGGGAGCAAAGCCATCGATACCATACAATTTTGTTCTAAATGTAAAGTCGCAATGCATACATTTTGTGTGTTTTTCACATTATGGAGATCAAAATATTGCTCCATTTGTAGTACCCATGTTACAGGATCCTTTCCATCAAACTTCCTCATATCCATTTTGGGAATATGGTGGTTCTTCCCGGTAACATTAGAGTATATGAAGTCACGATTAACATTTATTTTGTTCTCATCATGAGTTTCCTCTACTATCCTTTCACCATTAGGAAACATTTCTTGTATCAACTTTGTTAAACCTTCCATGTCTGCTTTCAGGTTATTCTTCATGTTTTCCATGTTTCCTTTCATTTTTTCATCGATCTTAGCTTCCATGTCATCCATATTAGATTCCATGCCATCTATCTTAGATTCCACACCTTTCTTCAAACCATCCATCTTCACTTCCATGCCTTTCTTCAAAACATCCATTTTATTTTTTGTTGCTCTTTGCGAGAGCGAAATTTGTTGCACTTGCTCTTGTAATTTTGATAGATCATGTTGCAATTATTCATCTTCATGAGTCATAGTAGAGCCTTCTAAAGGCTTAATGGGTGTTGATTTATTTTTATGGGGAATTTTTTTTGAACCCAATACTAATATATATTCTACAATATGCCCTTGGAATCAATTCAAATTGATTCTTCAAACAAGACTTATGCAATTCATAAAACAAACACACAACTTTTTCTTGCTTTTGAGCAGCTCGATATTGAAATTGGATTAACTTTGTGATTGTTTCTCTTCAATATCTAAAATTGGGCTCTGAGGTAGCCTTTTGAATTATCTTTCAAAAGCCAGAGGTCTGACTTGATTTGGATTCTCCAAGACAAAGCTATGTCCAATCTCCCACAATGACCTAATTATGGACTAGTTCAGTAGAGTGAACTTGTACGACTTTCCACGTGTCATTATTTCATCCTTTAGCTTTGAAATTGATAGGAAATAAACTAAATTCCATGTACTTACAACCAATTTTTACGGAACTCCAATCCGATGCTCAGAGAGAGAGTTATGGAGATTTTCCCATGATCACCTCTTTGAGATGAAATTCAGGAGCCTGACAAAGAACTACCTTCCACAGATCATATCTTCAAAAGTATTGTGAACAAAGATTTGAAATTTTTCATAGTGTTTCCTCCAAATTTCATCTTTGTTCCCTAAAAATTTCAGATTTTTAACCTTCGTAGAAAAAAAGTTATAGCGCAAATGCCACAATGACCTGCTTAGATTAAATTTAGGAGCCTAAAAAAACACGTAACTTCCACAAATCATATCTCTGAAAATATTGTCAGCAAAGCTCTGAAATTTTTTGACAGTGTTCCTTGGGATTTCTTCTTCGTACCCTAAAAATTTCAGCTTCTGAAACTTTGTAGAAAAAAATTTATGGTGAAAATGCCACAATGACCTGTTTGGAATAGCAAAACCCTAGAATCCAAAGCTCTGATACCAAATCTTGTGAAACCAGCTCCAAAAATAGAAGAAAAAAGATATCAACGCCTTAAAAATAAGCCAATTAGAGGGAGCAGCCTCAAATACATTATATTAATTAACAATTCTTGGATGATACAAATTACAAAACCTTGTTTCTATATATAGGAGTCCATGGGGTCATAATGTAATCCTAGCCGACCTAACAATAATAATTTAAGGGCACAATAATAACAATATGGGGGTTACAGGGGCACAATAATAAAAATAATGGGGCTACACTAACAAAAATAAGGGACTATACTAGTAATATAGGGACGTAATATTAGTTGAGGTGTTAGGTCACTAAAAAATAGTATTAGCTCAAGATTTGGTCACCTCGGGTGGTCCTTTGCCCCGTGAGTGTCCTATAAGCCCTGTCAGATGTCAAGTTGTGGTCACTAAATTTTAGTTGTTGACCTGAGTTCCATAACATAATATTATAGGTTAGTTCATCTCATAGTAAATCTTTGTCTCATGTTTATCCTAGGAGACCGGCGATTTTGGGTAATTTTAGGAGGGTTGGTTACATGCTAGTGAAGCAATGCTTCTGATCCCTTAAAGTTACTATGTCCGGGTACCAAAAAAGTATGTTGGTAGCAGAGAAACACCATAGATGACATGAAAAATTTGAACATCTTAAACTTAGGAGACTTGTTTAATCCCTCTCCCTAATAAAAACAATTGAAGTTTACCTACCCTTGCAAAGTGTGTTAAGCTAGCAAGATGAGTAAAATTGTAATGTTCCCAAAATTAGCATGAAGCTAATTGGAACATTAATTTTTCCTATATCATATGGGAGGTGAATAAATGGGTAAGGAAGCCAATGAATAGGAATAAAATCCCTCGTAATTTGAAATGGATCATCAGAGTAGCTACATTTTTCACCCTCAAGTGTGAAAAGGGGCAAATGCATGAGGACAAGGTCAAGTTTGACCAAGTCAACAATGCTCCCATAGTGGGAGTGGATCACCTTGAAAGACAATGCAGTGTGAAATGGGAAGAGATCATTGGGTGGAGGAAACCCTAATGTGTGGGGGCCAAGGCAAGGAAGCTTTCATTTGTATAAAGGGAGGACAAGGCAGCCATATAAGGATATGTTGATGAATATAGAATTTGGTCTGCATGACTATCTATTGTCTTCAGTTGTTTAACTGAGATTGTTGTGCTACTTAGCACAAGGGGATTTCATTTTTAGGAGTCCTTCTCCCTTCTTGAGAGGCCTCTTGAGGGATTGTACGTCATTCTCCACATTTCATGCTCAAGGCCAAACCACCTCCTTCAGCTACAACGTTATTCCTGTAGTAGGGAACATTGTGTTGTAGGGTGTTGTAGTGGAGGGTTCCACAACACCATTTCCTGGGCTTATCTTTCAGAGGAGGGAGCTTCTATTCCTCTGGGAGGTTAGTGAGGAAGATTCAGGAGCTGATTAAAGATATTTGGCATTAAGCCAAGCACTTTCCATCTCCTACAGTGCAGTCCATCTCCTTGACTGCGTTATTTCTAAGTGTATTTGCAGTAGGGGATTGAACTACTATTTTTGAGGGTGAGATCTTCAGTGATTGGATCATCCTTTCACATGAAAGATCCATTGGATGAGATTCAGCCATCATATGCAACATCTTAACCTATCTCCATCCATTTCCAGATTTTGAGTTGCAGCTGCTACCCTGCAACTCCAACATTTTGGCAGATTTGCATATTTCAGCCAATCCTTCCAGGATTGTCTAGAAATTGCCTTTGGGAGACTATATTTTTTCTCCCCATAATGTATGAGCTTTATATTGATATATTCATGTATTGACATTAGTTTTCAGCAATTATTCTTCATAGACCGCGCAGTCATAGCCATGGATTTTTTCATGTAGCAATATTTTTCATTTATCATGTATATGTTCTATTGAGGGTTGCATTGCCCCACTTGAGTGATTGTTTCATAAAATATTTGTATACATTATTGAATATATGGTCTAAAATGATGGTTATTTGGATCTTCTGGAATTCTATGTGTTAATGTATCACTGCTACTCCATTGGTGTGTTTACATATTGTTGTTGCTCCACATTTGGAATATCTTAAGATATTCCCAATAGTGTAGATTTTCCCTATTTCAGGATATTACAGTGGTATCAAAGCATGATCTTTGGCTCAGCCTGTGAGTTTTAGCCATAAGAAGATAGAGGAGATCAAGATGATGAAAAGGATGAGCTTGCTCTCATTAGTTTTAAGATCTAGAAAGGAACTCTCCAAGGAGGTTAAGAAGAATGAAGAACAAGAAGAGGAAGGACCATGCACTTCCTACTCTCAAAGAGAAGAAGACATGAAGCATGAAGAACAACTAGAATCTGAAGTTCCAAGTGAATATGTTGCTAAATACTGAGCTAAACCTAGAGCCTTTAAAGAGACTCTAGCTTTACCACAATTTATTCAGCTGAAGGAATAGAGAAGACCCCACATATATGGGATGATCAGAGGTAATAGATTTCTATTGTCCACTTTTTATGGATCACTCACATGTGCAGATGAGGGTTGGGTAATGAAGCTAGAGGCTTTCTTCCCACTACATCCTGTAGTAGACAGAAAGGCTATAGAAATTGCAGTGTTGCACCTTGAAGGTGAAGTAAATATTTGGTGGTTTAGCCATTTGAGCCATGAAAGGGTTTATACTCTTTCTGAGTTTTCTCAAAGGATGATCCGAAGATTTGGAAAAAGGAGGGAGGAGCCCTCACCACTAGTTGAAGAGGCATGTACCAACGCTGCTATAACCATGGAGGAGCAGCCTTCATCTTCAGCAGTTTGGAAGCCAACATATATGAAGAGGAGACTCTTACAGCCCTACAAGGAGGTTCCAAATTTCACCAAGGTATGCTTAAATGTCCATCTCTTGTCATTTCAGCAAACATTATGGATGGGTCCACATCACTTTATACTCTTGACTTAGAGCAGCAGAATTGCACTGTGCTGTACAAGAGCAGTGATGAAGAAAAGAGGAATCATTCCTCATGGGAGCATTCAAAGGGAAGCTTCATTTGGGAAGCCATGAAATAAGTAGTAAGAAAGAGTAGACATCTGGAGATAAGAAACTCTTTCTCCTCTCTATATGAAACTCTCTCAATGAGCATGTCATCGCTCAAAGAGATACTTCTACTTGAAGTAGATTAAAGGCCTATTTGGTTTTGGAAGGCCATGCATGATGAGGAGATCTCATGGAGAGATTTCATTGGAGGTGCACTTCAATACATCAGGGAGTGCAAAGTTCTTCAACAGTCTGAGCAGGCTCCTTCATTCTCACACTTGGATCTTTATGGATTCAAGGACGAGTAGATAGATTATGGAGGACATCATAGGATGGATAACATCTCTCATGCTTGTGTTGGAAATTCCTTGAGCTCTACACATAGTGATGGGAGGTTTCTTCCTACCACCTATTTGGGTCCTTATGGGAACAAATTGATCCTTGAGAAGATTGCATTTCAATATCCCATGAAATGCAAATATAGAAATTTGATTTGGTAGGATGGTAGCCTTCATGGGAGGAGTACCAAGATGTGGATGGAGAGCAAGAAGTTGGTGATCTACTTGCAAATTTATGATACCAAGCAGCACGAGGCTTGGCTGCGCTGGTTACTCTTGAAGGAGTTTGGCCACCACTTGGGATATACTCTTCCTAAGGGTATGGGGATTGAAAATATGTGGCAGGATTCTTGCATCATTGAGCACTAAATATTATGGATCCATGGTGTTGATGTGACATTCATATCATTCATTATGTCTTCATCACAAGACTTGTATGATGAGAGCATGAGGAGGCAACAAACATTTTTGTTTCTTGTGTTGTACTTGAGAGAGTAAGGGAAAATTTTCTCTCACATGTTGTATGATATTGCAGGAGTAGAATATGGCACTATCAGGGTGCAAAGGGGCTACTCCTTGGCCTTTTATGATCAGGGAGTACTTCCATTTTTGGAGGAATTTCCAAATTGCAGCAACATTGTTGGAGAAGTCTTTAACAAGGATCATTTCAAAGAAATGAGCTATGGGTTGGCAAGAGCCTATTTGCATAGGCCAACAATATTGTTCCTTTGGAGCATGCACTTATTCATGTATTCATGCATCACTTTACTTTCAGCACATGGCGAGAATGTTGTTGTTGCATCTATTTATTGTGTAAAACAACATTTGCATCTTCTTACCATTTTCATACAATGCATTTCTCCACAAGAGGGCAAGTTTATTGTTGAGCCCCATGAGAAAGATTTTGCCAGATATTATGATGGAGATATCCATCCTTTGTTTAACCATGGGCAAGTGTTTTATTCTCTATTATATGCTTAATTGGCACACTCACTCATTTACTATTCACTAGTAGGTGTGATGATTCATACCACTAGCCATTTGTCAAAACACCACTTGCCGTACTATTTTCTGAAGTTGCAGTGGGAGATACTGTGTTGTGTCCACTTGAGACATTGTTTGTATCATGCAACATCATGTAAAAATTTCATAAAATCTCTCATTTGGATACCCTATGATGACCATGTTCTATTCATCATGGATGACCTGTTTCGGGCCAGCTTGTTCTTCAATGTTGGAGAGGAGATCCTTGGAGGATTGTTCTTCATTTTTCCACTTAAGGGAAAAATTATTGCAGTCCAAGATCAACACATACTCTACACATATCATGAGTGGAGAGGAGGACAACGTAGGGTAGACTACCATGTCTACCATGATCAGATTTTTAGCCCACCTATTTTGCATGAGCCAAAGGTGGAGGAAGACTTTCAAGAGTTGCCATGTTGGAAGGTAACTAATTTTGTATGGTTGATTACTTGGGGACGGGAGATTCATATGGGGATGATAGATCCAAATTCATTTTAGCCTCATGCCTAAAGAGGGCCCTTCAGTTCTATCCTTGCAGTTGCTTTAGGACAACAACATTTGGGAGGGGAGGACTGTAATGTTCCCAAAATTATTATGGAGCTAATTGGAACATTAATTTTTCCTATATCAGCTAGGAGGTAAATAAATGGGTAAAGAGGCCCATGATTAGAAATAAAATCTCTCATAGTGTGAAAGGGATCATCAGAATAACTTGATTTTTCATCTTCCAGTGTGAAAGGGGAGCAAATGCATGAGGAAAGAGTGGAGCACTTGAGAAGACAACGTAGTGTGAATGGAGGATCATTAGGTAGAGGAAACCATAATGTCTGGGGGCCAAGGCAAGGAGGTTTTCATTTGTATAAAGGGAGGACAAGGCAACTATAGGAGGATATGTTGATGAATATAGAATTTGGTTTGCATGACTATTTGTTGTCTCCAGTTGTTTAACTGAGATTGTCATGCTGCTTAGCACAAGGGGATCTGATCCTATTTAGGAGTCCTTATCCCTTCTTGAGAGGAATCTTGAGGTATTTTAATTCGTTCTCCACATTTCAGGCTCAAGGTCAAGCCACCTCCTTCAGCTACAACGTTATTCCTGTAGTAGGGACCGTTGTGTTGTAGGGTGTTGTAGTGGAGGGTTCCACAACACCATTTCCTGGGCTCATCTTTTAGAGGAGGGAACTTCTATTCCTCTAGGAGGTTAGTGAGGAAGATTCAGGAGCTAACTAAAAATCTTTGGCATCGGGCCAAGCACTTCCCATCTCCTACAATGCAGTCCATCTCCTTGACTACGTTATTTCTTAGTGTATTTGTAGTAGGGGATTGCACCACTATTTTGGAGGGTGAGATCTTCAGTGATTGGACCGGCCTTTCACCTGAAAGATCCATTGCATGAGATTCAGCCATCATATGTAGAATCTTCTGCTATTTCCATCCATTTCCATTTTTTGAGTTGCAACTGCTACCCTGCAACTCTGGCATTTTGGCAAATTTGCATATTTCAGCGAATCCTTCCACGATTGTCTAGATGGGTAGATGGTAGATGGTATCTCTTATAGTCTCTAGAGGATAAAAATGTTTTTATCCAAACAAAACCACATCTTGGACATTGTATTCTTTAGTTTTTTTCTATGGTTTTACTCTATGTAAACTTATTATAATATACAACATTTTGGGTTGTTTACAAGAAAAAGAAAAAAAACCATGTTTATTCATTTCTATTTTTTTATTATTTCATATATCTTATTTATTTTCTATTTTATATTTATATATTATATTTTAATTTGGGCTCATAACTTTGTTATGGGTAAATGGTATCTCTTCTATTCTTATAAGGACAAAAAAACTTTTGGACATTGTCTACTTTAGTTTTTCCATGATTGTACTTTATCTAAACTTATCATAATATAAATAATTTTGGCTTATTTACAAGAAAGAATAACTAATCAGACATGTATATTCATTTTTACTTTTTTATTATTGCATACATTTTATTTTATTTTTATATATAGTATTTAATTTGGGCTCATAACTCTCTCATGGGTTGATGGTATTTTTTAAACTCTTCTCAGGACAAAAATACTTTTTCTAGAAGTAGCAAGACATATTAGACATTATATACTTCAGTTTTTGCATGACTATATTTGATGTAAACTTATGATAACATAAAGAATTTTTGCTTGCTCTAAAAAATAAATAAATAACTAAACATAAATAATATCAAATAATAGCTAAAATGAAATTGTTGAATTATGTGTCACTATTTTGAAGGAGGGTGTTAATGACCTAGCCCCTAAAATGTTGTTGTGCTATCATGTTGTTAGGATGAAAAATTACTCAATGGAATCACACAATTTATCCCATATGTCTTCACTTTTGATTTCCAAATTCACCATCTTTTTGAAAACTTCATCGACTTCAATGTACCTCTCGAAATTTTTTTTCTTGAGGAAGACATGCCTAATTTTCTACTTTATGATCTAGTTGAACTCTAAGGCTTCGAGAAAGGCCTTCCTTGTAATCTCTCCCTTGATTCCTAAAAAAATTGTCTTATCTACTGCAATATTATATAAATTTTTGCAATAATATTCTAAACTAATCATCTTATCATTTGGAGCTACGAATCCAGGTAGTCCCTTTTGATTGAAAACACTAAATTTTGAATGAATCCTTTGGACAACAATGTCCAAGGGTGGTTGTTCTTTCAAGAATGTTTATTTCCTCCTACTCTTCCCTGCTTTTTGAATTTAAGACCTTTATCATATATGTGGCTTCTGCATGTTTAGTCTTCGAAGCTCCTTTCTCTTCATGTATTTCTCGCCTCGATTTTGTAATAAATTTATGTTGTTCAAAGATGATTTGTATGTATGGCCATACATTTTTCATGGATTGGTTGATTTATTTCCAAATACTTTCCTTGGCTTGTTCCAAGGCATCAGCCATTAATAACTCACTTTCTAACTTTGCAATATTAAGTGCCAACCTCTGGGACTTATGCATTTCTTCCATATACAAAGTATCATTCTTGATCTTCTATAGCTCCATGTTCTGGAAATTCTCCCATAGTTTGTCATTCTTCTTCTTCTGTATAGCCAATTCTTGTGCTATTTTAACTGGATCCGTTGTAGTTGATGTAGAATTAATTGTTGTTGTTGATGATGATGGCTCTACAGCTTGGATAGTGTAGTCCTAAGCTTGGAAAGGGACATAGCTTCGGTAGTCATGGTGGATAACAACATCTCACCACACTATAAGTGCATACCCATTTGCTAAATCTGATCTATCTGATTAGCATAAAATGAAAATACATCATTTTTATAGTCTCATGGAGACTTGGGGAATAGTACATGGGCTTGCATGAAGGCCATCTACATTATTGCTTTTTCACTATCAAAATTGCACAACAGTCTATGCTGGGAGGTAGAGGTATCTTTCCAAAATTGGTTGTATACATTGGACTTGAGAGTTTAATTCTTCTCTTTAATTTCAAGGAACTTGGAGAGGATGTTATGATCATCTGTAGAACTAGTTATTGTAGTCTGAATTATTTCTAGAGGTTCCCTAGAAGCAGAAGTGGTAGGAGGAGTGTTTGGAACACTGGTTCTAGCTGATGTAGAAACTCCTGGGTCTCCAAGAGAAATTTCCTATGTTGGTCTTTATTTTGTAGAAATTGATAAACCAATAGTTGGCTTCTTGATAAACCAATAGTTGGCTTCTAGAAATTGATAAACCAAAGAGGATGTTCTCACCGATCAACATCAAAGAAAATCAATCGATCGTCGATAGGGTATACAACACCCACGACAGACATAAGACATTTTCATTGCCAATGGCATGACTGGAGGAGTTCCAACATTGAAATGGAAACATGGGATTGTGCCAAATAATCAATTATGCTATACGAATGGGTGGATTTTCCAAAAGTAGAATTTCGGTGTAGTGGACCCTTAGGGATCTTGGTATGAACCTCCACCCTAGGTTGAGGGATCCTCAAGGGGCCATTAGGTGTTGAAAGAGGCTTTATAGAGACCGAAGGAGGCAGCTTGGGGACAGACATAGCGGGAGGCTTGTTGTACTGACGAGACCGAGTCTGAAGATTGATGCCTATAGTTGAAGGTTGATCAGATTAATCATGAGAATTTCGTCATCGAGGGTACCAGACGGAAGAGGTTGGGTAACAGTGTGGTATACAGGAGGATGGGAAAAGAGAGGAGGCATGTTGTACCATGAATACGTGCTACCAGGAGGGGAAGATATGCAGGAGGTGCTGCCCCCCCTTGAGGAAAATCAAAGGCCATGGGAGGTTGAGCAATGACGACACACACACAGAACCAAGGAAAAAGAGACCGACAAGGGAAAGGAGGTGCAAGATCAACCAATTACAATGTCGAAACAAGGGCCGAGACGTGCAGGATCAATTGATTTCAATGTCTTAGAGTCTTTTCTTGGTGGTGTTAACCAAGCCATTTTTCACTTAGGTGTGTGTGTAAAAGTGTGTAAATTCTAATTTTTAAACCCATAAATTTTTAGAGAAAAAGAAAAAGTGTTGTTGTATAGCTATAAATAAACCTACAAATGATAGTGTAGAGGCCTACAAAATATTAAATAAACAACTAATGATGCAATAATTTAAACCCAAGGAGGCGGGTCTCTCAACAACTAGTCTATATGTGAGTAAAAGAATAATCAAAACACACTAAAATGGCTAATATATCTAAGGTCAAGAGGGACAAGGATCTAAAAGACAAAATCTACTAGAAAGTGGTGCAGAAAACAACAACAAATCAGAGGATAAATTGTTGTAAAAATGGGGGCGAAAGGCTATCTCCAGGAGGGAAATGGAGTGAAGCCTAAAGGAAAACCAAAAAAATGCTAAATGAGAATATTTTGATGGATAAAAAGCCAATATAAAGGGGATTTGAAGGTGAGGTATCAGATCTAAAAAAGTGGTTGAAGACTCTGAAATTTTAAACAACCTGCAACAACAAAAACACTTCCACAAAAATTGGAGGGTACTGAAGCCCTAAGGGGCTAGGTTCCCACTTAGTTGAGTAAAACATAACAAGTACAGGTCCAAAACAAGTGGAGATGGTGGTCATACAACCCTTAACAAAGGCTTAGACAAATGTAGAAAACTTTCAGAAAACTCCCTGCAAAAAGTCTAGGTTGCAGTTTCTGACTTGTTTTCAGCAAAGTTCGCTCATTTTGGGTAGTAAAGTGTACCGTGGAGGTATAGGTCAGAGGTTTTGGGCTGAAAAGTGTGACTTGCAGTTTCGGCACTCCCGACGACAGATTTTAGAAAAGGTTTTTGTCTCAGCTATGGTTGATGTCTTTCACCTGCGCATTAGGTTTGAAAACACACGAAAGTTAGAAATTTTATTGTTTTAGGGTTTTATGGGTTAAAAACAACATCAAGAAAAGAAAAAAACAAGGGGCTGAAGAGAAATCCTAGGGTTTGAAGCAGCTGGATATGCAAGGATAAGAAAAACGACAATGATCATAATCGTAAACCCGTGTGGAGTTGCCAATTGTTAGTATGAATCTTGATTCGAAGTGTAAAAAAAAATGCCACTTTAGTTGTGCATAAAAAATATCCCTAACAGTAGCAATTACTGTTAATATCTTCAGATCTACAGTTAGATGATCAAGACAAATGTTGAAAAAATATAGATCTATGCACTAGAAAACATTAAACAGTAGAAAAATAAGATTTACTCCATATATCCAATAGACAAGACAAAAATATATCCAATGAATTTTTTATTAATGGAACCTAGGAGGAAAGAAAAACAGGGACTTCCCTGTTCTCCTCAATGGGATGGGTTCTTGTAAGTCCTCAGCACTTCAGATTTAGAATTCCTCTCTCTTGATGGTATAGAAAACCTAGACAAAAATGGAAAAATATGGCTATGATGGTGCATCAATAGCCAAACCAAGAGTTGAGATCCAGAGTGATCTTCAGGCAACAAAAGGTGACAAATGAATGGGAAAACCCTTCTATTTATAACAAAATATTGAGTTAGTCTAGAGATTGATGCATAATTAAAATATTATTAACCAAATCTAGATCGAACTTTTATGGAATACTTTATTATATCTCTTGGAGGGAAGAGGAATTTGACTTGAGTTAAATCCCCTTATCTGTAAATAATAAATAAATAAATGATTTTTTTTTCATTCTAATGATGTGATTAAGTAATAATAAATAAATAAATGATTTATTTATCATTTTAAGGATATGGTTAGTAATAATCAAACAAATAATTATTTATTTAATTATTTAGGGGTGAATTAGTCATGTTTAACAAATAATATTATTTAAATAAGATTTAAACAATTATTCTTTAGAAAATAATAAGATAAATAATGATTTATTTAATTAATTTCCTTGTTTTTGGTTAAATATAACCAGAAATATTAATTAAACTATTGTTTAACTAATTATTCCTTGAGGAAAATCAAACAAATGTATATTTATTTAATATTTTTTATGGGGTTTCCTATTTAGACCATAAACAACTTAATAAAGGTGATTTACTAAGTTATTTTCATAGTCAAAGCAATTTTACATGGGGTAAAATTGGTCTTACTTGGTGTACTTGGCTCCATCTAATAAAAATGAATTAGATGACCAAAAAAGGGTGTAACAATAGTGGTGATGATGAAAATGGTCATGGTGAAGAATGAATGGAAGACCCTCTTATTTATAACAAATTATTGAGCCAAATTAGGAATCATAAAATACTAAAATATTATTGACTAAATCAAAATATAGTCGTTGTGAATACTTTATTATAATTTTTTAGAGGGAAACTATATTGAAAATGGTAAAATATATATTTAGAAAGTTGTTGAAGTAATTAACAAATAAAAATGATTTATTAATCACTTTAAGAGAATTAAGAAATGAATAATTATTAAATAGTGGTTTAATAATTACATCATAAGCAAAATATGGAATGAATGAGAAATAATAAATAAATAGTGATTTATTTAATTATTCCAAAGTGATAAAGTCAAAATTTATTGAGAAATAATATTCAAATAATGATTTAATAATTATTTCTAGAGGAAATATAATAAATAATAGTTTATTCAATTATAATCATGGGGTTTTTGAATTTTAAAGAGAAATAATTTACAAATATGGTTAACTAAACTATTTCTTATTGTAAAAGTGGGTTTCCCCATGATAAAATTAATCCTACATGGTATATTTTTATCAACCTATTAAGGAATGTCTAGGTGATCATTTTTTGGGTGATAAGAGGAGTAGAGGAAGTGAGACGAGTATCTTCCACTCATAGATCTTGCATACAATAATGGATATCATGAGTTCTTGTGGATGAGTATGTTTAAGGAACTTTATGAGTGCACTTGTAATACTCTTATTAGCTTGAGTGATCGAGTGAACAAGGTGTTGAATGAACATGACATATTGGCAGAGATAGAAAAAGAAATGCAGGTATTAAGAAGAGTATAAAGGTAGCATAGGGTGGTAATATGAGTTATGTAGATCAAAATAGGGTGTTTAAGGAGTTTCAAGTTTGGGAGCATGTGTACTTGTGATGAATCCTAGGAGGATCTTCTTGAGGTTTCGGTCATGCTCCAAGTTGGCAGGTCAGTATGGCAGGCCTTTCAAGATCCTTAATAGGATTGAAACAATGGTCTACATACTTGCACTACGTCCAATAGTGAAAGTCGATGATGTCTTCCATGTTTCACTATTTACAATAAATGTTAAGAAAGTTGATCATGTGATTGAATGGTATGTATTGCAGGTGGATCCAGAAGAATAATTCGAGTGAGAACCTCAATGCATACTGGAGTGGAAACAACTCATACTCCAGAACCGATCAATCAACTAAGTTAAAGTGCATATGAATCACTTTGGACCCGATGAAGCTACATTGGAGATGGTTGATTAGATGTGGGCTATATGTCCTTCATTGTTTGTCAATTTAGACAAAGGAGTTTTGGTATATGTATATATGTATATATGATTTTTATTTTAAATACCATAATTATTTGTGTTATAAAGCTCCAATAAGTAGTATGATTGTCATGTTGTGATGTTTTCCATGTTGGTTTTGGTTTTTAATAGGTTGTTCATCTTAAATACTACATCAAGCTAGGTTATAAAGCTCCATGGGAAATATGTTTTGGTTTTCAGTATTATTGTTGGTCATCGATGTCATAGAACACCAAGGAAAGTGTTCCCCTAAGGGGGAAGGGCTTGTAATAGCCTAGGGTTAAAATTTCATGTAATAAAGTTAATAAAGGAAAATAATAAGACCAAGGTCATGAGACATGTATTCCAAGATGAATGTTGTGAAAAAAATCCTAGTGGGTTTCATTTCAGTTCATTATGGCTAAAGAAACTTGAAAAAGAAGGTAGGAATGAATTTTCATTTATTTATAAAAATAAAGACAAATAAAATAAAAGGGAGATAATATGTCACCCATTTGCATGAGAGGAAAATTAAAGGAAAAATAGAGTAAATTGAAGAAAATCGAGGCCTCAATGATAAAAAGGGTTTTTAGGACTAGTTCAAAGCTTTTGGTTCATTAACCTTTTTTCAATTCGTTTTAGGATATCTCTCTATTCCACACTTAGAGCATTCTTGGAGAATTTTAACATTGGAGAAAGTAAGGCAAGGAAGGAGAAGGAAATCAAACGACAAGTAAGGATAACATGTGTTATCGCAGCTATTATGAGAGGGAGTTAGACCTTATTGGTGATTCTTATATAAGTTTCAAACTGTAATGTTTAGATATGCATTCATGACCAGTAGATTACAGGTTCACCATATGTTTGAAATAATTATCCTCATGATTATACTTAATTAGGTCAATTCCTTAATAATTTTTTCTATGATTAACATTGTATTTAAGTATTTTATCATTTTGAAAAGTCTCAAGAAGTTTTAGACAATGGTCAAGAGGATGGCCTGGAATTGCGGCTCAGATATTGGGATCACATGCATCGAACCAATGATTTTCGGTCACAAACACACTCATGCAGGCTTGTCCATGCAGTTGGGGTGTTAGGTCACTGAAAAGGAATTTTAGCTAAATTTTTTCTCACATAAGGTGGTCCTGTGTCTCTTGAGTGTCCTATAAGCCCTGTAGGATGTCAAGTTGTGGTCAGTAAGTTTTAGTTGCTAACCCCAGTTCCATAACATAAGTTTCTAGGATAGGTCATCTCATAGCCTTGTCTCATTTTTACCCTCGCAGACTGGTGAATTTGGGTAAATGTGGGAGGGGTGGTTACATAGTAGTGAAGCAATGCTTTTGATTCCTTGAAGTGAATCTGTCATGGTATCAAATAATCCTATTGGTAGCATAGTAACACCATAGATGACACTAAAAATTTGAACATATTAAACACTTAAGACTCATATAATACTTCTCCCTAATAAGAACAGTTGAATTTTAACTAGTATTGCAAAGTGCGTTCAGCTTGTAAGATGAGTAAAATGAACTACATATTTTATCGAGCTAAGTAAGGAAGCTAGGGTGATCTATAGGATTAGAAAATGTTTCCTGAAAAGCTATGTTCCATGCATAAAGTTAGACATAAACATAGAATATGGGGTTTTTGCTATGAATTTCCAAGCGTTATAGCTACTACAACATTGTCCAAAATTTTACTACATTCAAATTTTGAATCATCCTACCAATTTTGTTATCTATCATTTCAAATCATTAAATTTATTCCAGGCTTATTTTTCAATTTTTTCTAATTGTTTAAGTTCCCTCCTAAGAAGCTTCAAGTTTCATATTTTTCTAGGGGTATCTCTAGAGCACCATATAGAGGGAGTTCCAATGCACTCTCTTACATTATTGGATCTTATCTATCACAAGAAAATGCATTGGAAAGACTTACATGACCTAGCATACTTTTAATTGTAATTTACATATGTGTCGAAAATACTTGTGCCCTAACTGTCACACTTGGAGATTATTTTTTTTGTTTGTTTTCATTTCAATGTGTGCATGTTGTTTTGGGGAACTATGCATATTATTTTCTATACATGTGTGTATGTGTGTTCATGTTCATGGCTTATGATACATTATCTTTCTCTCTCCCTCTCATTCCGCTAGCCTCGCATCTTACACAAGCTATGAACACATTCAAATTTCATACAAGTGATGAGAGCATTGGACACTCCCAAGCCTTAGTTTTTATAATCTGGCCTCCTAGACATTCAACTTGGGACCATCTTGAGGAGAACTCCTTTCAGAAGAACATATTGCATCTCCATATCATAGTCACCCAACTTCTTTCACCTTACACTAGTGATCTGTGTGAAGCCTTCATAAGCCTTATATTTTGGAGTGCATTGCACACTTGCAGTGAAGAGTAAGGTCATTTATGACCCCTTGGAGTGGAAACTTGCACTCAACCAAGAGTCTCCTTATAATTTATAGTGAAATTTGGATCCTTAGTCCTCAAGCCTCTTACCACTATCTCTAGGATCTATTCTCTATGCCCAATATTACCCCTCCCTCTTTCCCTAATGTAGTGTGCAGTTCGAGTGCCTAAAATGCGACCTCTTGTTTTGTGAACCTACACTATGTGACAAAGAAATTTGATCTCATAGTATTAGTTAATTTTCCCATGACATTTGACATCTTTCATGGGAAAACATGATATAATATGTGATTTTTGGATTGATATTGTCTTTCCATGAGTGAGTTTTACTTTTAGGTACTGTTGATCTAGATTGAATCAGTTCATCATCTTAACATGGCACATGATACTCAAGGAACTTTCCAAGAAGTGATTTCAGGAAGACACTTGCAGAAATTATATGTGAGGATATCACCATGCATGAGATAAAGGAATTATGAACAATGATAGATATATAGAAACATGGGGTAACTTATAGGGATCTAAAATTACATCTAGACCTATTAAAGGGTAAATATGAAGTACATTCTAGACTGTTATAAAGTGTTGAATACATAGTGCAAAATAAGAAGACTCGGCATCGACACATTACAATGAAGTTTCCTATCACAATCACCAAATTACATCCTTTCATACTTTGGATACAAGAGTGTTATTTTGTCTTATGTATTTTTCCATGATTTGTGGAATGTAATTTTGTACATTAAAAAATAAGAAATGTAAATTGTGTGGAAGCCCAAGGGTCACACATGGAATGTGAAGAGTCACTAGGAATTCCAAAGGTCTTAGAGGAGTTCAAGAGTCATGAGGGAGACCCTGAGTCATGTGGGAGGTGAAATATCACCTCATTTGTTATAAATAACCCGTCATGCCTCAAGATAAGGAATTATAGCCTTGGCCTATCAATCTTAGCATAGGAGGGAGATCATTATTTTGAGGAGGAAATGGTGGCTTCAAGTTCCATTATTGGGGCTAGTGATACATCATTGTAATTTTGTATCTTGCTACCTTCACTTAGGTTTTTGAGTTCTGAAAGCTAAATGTATTTTTATGCGTGTGTCATGAATGTTGTAACATTAATATTTCACATATGATTTTGTTCATATGTACTAAGGAAAATAAAATATTTGATTGGATTTGTATACATCTTAATTGAAACATACATCTTATTTTATTTCATGGTCACTGTTATTTTTTGAGCTATTTTTCTTATTAACTAACAATTATTTCTATATATGTGTGTGTATTTATTGGGATGATAATATTACTTTTCTTTGAAAGGCTCACTATTCTTTTCCCATCTGTAAAAGTAATTTATACACATTGTGATTTCATGTTTCATAGAGCTAACTTATTTCTTTTGTCAAAATTTATATCCATGTTACCTTATGTTGATTTATTTCAACTAAGGGATATCTTTAATATCATTATAATACTATTCATGTTGATTTCCTTGAATAGACACATATCCAAAATGGCGTGAGGTATAATTGGGACTTCATACAGGGTAGACCCCCTTATGTTAACATATTTCTAGCACTGTCAAGAGGAACCCAACTAAATTTTAGTAAAACCTAACATATAGAGATGAATGGATAGTATAAAAAAACTATAAAGCTTCTAAAATATATGTTATATATATATGTAATGGATAAAAAAATTGTTGGGGAGATATTTTCCCACTAATCAAATTTAGGTGGAACAATAACTATGAAAGTTCCGTCAAAATGGAACCTTTTAAGTTCTTAGATGGAAGACCTTATAGGACACCTATGAGTTGGGAAATAATCAATGTAAGGGTTCTAGTAGTGCCTTAGGTTATAAAATAAATGGAAAAAATAGATGACTATGATTAAGGAAAGGATGAAGGAAGCTCATGGTAGAAAAAAGTTCCAGGTTGACACTTATAGAATTGATGAGAGTTATCATATTAGTGATAAGGTATTCATAAGGGAAAAACCCAAAAGAGCTTGGTAGAATATGGAAAGGGTGTGGGGTTTTCTCTACAGTTTTTTTGACTATTCAAAATCATAGATAAGAAGGAACTAATAACTGATCAACTGATATTACCTACATCATTAGTGTCCAGATATTTTCTATTTCATGTTTAGTGTTATGTAAGTGCATTTCGAATCCATGATATGTCAATTATTTGAGTTAAAATTTGGGGATGGGAATATATTATTATACTTATATATATCTATATATATATATATTAACCCTTCGAGTGAGAAAGATATCCATCATAAAGTAAATCATTATTAAATTTAAAATATCTAAAATATAGGGGAGAGGATGAGAATTTTTAGGCCTGATTACTATGGTACATGAAAAGGGTGGAGCCAAAAGATGTGGGAGAGGACATGAGCATCAATCTCTCCCTCCCTGGCATGGTCAAGGAGAATGGTTATTCGATGAAGTGCAGATTCAATGCTTAGTTGTTACCATGGAGGCACAATAGTGAAGAAATATTAGGAATGTCCACTAGGTTATCTGTAATCTAATAGGAAGATATCTCTAAGAACATGAAGAATCTAGGGTAAGGACGGAATGTCAAATTATAGAATTCAATTCCTATGTGGTCAATGCATGCATGGCTTAGTGGAATCTGTTCGTAGCATTAAGAATTCCTTTTCCCCCCTCCTTCGCATCTTGTGAAGACCTCATATTTGTATAATATGATTCTACTCATCAAGGACACGTAACCTCCATTCCTACTCACCCAAAGTGTCAAAAATAAATAAAATATCTATGGTATCCATACCTTGCTAGAAAAAGTAGATCAAATGGAAACATTGGCCAAATACACTGATGTTGAGTGTCAAACCAGGCTAGAAACCTTACATAAGGATAAAATCACCTACACTGAGACTATGTTTATTGACTGGGAGTGCCCTTCATGGCTTGCTAAATGATTTGAAGACCCCTTCATCTACCATGACCAAGAGGACCAAGCTTGGAAGGAAAAGACTCAACATGATAAGGCTCAAATGGATCAAACTAAAAAAAACTAGATCAATAATGATGACTCAACTAGGCTCACTAAATTCCTTCGAAACACTTACTTAATCTCTCTTGATTCAAATTTTACACCTTTTTTTGTTTTTCTTATCTCCTTAATGTCAGCAATATCTACATTCCTATGGACAAATATTATTTTAATTTTGGTTCATAGCTCTCTCATGGGTGGATTGTATCTCTTATAAGTGTAAGAAAAATTGGTCCCCCCATAAGGCTGACTATAACTCATAGGAGTTTTATGATATGGAAATGGTTGATGGTGGGAAGGATATCTAATGAAATTTCCAGTGACATGAGATGTGCCTGGTGTAGTCAAAATAGTAGGCTAATGTAGACTGGGAAGAGAAGTATAAAGTTAACCTAACTTGACATAGATAAAATGATATTACAAGGATATCTTGAAGGATTTTTCCTCTATCTAAGGGATGTGAGAGGTGACCTATTTACTGATGGGTCCAAAAGGGCTCTTAAAAACCAATCAATGTATACACTATCTACAAACTCTAGGTCTTTAGAGATGCTCCTCCTTCCACGTCGTTCTTGTATGTGGTCAAAAAGGCGGGTGGTATAATTTTGACAAAAATAGGTGAAGAGTTTAGAAACTATGTCATACAGGAGAGGTAGGTGGAAATATAAAAGAAAATATTTGGTGAGAGTCATAAAGGTTGAACGGGAAGCATTTAGCTGGTCAACATACCTTATCGAAGTAGGTCCAGTTAGGGTGCGTTCGAAAATAAGTAGATGAATCAAGTCTTCAGTAATAGAATTTGATGAAAAATAAATGTGAAAAGAGAAAACATAATTAGTTGGGTTTTCTCTAGGATTACCTTCAAAATTAGGAATGTTTGAAGGGAGGTTGGTGGGCATGGGAGGCCAATTTTGATTATGGAGAAGAGGATCATTGATAAGCTAGTTGAAATTAGGGAGGCTCAAACTGACCATATAGGGAAGCAACAGAGGATTAGTGACCATACCTATAGAGGTTCTACTAACAGGGTTACCCTAGTTAGGACGTTTGTTACCACCTTGGTTTCCACCACCCACATTAATGCCTCAAATGGTGGTGGTGACGGGTTGGGGACATGTGGAATCATAGGAAGAAATGCAAGAATAAAAATAACTATATTTAGTACGGGGACTGAATGAGAAGGGGTAATATGTCCTACAGGAACCTAGGGTGAAGTCCACGAAGTCTCTATGAAAAGTGTATAGGGGCCACAATGGTTTTAAGACAAATTTGACTCAAGAGGATAAAGGGGGGTGATAGGCGAAAAGAGTAAAAAATGACAAGAAAACACATAGGGAAGTGGTGCCAAGTGTAAACTAACTATAATGATATGCTACTCTAATTAAGCCAAACACATCATATCATAGAAAATACTACCTCTAGTCTAAAGGTGATCTAATTCCTCAAACATGTCCTAGTTCTATTGTTTTATATGGATTTCCAAGAGACTTATTACTTGAAAAAATATAATCCTTACAAGTAGAGATTTCTAGATAAAGTTGGAGTATAGGACTAACTCATTTCCCATAGCCAATACTATAGGGTGTTTTCCTAATTTTAGCCACTAATTTTACCCTTGTCCCATGTGGCTGGTCGAGTCTTGAGCTTCTTGGTTATAAACCATGACAAAAAATTCCCTACCAAAGGTCCGATACCCCCAAGAAGAACTCATTGCATTGTTATTTACCCTAACACCCTATGAATTAGGTTGTTAATGAACTCGTGCTTTGGACCATGCAATGGTGAAATATATTAAGATCCATACTATCTCAAGTTGTTATGTCTCAATGTAAGTGATTGATAGGAAATATTGTAAGCCTATCCCATTAATCCTACACCTAACTAAAAAATTTTTTTTGGCACTAGTCCCCAAGTGGGATTAATCTATGTGATTTAAGTTATTAAGGTGGATTGTTTTAAGTCTTAGCTTGGAGGTGTTAACCAAGCTCACGTTTTTTTAGGGTGCGAGTGTGTGAAAAATGTGCGTAATGGATGATTTAACTAAGCATGTTTTGATCATGCCAATGTTGTTGAAAATAAAGTGCATAAACTATAAATAATGCTAAAAAATGAGCAGTAAAAATAACAATAAAATAAATCACAAACCCCCCCACTCAAGAAGAAAATCAATCAGTAAAAAATGATGGAAAATACGAAACTCAAAGAAACACAAAATGGCCAAAAGACATAATGTCTAAGGGAGTAGAATCTAAGGGAAAAAATATGGTGAAAATGGAGCACAAAACTAGAAAAAACCGTAAAGGAGATACAAAATGAAACGCAAGTTTCTAAATGGAATAAACTGTTGTGAAAATATGTATAAAAGTACTTGAAAACAATAGACAAGATACTGAAAAACAACAGCTGAAAATTCTACACACAAGTCTCCTAAAATCAACAACTCTCTTTCTAAATGATGAAGCTGTATTATAAACTGTAGTGGGGTTTTCCTTCCTCAATTAGAAACTAGTAAGTGGATATAGTCTCATAGGTGACTCCTTCCAACGCACACACAATAGTCTCGAAAAATTATGGAAAAAATAAAATAGGCCAAAAGTTATGCTTTTTTCCCGCTTCGCTCGGTGGGAAAAATATTAGGTCCTAGATTTTTTCGCCTCCTCCTTGGTTGGTACATGTGACCTGCATAAAGATAAACCCAAACACAATAAAAAAATTTGTAGAAAATATAATAGATTTAAAAATATAATTTGAGAGGAACAAAGTTTCTGAAGAAACACTAAAAATAGTTGAAACAATAGTCACCAAGGTTACGAATTACGACACAAGTGAAGTCACCATTTTTTAGTATGAAAATTCTTAGTATGTGTACTAAAAATGCTTCACCTAAGCTACTCACGACATGAAACCCTAAATACAAATGATGGTTGTCTGTGCTTCATTTCTACAATAAAAAAGGAAGAAAAAACCTTAGAAAACAACAATTCTTGCAAACATTAACATATAATGACAAGAAATTAAAGTGAAATAACTCAATGGAGGACTTACTCAAATAGTAATTTATATAAAAACAAGTGGTGAAGAGAAATTAAAACATGGTTTTATAATTCCCCATCCATGGGATGGGTTCTTTTCTTGTCCTTGTGCTTGAGTTGAGTGCTCCTCTTTCAATTTGAAATGGGAAGAAAATAAAAAAGATGGCTTGAACTGAAGTGGGAGATCAAATGTTATTAGAAAATAATGGTCATGATGAAAATGGTCATTGTGAATAATGAATGGTAAACCCTCTTATTTACAACAAATTAGAGAGCGAAATTAGGAATTACAAAATACTAAAATATTATTTATTAAATGAAAATATAGTTTCTATGAATACGTTATTATATTTTTTTAGAGGGAAAATATATTCAAAATGGTGAAATATATTGATTTAGAAAGTGGTTGAAATAATTAACAAATAAAATTGATTTATTAATCCTTCTATCAGAATTAAGAAAGAAACAATTATTAAATAGTGATTTAAAAGTAATTGAGAAATAATTATCACATAATGATTTAATAATTATTTCTAGAGAAAATTAGATGAATAATTATTTATTCATTTATTATCATGGGTTTTTTGAATTTCAAAGAGAAATAAAAATGGTTTACTAAATTATTTCTTATGGTGAAAGTGGGTTTTCCCATGATAAAATTTATCCTAAATGGCATATTTCGATCCACCTATTAAGGAATGGGTAGGTGATCATTTTTGGAGTGATAACACCACTACAGTAAGTGATAAGAGTATCTTACACTCCTATAGTTTGCATACATTAATGCATATCATGAGTCCTTGTGGATGAGTCTCTTTGAGGCACTTTATGAGCGGAGTTGTAATACTCTTATTAGCTTGAGTAATCTAGTGAAAAAGGTGTTTATCGAATGGGACATGTTGGTAAATATGGGACATGAAATGGAAGTTATCAAGAAGAATATAGAGGTATAATAGGGTGGGAATAATATTTATGTAGATCAACATAGGGTGTTTAAGGATATTTAGGTTGGAGAGCATGTGTACTTGTGCATGAAGCCTAGCACAATCTCCTTGAATATTAGTTCATGTGCCAAGTTCGCACCTCAGTATTGCAGGCCTTTCAAGATCCTTGATAAGATTGGACTAGTGGCCTAAATACTTTCACTACCTCCAATAGTGGAAGTCCATTATGTTCTCCATGTTTTATTGTTTAAAATATATGTTAAGGAGGTTGATTAGGTGATTGAATGGTATGTATTATAGATGGATCCAGAAGCACAATTCCTGTGAGAACCTCAATTCATATTTCAATGGAAACAACTCATGCTCTGGAACTGAGCAATCAACTAATTTAAAGTGCAGAGGAAGCACTTTCGACCTGATGAGGCTACATTAGAGATGCTTGATTAGATGCGGGCTATGTATCCTTCATTTTTTTTCAATTGAGAGAAAGGGGCTTTGGTATATGTATATATCTATATATGCATGTTATTATAAATACCACAATGAGTTGTGTTATAAAGCTCCAATTAGCAGTATGGTTGTCATGTTTTCATGTTTTCCATGTTTTTTTTTTCTCTTTAGAAAGTTTCTCATTGTAAATACTGCATCGAGATAAGTTATAAATCTCCATGGGAAATATGTTTTCATTTTTCGTAGTATTGATGGTCATACGTTTCATAGAACACAAAGGATGATTTTCCCCTGAGGGGGAGGGGTTTGTAATAGCCCTGGGTTAAAATTTCATGTAATAAAGCTAATAAAAGAAAAATAATAAGAAAAAGGTCATGGCCCATGGGCCACGTATTCCACGATGAGTGTTGGGGAAAACATCCTAGTCCACATCATTTCAATTTATTATGGCTAAGGAACATAGAAAATGCATTGAAAAAGGAAAAGATGCATAATTTTGATTTATTTATGAAAATAAAGGAAAATAGAAGAAAAGGGAGACGAAATGTCATAGGTTTGCATCAGTGAAAAATTAAAGGAGAAATAAAGGAAATTGAATAAAATAGAGGCCTCAATGATAAAAGGAATTTTGAGGACCAGTTCACATATTTTGGTTGGTTAACCTTTTTTTAGTTCATTTTAGGATCTCTATCTATTTTCTCATACTATTCCAGACTTAGATAATTCTTGGAGCATTTTAACATTAAAAAAATGAAGGAAAGGAAGGACAAGCAAATGAAAGGAAAAACAAGGAATATTGGATCATGCAACTTTAGCTTGACGATTTGCAGGTAAATGGTTGCATGTGTGACTTCCTAGCTAGTTTGGAAATGAATGGAACATGAATTTGCGTATTTGGTTCTTTTGTTATCATTGGCATGGGTTTTTCTTGGTGTGACACTAGTTTCAACCTTGCCTTTCCATTTTTGTATAGCCATGTTGTGATGGGGTTATTTCCAGTTGAGCTTTGAGCTCTGGATTTCCAAAAGGTTTTGGAACTAGGTGAGTTGGTCTCCAGAAAATTCACAAGGGATGGGGGTGGAGGTGGTTTAACCTCTGAGAATATTTTTACATGTGGGTGGCGAGATAAAAATCTCAGAAGGTATTGGTGAATAATCTATCAGGAATTTGAGCTTATTTTTGCTTAGTGATCTCTTGACTGATTTTGGTGAATCACAATAGTGTGAGGGTGGAGGTGGTTTAATCTTTGCGAAGCCCTAGTTGTTTATGTCTTGGTTTCCTTATGTAGTCTCTTTTCTAGTTTTGGCGAGATTGCGGGAGCCTGTAGTGAAGGTGATTTAATCTCCGGAAAGCCCTCGTTTTTTATGTATAAGTTCCCACATTCATGCTTGGAATATGGCACAAGGGTCATTGGCTGAAAGAAATATTTTTTTAGCTTAATCTATGGTCGAGTGGTATGTGGAAGTCCGTGACATGGTTGGGTTTGGCATCAATTCTTAAGAGTTATTCTCTTATTGTAATCTATGAGAATTTGTACTTTTTATTATGGCTATTTTCTGGTTTTTGTGTCATGGTTAGTAATATGGTTATATTTTGGTTATAAGAGTGGATTTAAAATGTATTCTAGCTATGTATTATTCACAATTTGATAAGTATTTCATGGTTAATGAATGCATCACATAAAAAGTGTTATTTCAGATATTTGAGAGGGAATTATACCTTATGATTTTTTCTTAGATAAGTTTGAGACTCTAATGTTTAGCTATGCATTCATGAGTTGTATATTACATGTTCACCTTATGTTTGACGAAATGATCAACATGGTTAGCATTAGCTAGGCAAAGTCCTTAATAAATTTGTCTATGATTATCATTGTATTCAAATATTCTATCATTTTAGAAAGTCTCAGGAAGTTCTAGACAATGGTATTGAGGATGGCTCCGGAATTGTGGTCATAGCATTTGGCAGTGCACCGAAAAAATTTTGGGTCACGACCACACTGATGTACGCTTTTTCATGTAGTTGGAGTGTTAGGTCACTTAATAATACTTTTAGCTCAAGTTTGTGTTACCTAGGGTGGTCCCTTGGCCCTGAGTGTACTATAAGCCATGTAGGATGTCAAGTTGTGGTCAATATGTTTTACTTGCTGACCCAAGTTCCATAACATAACCTTCGATTTTAGGTCATCTCATAGTAACTCTTCATCTCATGTTTATCCTCGGAGACCGGTGAATTTGGGTAATTGTGGGAGGGGTGGTTACATGGAAATGAAGCAATTCTTTTGATTCATTGAAATGAGTCTGTCCAAGTACCAAAATTTGAACATCTTAAACTCAGGAGACTCGTGTAATCCCTCTCCCTAATAAAAAAATTTGAAGTTTAAATAGTCTTACGAAGTGTGTAAAGCTAACAAGATGAGTAAAATGGACTACATATTTAATAGAGTTAAGTAAGGAAAATAGGGTGATATCTAGGATGAGACAATGCTTCCTCAAAGGCTAGACTCTATGCATAAAGTTAGACATAAATAGGCAATATGGGGTTTTTTAGATGAATTTCCAAGAGTTATAACTACTACAACACCGTCCAAAATAACCCTACATTTAAATATTGGATCCTCCTGCTGATCTTGTCATCTATCATTCCAAATCATTATTGTTATTCCATGCGTGTTGTTCAATTTTTTCTAAGCGTTTAATTTCTCTCCTAAAGAAGCTGGAAGTGTGATATTTTTCTAGAGGTATCTCTCAAACACCTTCTATGGGGAGTTTCAGTGCAATCTCTTGCATTATTGGATCTTATTTACCACAATAACATGTGTTTGACACACTTACATGAAGTGGCACACTTTTAATTGTAATTGACATTTTTGTTAAAAAGACTTGTGCCCTAACTGTAGCATTGGGAGATTAGTATTTTTTTTTTATCATGCACGTTGTTTTTGGGAATCATGCATATTCTTGTCTATACATCTGTGTGTGATAATATTCAAGGCATATGATAAATTTTCTTTCTCTCTCTCTCATTCCATTATCCTCACATCTTACACAAGCTATGAACACATGAAAATTTCATCCAAGTGATAAGAGCATTCCACATTCCCAATCCTTAGTTGTTATACTATTGTATCCTAAACTTTCACTGTAGGACCATCTTGAGGAAAACTCCTTTCACAAGCACATATTTCATATCCATAGCATAGTCACCCAACCTCTTGGTGCTTACACTAGTGATGTGTGTGAAGCCTTCATAAGCCTTGTATTTTGGAGTGCATTGTGCACTCCAAGTGGAGAGTAAGGTCATTTATAACCACTTGGAGTGGAAGCTTTCACTAAACCAAGAGTCTCCATATTATTTGTATTGCAATGTGGAACCTCAGTCTTGAAGCCTCTTACCACTATCTTTAGGATCTCCCCTCTCTAGACACTCTTACCCCTCTCTCTCCTTAGCTCAGTGTGCACTTCTAGTGCCAAAATCTAGACCTCTTGTTTCTCGAACCTACTCTGTGTAACAAAGAAAGTTGATCTCCTGGTCTTAGTTCATTTTCCCATGACATTTGACATATAGTCTTAGTTCATTTTCCCATGACATTAGACATATTGCATAACACGATAGAATATGTGATTTTGGGACTGATATTTTCTTTCCATGAGTGAGTTTAATTTTCGAGTACTGTTGCTCTAGGTTCAATTAGGTCATCATATTAACATGGCACATGATACCCAAAGAGCTTTGTAAGAAGTGATTTCAAGAAGACACTTGTGGAAATGAGACACTAGGATACCATCATGCATGAGATAAAGGAATTATGAACCACTATAGATATATGGAAACTCGGGATCACTTAGAAGGCTCTACCATTACATTTAGATCCTTTTGAGGGTGAATATTAAGTACATTCTAGACCTATCATAAGGTGTTGAATACATAGTGGAAAATAATCAGACTTGGAATCAAGACATTATAATGAAGTTTCATGTCACTATCACCAAATTCCATCCTTCCATATTTTGGATACAAGAGTGTCATTTTTTCCTATCCATTTTCCCATGTAATTTTGTACTTCAAAAAATAAGAAATATAAAATGTGTTGAAGCCGAACCATCACACATGGAATGTGAAGAGTCACTAGGAATTCGAAAGTTCTTCTAGGAGCTCAATTGTCACAAGGAAGCCCAAGAGTCATGTGGGAGCTCAAATATCACCTCATTTGTTATAAATAAGTCACCATGCCTCAATTTAAGGAATTATATCCTTATATTACCAAGCTTATCACAGGAGAGAGATCATTATTTTGAGGAGGAAATGGTGACATCAAGTTCCATTGTAGGGGCTAGTGATGCATCATTGTAATTTTGTATCTTGGTACTTTCACTTATGTTTTGGATCTATTTTAGCTAAATGTACTTTTATGCATGTATCGTAAATGTTGTAAGATTATTATTTCACATTTGTGATGTATGTTTTTTTTCATATGCACTAAGGAAAATAAACTATTTTATTGGATTTGGTATACATCTTAATTGAAACTTGCATGTTATTTTCTTTCATGATGGCTGTTATTTTTTGAAATATTTTGCAGATTAACTAAGGATTATTTCTATATATGTGTGTGTCTTTATTGGGATGGTATTACTACTTTTCTTGTAAAGGCTCACTTTTATTTTCCCATCTGTAAAAGTAAATTATACACATTGTGATTGGATGTTTCATAGAGGTAACTTAATTGCTTATCTCAAAATTTATATGGATGTTATCTTATGTTGATTTATTTCATCCATGGAAAATATTTAATATCATTATAATGGTAGTGATGTTGATCTCCTAGATGAGTCTTCTCTCCCAAATGGTGTGAGGTATAATTGGCACTTCATACAGGGTCTCCCCTTGTATGTTGACATATTTCTAGTATAATAAACACTAACCCAACTAAATTTTAGTACATCATAACATATATGGATGAATGGATAAAATAATAAAACTAAAAAGCTTCTAGAAGATGTGTTGAGTATGTATTTAATGGATAAACAAAAATAATGGGGAGAGTTTTTTGCACTACCTCACAACAACAACTATCAAAGTTCAGTCAAAATGTAACCTTTTAAGCTCTTAAATGGAAGGCATTATAGGACACCTATGAGCTGGGGAATAATCAACTTAAGGGTTCTAGTAGGACCTTAATTTATGCAAGAAATGGAAAAAATAGATTACTATGATTAAGGAAAGGATGAAGGAAGCTCGTGGTTGAAAATTATTTAGGTTGACACTTATCCAATTGATGAGAGTTATCATATTAATGATAAGGTATTCCTAAGGGATAAACCTAAAGGACCTTAGTAAAATTTGGAAAGGAGTTGGATTTTATCTAAAGTTTTTTGGACCATTTTGGACCATTCAAAATCTTAAAAAGCAAGAAACTAGTCTATAAAGAGTCTATGGGGATGTTGTATTTCATGTTTTGAAGTGTTTTGTAACTAATATATATTATTTTTCAAGTGAAAAACTTTAAGGGATAAAAGCGCCCCTAAATTCTCTAAGGCCCCGTCGTCTCTCGTGCAGCCTGCTTTCATTACATTTAGAGCCCAACATCCAAGCCTTAAAGCAGATGGTGTGGTAAAGGTCCCCATAACTCCCTAACAAATAACGGTCAAGTCTTCTGCTAAAGACTTCCAACAATATAACTTATAGACACCCAAATATTCAATAAATCAATTATCCTTTCTAATAACCCTTAGAGTAAGAAAAATATCCATAATAATGTAAATGTTTAGAACATTTAAAATATCTAAAATATATGGGGGAAGATGAGCATTTTTAGTTATGATTACCATGGTCCATGAAAAGGGTCAAGCAACTAGAGGTGGGAGAGGACAAGGGCATCACTCTATCCCTCCCTTGGTCAAGGAAAAGGGATATTCCATGACCTGCAGATTTAATGGTTAGTTGTTCCCTTAGTATCATTAATATCTACATTTCTATGGACCAATATTATTTTAATTTGGGCTTGGGTAGATGGTATATCTTATAGTCTCTAGAGGATAAAAATGTTTTTATCCAAACAACACCACATCTTGGACATTGTATTCTTTAGTTTTTTCTATGGTTTTACTCTATGTAAACTTATTATAATATACAACATTTTGGGTTGTTTACAAGAAAAAAAAACCATGTATATTCATTTCTATTTTTTTATTATTTCATATATCTTATTTATTTTATATTTTATATTTATATATGATATTTCAATTTGGGCTCATAACTTTGTTATTGGTAAATGGTATCTCTTCTATTCTTCTAAAGACAAAAAAGCTTTAGGACATTGTCTACTTTAGTTTTTCCATGATTGTACTTTATGTAAACTTATCATAATATAAATAATTTTGGCTTATTTACAAGAAAAAATAACTAATCAAACATGTATATTCATTTTTATTTTTTTATTATTGCATACATATTATTTTATTTTTATATATAGTATTTAATTTGGGCTCATAACTCTTTCATAGGTGGATGGCATTTTTTAAACTCAGGACAAAAATGCTTTTTCTACAAGTAAGGACATCTTAGACATTATCTACTTCAGTTTTTAGATTACTATTTGATGTAAACATATGATAATATAAAGAATTTTTGGTTGCTCTAGAAAATAAATAAATAACCAAACATGTATATTTATTTTTATTTTTGTTATTATTATCGATATCATATTTATTTTTATTTTAGAAGAAACAAATATCAAGTTGATATTGAACATAAAAAAATACATGTTATTTTTATTTTTATTATCTTTATTATATTTATTTTTATTTTGGAAGGAACAAATATCACTTTGATATTGAACATAAAAGAAAATTTTGTAAAATATTCGCTTAAAATTTTAAAACATATGTATTGATTATTATATCTAATAATTGCATGCACTCATTTACATATACTTGATTTTTCATCCTGCTAGGATGAGTACATACTTCCTTACACCAGCAGTGCACTGGGCTTGTTAGAAACGCTGAAGATAAAAGAAAATGATAAAAAAATACAGCAAAACATAACTAAAGACAAATTACTATGTCTCAACCAAACCAGCTCAGTCCAATCTCGTCAACGAATAGCCTGTCAAACAAAACACTCAAAGTCATCATAGCAACCCATGAATATAATGGGAATACATCTCGAAATAAATTAAAAAACAGAAAAAGAGGGCAAGAGTTATCCAGCTTGCTAGACAGTAGTTAATGCCCAGGGGTTATAATAAGTATATACAGCCCTGCACATTAATTGCTGCAACAAGGTGGATATTTTCCAAAAAAAAAAGGAAAAGTGTGTTGACCATTAATAAGGAGAGGTGGAGAATATATGGTGGAGGGTTGAGTGACCTATCAGTAAGAGCAGTCTCCTCTGTTAGGGAGATTGCAAAGACGAGGTAGAGCGGCAGGAACTGAAGCGGGGTAGTATCCACTACTCGGGGTACCGAACCGAATAATGCAGCTGCAGAATGCCTTCCAATCAGCGTCGGACTGCACTGCAGAGTAAAGAGTCTGAACAGCAACACAACAGCTGCCTGAAAGGTCACCAAAAACAATGTAGGCATTGCATGGAACCAGTTCCAGCAACTGTGGGTCGCCGCAATCATAGGCCATTGCACTCATCACTGCGGTCACAAGGCATACGCTCACAAGAAAAACCTTCGCCATCGCCATTTTCTATCTCTCGCGCTCACCAGATATGTTGCATAGAAAACCCTTGGTATAGTGTTTATATATAACTAATTTTGTTTATATTCCTATTTCACGGCTGGGGATAACCCTCGGCAGAGGTTTTTTTGAGGTGAAGGCCGTTTATATTATCTAGAACCCTGCTCCTTTGTTCCACAAATTTTGCTAGCATTGGGCTAGAAATACTAGAAATAGAATTGAGCTCATATTTGCCCACCAAAAGAAATTCCTCAATAATAGTAAATAGTTGTTTTATTATACAATTAATTACCATAATATTTACATTGAAATTAGATTTTTCAAAACAATTTTTTTTTTTACTATAATTGATGTACTTTTAAAAGTAATTATATATAAATAATTTTTATTAATAATAATTAATTAAGAATGGTTAACTATATATTTTAAATAATAAATAATTTTACAAAATATATATAAATATGAGCTGGATATATTACTTTTTCAATATATATATATATATATTCTTATTTCATAGTTAGGGATAATAGTCAGCAGACTTTCTTTGTGGTGGAGTTCATATTCTGTAGAACTTTAGTCTTTTGTTCATATAAAATTATATCTTTAAACAAAACATAAATTTACTTTTATTAGAAAAAATTACAAATACATTGATGATGTACCATCCAAAGAATATTTATTTTATTTCAAGTTAAAATACTCAAAAGAAATATTTCAGAATTTTGACTACATACAAATTATAGTTATTATTAAATAAAAAGTAATACAAAAAAAGATGCAAGTATCTCCACAAATATTTTTTATTATCAAGTATTTTTTAATTTAAAATTTATAAATAAATAATAATTAAATTAAATATAATTATAACAATTATATTGTTTATACAATAGCCTTTTAGACAAAAAGGTTTGTAATATTTGATATGAACATTAGAATTATAAAATTGCATTCATTGTTTATCATCAATTATTTAACTATCAATTATAAATATATTTGAATGATTTAATATTATAAATAGGATAAACAAAATAATTAAATTTATAATACAAAAAATGATACCATAGATATAAAATAAAAAATTAAGAGAAACTTATAATATCTTAAAGGTTATATTTACCTTTTTTTCCATTGACATAGTAGTAGACCAACAACACCTTGTAATATTCTCAAAGTTAATTCTTTTATTGACATAGTAGTTAATGACAATGCTTTATGATTTTTCCATGAAGTTTATAAATATTTTCCACTCTAATGCTTCTTAGTATGACTGTTTACTAATCTTATATATCCTTGAGAACAAGACTATCTTAACCAATTCATCTTTTAAATATTGAGGTTCAATGGTGTAAACTTAGATTGACCTAGAATATACATTACCTTCTAGTTTTATCTTTTTAACTAATGTGATCTATCATCTCCTAGATATATATTAGCATGGATATTATTGTCATAATATATTTGAAACCAAATTATTTAGCATGTCAAATGAATAGAATAACTAGAGTGAATAATAACTAGTTAAAATATGTAGTTATTGTTGAAAAAGGAGCATCTCAAATGAACAACTTTAGGTTTTTTAAATCATTACTAATTTTGTCTTCCTTATTAATGAGATTTCTTGAAATCCTTCTTTTTTTAGACTCATTAAACTACATGTTACTCTAATCCAAATAAAAATATCCAAAGCTAAAACAATATAAGCATGGAACATCCCTCTTTACATTGATATCTATAATGCCCTTACACAAATACAACTTCCAACGTCATTAAAATATTACATATCTTACTCACAAAAGAAAAACCCCTCGTCTCATTTTCCATATATTTATTCAAAAAAAACCCTCTTCTCATTTTACATATCTTTATTTAATAAAATTTTCTTCCCTCCAAAGAAGAACCACCTCCCAATTGTTCTTACGTTGACCTTATCCATATAAGTGTATATATTAATACTAGAGTTAGTGATATTTATTTTAATTAAATATATATTAAATGAGGTTTTAATTATCACTAGAGTAGAGAATCTTTCTAAAGGCTTTATTTTTTTATTGTATTTTTTTGATAAGTAGGTATTAATTAATAATTTAAACAATTAAACCATTAAACCTAAGATTAAGAATTTTTATAGAATCAAACTAGTATGTATATTAGTAAAATACATGACATGCATTCATATTTAGCTAGCATGGAGATGTCTCATATTTTTGCTAATAATCATATTTCATTGATAATTCAAGATTAATTAATTACAATTTTTTCTCACTTAGATTAATGTGACAACTCCACACTATGTTTAAGTTTAAATGACTCATTATGAAAAAAATTAGTTCAAATGTAGAATATGTTATGAAACATGAAATGTAATAAAAAACAACCCTTAGTATTTGGAGAACAAAAAAGATGGAAAAGAAAAGGCTCAAATGGAGGAAACTAGGTCAAGAAGATCACTATACCATATACAAAGATGAAGAATATTAGTATAAGAATGAACCATGAGACGATCATGAAGGAGATGTTCTAAAAGAAATGCATGAGAGGAAATAAAAAATACGTAGGAAAAAATTCATCCTAGTGAGGATCCTTAAGATTGAGCTAAAGTGGGATAAGAACAAGCCGTAAAATGGATACACCCTTAAATTCACAAGGAATAATGCTTGAAAGGAAGCTTCTTGGGCATATGATGTGGATGAGGAAGAATTCAAAAATAACAGTGCTCACTTGCTAAAGAATTACTTGCTAGAATTAGAACGAAAAATATCTTGATTCAATTTGGGAAGAAAGGAAAAAATATTTCACTAAAGAAAAAAAGAACTCTCACTAAATAAAATCCAAAGTAGTGGAAAATGGAATTTGAATTTGTTTGGATATTGAGTTTTTTTTAGGAATATAATTAGACTCAAATTTTTTTTATCATGGATTGTGTTTCACTTAAAAACTAACTGTTAGGTCCCTATATTACTAGTATAGTCCCTTATTGTTGTTAGTGTAACCCCCTTATTGTTATTATTGTACCCTTGTAACCCCCATATTGTTATTATTGTGCCCTTAAATTGTTATTGTTAGGTTGGCTAGGATTACATTGCGGCCCCACTAGGATTACATTGTGGCCCTATGGAATCCTATATATAGAAAGGAGGTTTTGTAATTTGTATCATCCAAGAATTATTCATTTATGTAATGTGTTGGAGGTTGCCCCCTCAAAGTCACTTATTTCTAAGGCGTTGATATCTCTTTTCTTCTATTTTTGGAGCTTGTTTCACAACATTTGGTATGAGAGTTTTGGATTCTAGGGTTTCGCTACTCCAAACAGGTCATCATGGCATTTTCGCTATAGCTTATTTTTTACGAAGGTTTAGAAGCTGAAATGTTTAGTGCGCGAAGCGGAGATCCTGAGGAACACCATCGCAAAATTTTAGAGCTTGGTTCGTAATATTTTTGGAGATATGATCTGTGGAAGTTAGGTATTTTTTAGGCTCCCAAATTTCATCTCAAAGAGGTTATCATGGTAAAACCTTCATAACTCTCTGTGTGAGCTTCGGATTGGAATGATGTAAAAAGTAGCCACAATTACACGAACTGTAGTTTTGTTTCTATCAATTTTAGAGCCAAAGGAGGAAAAAATGACACATGGCAAGTCATACAAGTTCGCTATAGTGAATGAGTCCATAATTAGGTCATTGTGGGGGAGTGGATATAACTTTGGCTTGAAGAATCCAAATCATGTCAGACCTATGGAATTCAAAAGACAATTCAGAGGGTGACTTGAGGGCAAAATTTCAAATATTGAAGATCCAAAATAACAGAGATAATTTAGTTTCAATATCGAGCTCGTAAAAATCAAGAAAAAGGTGTGTATTTTTTTCAAATTGCATAAGTCTTGTTTGAAAAAATAGTTCTAGTTGATTCCAAAGGCCTATTGAGCATAGATATCGGTATTGGGTTCTAAAATGGCTCCTAAATATAATTCAACACCCATTAAGCCTTTAGAAGGCTCTACTATGACTCATGAAGATGAAGAAATGCAACATGAGATATCGAAAGTCCATGAACAGGTGCACCACATTTCGCTTTCGCAAAGAGAAACAAAAAAATAAATGGAAACTAAGATGGATGGTTTGAAGAATGGCATGGAAGCTAAGATGAATGGTTTGGAAGCTAATATGGATGGCATGGAAATTGGCATGGAAGCTAAGATGGATGACATAGAAGCTAAGATCGATGAAAAAATGGAAAACTTGAAGAATGATCTAAAAGCAAACATGGAAGGTTTGAAAAAGTTGATACAACAAATGTTTCCTAATGGTGAAAATATAGTAGTGGAAACTCATGATGAGAATAAAATAAATGATAATCGTGATTTCATAAACTCTAATGTTGGCAGGAAGAAACACCATATTCCAAATATGGATATGAGGAAGTTTGATGGCAAGGATCCCGTAACATGGATACTACAGATGGAGAAATATTTTGATATCAATAATGTGCAAAACACATGAAAGGTACGCATTGCAACTTTACATCTAGAAGAAAATACATTTGTATGGTATTGATGGCTTTTCTCCCATAAAAAAATTGTCACTTGGTCAATTTTTAGGGAGGAAATGATAGCACATTATTAGGATACAAATAGCAACACCTTCTTTAGCAAATTGATAAATCTCAAACAAAAGGGTTTAGTGGGGGAGCACATTTAGGACTTCCAAAAATTGAATATAAGGGTAACTAATATTTTAGAGGAACATAGGATTGATCTCTTCATAGGTACTTTAAAGGATAAAATCCAACATGAAGTTCGCGTTTTGGAACCCGATTCATTGGAGAAGGCATTCAGGTTGGCATGAAAAATTGAATGTAAAATTATGGTGACAAGGAAGCCTACCACTCACTTCTATAAAGAGGGAAGTGTTGCTACTCCTAGAGAAGAAATTGTTTTACGTAGATTGTGAAGAGGAAGAAGAAAATGAACAAGAAGTGGATATACACCAGGAACCAACCCTGGAAGAGGAAGAAATGAGTCCGACCATATCCTGTAATTCATTGGTAGGAATTAACACTCCTCAAAGTCTCAAGATCTAAGGAGATATCAAGAAGAAAAAGGTAATAGTGTTGATTGGTTCAAGTAGTACCCATAATTTTATTCATCATAAGGTAGGCAAGGAATTGAATTGTTTCCTATACCCAGCACCAGAATGTCAAGTGATGGTTGCAAATGGAGGAACTATAAATTTCTTTGGAAAATGCCATAATAAAAAGCTATCCATGGGGGAATATGTATTGAACAGTTCTATTCTTTCCATCCCAGTGGGAGGTGCTGATGTTGTACTAGGAGTGCAGTGGTTGCAATCTTTAGGGATGGTTGCTTTTAATTTTCAAGAACTTTTCTTGAAATTTTTTTAGGAAGGAAAGGGAATCGAATTATGGGGTATCACAGGGAAACCGGGAAAGATAATAATATCTAATGTCATGACAAAGCTTATGAAGAAAGAACAACGAGGCGTAATTACACAATTATGCTCACTAGAAGTTCCAACATCAAAATCATCTATTTCTCCATATCTCCAAAGAGTCTTGGACAATCATTCCAATGTGTTTGATACTCTGAGAGGACTCCCACCTATTCATGATTGTGATCATGCTATTCATTTGATTCCAGGAACTCCAAAAAAATTTCCTTACAAATATGCTTATGTCCAAAAGAGTGAAATTGAACGTATGATTGTAGAAATGTTAGAGACTGGTATAATTCAGCCTAGTCAAAGTTCTTTCTCTACTCTTGTAGTACTGGTACAAAAGAAGGATGGATCATGGTGCATGTGTCCCGCTTTTAGGGAGCTCAATAAGCTCACCATTAAATATAAATTTCCCATTCTTGTGATTGATGGATTATTGGATGAATTACATGGAGCAATTTATTTTACCAAGTTGTATCTTCATTCAGGATATCATCAAATTAGAATAAAGACTGAAGATACTCCGAAAACAACATTTTGAACTCATGAGGGTCATTATGAATTTTTAGTCATGGCTTTTGGCCTTACCAATGCACCTTCGACATTTCAACGGTTGATGAATTCCATTTTCAAACCCTTCCTTAGAAAATTTGTGCAAGTATTTTTTGATGATATACTAATCTACAGCAGGTCTTGGAAGGATCACGTTCAACATGTTGACAGGGTGCTCAAACTATTGTAGGAGAAATAATTATATGCAAAAACATCCAAATGTTTCTTTGGAGTATAAGAGGTGGAATATCTGGGTCATATTGTATCTCACGAGGGTGTTAAGGTAGACCCTAAAAAAATTAAAGCTATTAAGGAATGGAAAGTCCCCACAACCATAAAGTAGTTGCAAGGATTGCTCGAGTTAACGGGGTATTGTCGCAAATTTGTTAAGGATCATGGGAGAATAGCAGCATCTCTAACAACATTATCTAAGAAAGATGCATTTTCATGGACTCATGAAGCAACTAAGGCCTTTGAACATCTTAAAGAGGCAATGTGCCTAGCACTGGTCTTAGCTATGCCAGGCTTCACAAAAACCCTTATTGTGGAATGTGATTCCTCAATAAATGGAATTGGTGTTGTTTTAATGCAAGAAGGAAGACCCATTACTTTTGAAAGTCGTCCAATCAAAGGAAAGTATTTACAGAAACCTATTTATGAGAAGGAAATGTTAGCAATACTACATGCACTAAAGAAATAGAGAACTTACCTAATGGGAAGACACTTGAAGGTAAAAATTGATCATGATAGTCTTAAACACTTTTTGGAACAAAGACTATCTTTAGAAGAGTAGCAAAAATGGGTCACAAAGATGTTGGGTTATGACTTTGAAATAATATACAAATAAGGGAAGCTAAATGTTGTTGCAGATGCACTCTCAAGAAAGAACGAAGAGGTGGAAGCATTGCTTTGTGCCATTTATATTATCCAACCAGATTGGATAACCAAAGTAAGAGATGAATGGAAGAAGGATGAAGAAGTGTGGACACCCATTCAAAAATTGTAGCAAGATCCTAGTACATCTGATACATTTAGTTGGAAAAATGATTGCTTATGTTACAAAGATCGCTTATATCTTTGTAAGAATTCCCAAGTAAAACAAAAGATTATTTTGGAATTGCACACTTCTCCTTTAGGAGCACACTCAAGATTTTTAAAAACTTACCATCGGGTGAAGAAATAATTTTTTTGGGATGGCCCTAAATTTGATATTCAAAATTTTGTGGCAGAATGTTTGGTTTTCCATCAGAATAAAGTTGAGACAATTATGACCCCAAGTCTTCTACAAACTTTATCCATTCCAAGTCAATGTTGGGAGGATATTTCAATGGGTTTTATCACAGTTTTACCTAAGTTCGAAGGAAATAGTGTCATCATGGTGGTAGTTGATAGACTTACCAAGTATGCACACTTTTGTGCATTATCTCATCCATTTATCTTATCCAAGTATCTCCATAAATATTTTTATCTCCACAGTTATTTTTTATTATCAAATATTTTTAATTTAAATTTTATAAATAAATAACAATTTATTTTTATTATTATGAATCAAGGGACAGATTACAAGGAAGGCTTTTGTGAAAGCCTTATATTTTTACTTCATCATCAAGCATGAAGTTAGACATTTGTTCCTCAACAAGCCAAATTTTGAGAGGTACATTTGTGTGATACCATTGAGTAATTTTTCATCCTAATACCATGACACCAAAATAGCTTTTCAATGGCTAAGTCATCAAGAAAATCCTTCACAAGAGTGATACATAATTCCACAATTTCCTTTTACCTATTATTTGATACTATTTTTGTCATGAGTTATAGATATTTTCTAAATCTTAGAACTTGTATAAATAAATCTCATTACAAGTTATTAAGGGTTGCACCGTTGGATAATAATTTTTGTAATTAGCAGTATAAAAAATTTTCATCATTAATAATAGATGAAGGATTCTCTAGTTGTTTCATACATCCTTGTTCTTGTGTGAGTTTTTGTTTATTATTACATTCTGTTTTCTTCATGTATTTAATTTTTATGAATATAAATAGGTAACATTAATTGAGTTTCATTTGTCTTAAATTCAGTCTTAAATTCCTCACGAAGTTATTATATATATCACAGAATGTTTTAGTGAAATTATGAGCATCTCCGTAATGTTAAATATATTATGTTGAACTTTTAGACATAGTTTGAAAGTCTTCACACTTATGATCATTTAAACTTTCAATTTGAATATTTAAATAATCATGTCTTCTTACATATTCTCCTTAAACACATGAAAATCTAAATCACTATCTGAAATAAAGCAACAACCATTTGCCTTATTAATTAATACTATGTAAAGGTTTACACACAATTGCTGCAAATTGTTTTATGCATTGGTCATCTAGAATTCAAAACTTAAAACAAAAAAAAACATTATAGATGCTTTGGCATAATTTATTGACCCTGATTATCTCACACGACAACATTTTCCCTCGGACATCGATAAACCATATTCCTTTAAGGCTGATTAAAGGTCTATTTAGGTCAAATTTTTTCACCTAGGCGACTCCACTAAACCCAAGCTGGATCCTTGAAAGCATAGTAGGTCTCATTATGATTCTGAAATTGTCTTACCTCCTCTTTCAGATCGAGAGAAAGTTGTAAGAAACCTCTCCTTATGTTCCTCAACAAGAGACCACAAGATTTTCCTGATCCTTCCAAATATGGACCTATTCCCTTAGAATGAGAAGATTTACCTCCTAGAGTGCATGAATTAGTGTCCAAAGGAGTGGATTTTCAATCTTCTTTCTTAGTTTATTCTTATAAATTACCAAAGACACCTTTTGAATCTCCTACATCACAACAAGATTTGGATCTACATCTACCTCAATTCAAACCTACTGATTTCATATCCCCTATCTCATACTATGTTCCATCCACTTCTACACAAACAGAGGATCTCTTTTCTTCCTTTTCTAATCCATTACTTGAATACAAAGAAGGAGAAGAAGAGGTTCAAAATTTGGTCATTCGAAAACCCTTAATATTTATAAAAATATCTTCAACTCCACTTCATCCTCCACCTTATTTTACTCCTTCATATTCACCTCCTTCTTCCCCATCTTCATCTTCTACTTATACAACTACCACCGTTGAATCTTCTTCATCCTCATCTTTGAGTATGGCTTGTTTTAGCTAAATTTTTCAAGCAATATATGTTGCCCTATTACTCCCAAACACACTTAATGATTTTCCTGTTGGATATCTGAAACATCTCCCAAGATTTAATGGAGAAGCTTTTTTATGAGCTGAAGATCATCTAGCCCCACTTTTAGATTTTGCTGATAACATGAACATAGAACATGAAACTGTTTATATGAGATTATTTGTTAAGAGGGAAATTTTAGGATTTGGTTTAGACAGTTACAAGTAAATTCTATTATATCTTGGGAGGAATTGACAACTCTCTTTAAAAATCAATGGGGTGTGAAAAAGGATCCTCTTTATTTCTTGATTGAATTTGAGGAGCTTAAAAGAAATTGTGGTGAACCAATAACTGATTTCATTAAAATATTTAATAAAATTTATCACAGGATGACTCATGATTGTGAACTAGTTATAGCAACAAAAAAGGTTATATTCTCCAATGACTTTGATGATGATTTTGTTGTAATGTTAAGAGAGAGAAAAAATAGTATGCTAGAATAAATGTAAACAAATGCTACAGAGATTGAAGAAAATACGTCTGGCCAAACCTGAAAAAGCCTAAAGAAAATTAAAATCAAATCAGCAAGCATCTTCTTCTTCCTCTAAATCTAAAAATAAACTATTTGATTGGATTTGGTATAAATCTTAATTGAAACTTGCATGTTATTTTATTTCATGATGTTTGTTATTTTTTGAACTATCTTCTTCTTCCTCTAAAACTAAAAATAAAATATTTTATTGGATTTGGTATAAATCTTAATTAAAAATTTCATGTTATTTTATTTCATGACAGTTTTTATTTTTTGACCTATTTTTCACATTAACTAAGGATTATTTCTATATATGTGTTTGTCTTTATTGGGATGGTACTACTACTTTTCTTCTAAATTATCGCTTTTATTTTCCCATCTGTAAAAGTAAATTATACACATTGTGATTGGATGTTTCATAGAGGTAACTTAATTTCTTATCTCAAAATGTATATCCATGTTATATTATGTTGATTTATTTCATCCAAGGAAAATATTTAATATCATTATAATGGTAGTCATGTTGATCTCCTAGATGAGTCTCCTATCCCAAATTGTGTGAGGTATAATTGGTACCTCATACAGGGTCTCTCCTTGTATGTCTCTCCTTATATGTTGACATATTTCTAGCACAATCAACACCAACCCAACTAAATTTTATTACAATATAACATATATGGATGAATGGATAGACTAATAAAACTACAAAGTTTCTAGAGGATGTGTTGTGTATGTATTTAATGGATAAAAAATAATAATGGGGAGAGTTTTTTTCACGACACACAACAACAATTATCAAAGTTCGGTCAAAATGGAGCCTTTTAAGTTATTAAATGGAAGACCTTATACGACACCTATGAGGTGGGGAATAATCACTTAAGGGTTCTAGTAGGGCCTTAGGTTATACAACAAATGGAAAAAATAGATTACTATGATTAAGGAAAGGATGAAGGAAGCTCATGCTAGAAAAAATATTTAGGTTGACACTTATCCAATTGATGAGAGTGATCATATTAATGATAAGGTATTCCTAAGGGATAAACCTAAAATATATTAGTAAAATTTGGAAAAGAGTTGGGTTTTATCTAGATTTTTTTGGACCATTTTGGACCATTCAAAATCTTAAAGAAGAAGGAACTAGTAACTTATGAACTTGTATTACCTACATTATTAGAGTTTACAGATATTGTATTTCATGTTTTAGTGTTATGTAACTAATGATATATTATTTATTTGACTTAAAATTTGGGGATGGGGATATAACATTATACTTCTAGATTTAAACATAAAATAAATCAATTATCCCCTCTAATAACCCTTAGAGTCGCAAAAATATCCATAATAATGTAAATGCTTAGAACATTTAAAATATCTAAAATATAGAGAAGATAATGAGCATTTTTAGGTTTCATTACCATGGTCCATGAAAAGGGTTGAGCCACTAGAGGTGGGAGAGGAAATGGGCATCACTCTGTCCCTCCCTTGGTCAAGGAAAATGGATATTCCATGACCTGCAGATTTAATAGTTAGCTGTTACCTTAGTGTCATTAATATCTACATTTTGGTTAGTTGTTACCTTAGTGTCATTAATATCTACATTGCTATGGATAAATATTATTTTAATTTGGGCTTATACATCTCTAATGGGTAGATGGTATCTCTTATAGTCTCTAAAGGACAAAATATTTTTATCCAAACAACACGAGATCTTGGACATTGTATTCTTTAGTTTTTTTTTATGGTTGTACACTATGTAAACTTATTATAATATACAAAATTTTGGATTGTTTGCAAGAAAAAAATACTAATCCAACATATATATTCATTTCTATTTTTTTATTATTTCATATATCTTATTTATTTTATATTTTATATTTACATATGATATTTTAATTTGGGCTCATAACTCTGTCATTGGTAAATGGTATCTCCTGTATTCTTCTAAGGACAAAAAATCTTTTGGACATTGACTACTTTAGTTTTTCCATGATTGTACTTTATGTAAAATTATCATAATATAAATAATTTTGGATTATTTACAAAAAAAAATAACTAACCAAACATGTATATTCATTTTTTATTTTTTATTTTTGTGTACATTTTATTTTAATTTTATATATAGTATTTAATTTGGGCTCATAACTCTCTCATGGGTGGATGGTATTTTTTAAACTCTTGTGAGGGACACAAATTCTTTTTCTATAAGTAGCACGATATCTTAGACATTATCTACTTCCATGACTATATTTGATGTAAACTTATGATAATATAAATAATTTTTACTTGCTAGAAAAAATAAATAAATAACCAAACATGTACATTTATTTTTATTTTTGTTATTTTTACCTATATCATATTTATTTTTATTTTAGAAGAAACAAATATCAAGTTGATATTGAACATAAAAAATAAATTACATGTTATTTTTATTTTTATTGTCTCCATCATATTTATTTTTATTTTGGAAGGAACAAATATCACCTTGATATTGAACATAAAAGAAAATTTACATATCTCCCTAATATAAAATATTGACTTAATTTTAAACATACGTATTGATTATTATATCTAATAATTGCATACACTCATTTGCATATACTTGTTTTTCATGCCACTAGAATGAGTACATACTTCCTTACGCTAGCAGTATCTATTGATTATTATATATAATAATTGCATACACTCATTTACATATACTTGATTTTTCATCCTGCTAGGATGAGTACATACTTCCTTACACTAGCAGTGCATTGGGCTCATTAGAAGCACTAAAGATAAAAGAAAATGATAAAAAAAATACAGCAAAACATGACTAACGACACATTACTATGTCTCAACCAAACCAGCTCATTGCAATCTCATCAATGAATAGCGTGTCAAACAAAACTCATAGTCATTATAGAAACCCAGGAATATGATGGGAATACATCTCGAAATAAAATAAAGAACAAAAAAATAGGGCAAGAGTTATCCATCTTGCTAGGTAGAAGTTAATGCCCAGGGGTTATAATAAGTATATATAGCCCTGCACATTAATTGCTGCAACACGCTGGATATTTTTCCAAAAACGAAAAAAAGGTATGCTGACCATTAATAAGGGAAGGAGGAGAATATGTGGTGGAGGGTTGAGTGACCTATCAGTAAGGGCAGTCTCCTCTGTTAGGGAGATTGCAAAGATGAGGTAGAGCGGTAGGAACTGAAGCGGGGTAGTATCCACCACTCGGGGTACCGAACCTAATAATGCAGCTGAAGAATGCATTCCAGTCAGCATCGGACTGCATTGCAGAGTAAAGAGTCTGAACAACAACAAAACAGTTGCCTGAAAGGTCACCTAAATTGATGTAGGCATTGCATGGAACCAGTTCCAACAACTGTGGGTCGCCGCAATCATAGGCCATTGCACTCATCACTGCAGTCACAAGGCATACGCTAGACCAGAAAAACCTTTTCCATGGCCATTTTTAATCTATCGCACTCACAAGATATGTTTCAGAGAAAAGCCATGGTATAGTGTTTATATATAACTAATTGTGTATATATTCCTATTTCATAGTAGGAGATAACCCTAGGCGAAGGTTTTTTTGAGGTGAAGGGTGTTCATAATACATATTATCTAGAACCTCCTTTGTTCCATAAATTTAGCTAGCAGATGTTTTATTAATTACAATAATATTTACATTGAAATTAGATTTTTGAATATATATATATATATATATATATTTTGTTACTATAATTATTGATATAGATTTAAATATATATATATATATATATATATATATATATATATATATATAATTTTTTATTAATAATAATTAATTAACAATGGTTAATTATATATTTTAATTAACAAATAATTATACAAAATATACATAAATCTTATTAATTATATATATATATATATATATATATATGAAAAAAATAGTTAAATAAAAATATATTTATGATGATGATGATGATGGTGGTGGTTAACCTCTAGTGAGACCAATCTTTGGTCTATCAGACCTAAAGAAAAGAGTTATTTAAGTTGATTTAAGATTTTATTCCTATGCTCAAAAAGCTTGGAGAGAAGCATCTCGAGCTCACTATAATTTTGACATCTTAAAAGGCTATGAAGGTCATTATTGCGACAAATATTATGAAATTGAGCTCTAATGTGGTTGTACGTGGGGCACTATAAGAGGAAGTGATTTTCATCTTCGATGTTCATATTCTCACATAGATAGTATATCCTTTCCATCCATGGTGTTTTTGGCACTATAAGAGGAAGTGATTTTCATCTTCGATGTTCATATTCTCACATAGATAGTATATCCTTTCCATCCATGGTGTTTTTGGAACTGTCCAACGACCTGTTTCACTATGGAGCTCATGAGAGTTCGTTCTAATCTTGGCTATATTAATTTTATTCTTTGAGCTAGTTAAAATAGAGAGGTACTTTTGATCTTCTAAGGTGGGATTGATGACCTCCTTATAATACCTTAATTTTCTTTTAGGTGCTAGATCTTTCTCACACCAAATTTTTTTCATTGAACTTAGAAGTAACAATTTTTTTAATGTTATTGATGTTTTGCAATGCAACATTCTCGTCGATCTCCCAATGGTTTAAATAGGCCATGGTGTCTTTATAGTAAATTCATTCAAGTCTTAGTTGGTTTTGGGTGCAATTTAAAGCTAGCTTAGGAGGTCCACGGTCTCCTATGCTATTGAGCTTGTGCTTGGACAACAAAAGCCTCATCATAGCTAAGCTCTAGATAGGGGAAAGACCCACTTCTATAAGGAGAATAAGAGAGGGTGTATTTCTTTTAATTTTAAGGTTATACCTTATAAAACACTTGTGGATTTGCTCAATATTTCTCGAGGATTCTCTAGAGATGCTACAACCCCAAACCTCACATCCATATAAGATAACGAGAGTGACTAAAGTTTCAAAGAGGAACTTACTTCTATCCCACATTACGAGGTTTGTTGTTTTACAATTATTTTCAAGACCAAAATAAGCTTTCCAGCCCCCATTAATCCTTTTCTGAATGCCATAGTTCAAGTTGAGCTTGTGATGAATATCAATAACTAGGTACTTGTAAGAAGACACTTCCTCCAAGTTACTATTGTCATACATAAAATTAGCGTAAGTGTCCTTCTTGGAATTGATAATCATAAGTTTTGTTTTGTCACTGCTAACAAATATACCTATGGTAGAGCAGAAATCCTTAAGAAGTCTAAGTTGCTTATGAAGATCAGATGGGCACCTTGTGAGAAGAACAATATCGTCAGCAGAGAGAAGAAGGATGATGACTATCCCTGCTAAGATCATGCCAACACATCGTGCTTCCTCTAAAAAACCTTCTAGCTTGTCGATGTAAATGACAAATAGGGTAAGGGAGAGGGGGAAACCTTGTTTAACTCCGATATTACACTTAATATCTTTCGACCACCCCTCATTGCTCTTTAACTTGGCAATTACATTCTAGTATAACCTTATAGCGGCTGCTCTTAGCTGGAAACGAACATTTAGCTCTTCTAATCTATTCCATAGGTTATTTCTAGGAATATTATTGGAAGCCTTTCTAAAGTCCACAAAGCAAGAGAAGATATTGGATTTATCATTGCAGCATTCCTCCATAATGATCCTAAGCATAATGAGGTGGTCCGTTGTTGAGTGTTGCCTTCTAAAACCCGCTTGGCCTTTGGCCCGCTTACCTTCACTTTCAAGCCAAATGCGCAACTTATTTTCCAAAATAATACCATATAACTTGGCTAAGAGAGGGTTGATCATAATTTTTCGATAATTAGAAGGGTTATTTGTATCCCCATTTTTAAAAATAGGGATAATGAGGCTCTGAGTCCAATTTTTAGGGAACCCTTGCTTGATAGCTTGGTAACCTCCAATTTTTAAGATTTCCTTCTGGTAACCTTCAATGTCTTAGCTTTCCCATTTGCCACACGTTTAACCCCAAAATCAATGTCTTCTAATGAGAAAACTTATTTCGTTGTGAGCACGGTTTCAGAATCCCTGGCATTTGAAGATTCATAACGCCTTTTAAGATAGGAATTCCAGTGGTGTAAATAAATTTTATTATTATCTTTAATTTTCCTAGTTAGAATCTGCCTTCAGAATTTCTTAGGAGCCACCTTAGAGAAGTGTAAGAGATTCTCTTGTCTTTTACGAATATATTGCCTTTTCTTCCTTTTAGCTAGGGATTTGTAGATTTTTATCTTGTTAATTTTGAGAGATTCATCAACAGCTTCCTTAATTTCTCTCCTCGCACTTTTGCAATCATTTTCATACCATGAGTTAGTTTTGCTATTTGTTTTATTACTTAAGACTTAAATTTAGAACTTTTTAATAGAATACGAGAGGGTTGTAGTAAAATTATGATAGAGGTCATCTATGTTGTCTATACTAGATAAAGGAAGCAAATTAGTTTTTAATTCATTTAGAAAGAGATCGTTTTTATTTCTATCAAACATTAAGTTCTTTTGAATATAAGGATTATCTTCTATGGGATCTCTATGCATGACGAAATTGAGAGTTAGGAGTAAATGCCTATGATTAGAGTCACGCTCATGGTCGTCTAAGATGTTAAAATTTATTATTTAGTTGTATAAAGGGAGATCAAAATTAACATAGTCTACCATGCTCCTGCCAAGCCCATGGATGCAGGTCATCTTGCTAGAATTGGGCCACTTCTTTAGACCGTTGCAAATTATGGGATCCTGAGCACTACAGAGCTTGACTAGCTCCGACCCACACAAATTATCCCCAAGGTCTTCAGAGCTCCTTTTGTAATGACTAGCGGGAGTAAGGTCTTTGTCTAACCAAAGAGGATTGGGGTTGGAGTGATTTCTTAGAAGAATAGCTTGGTTTCTTGAAGTTCAAGCATTAAAGTGCCTTCATTCCTTAGGCTATAAATATCATTCTCTAAACCATTGTAAGGACTATTTTTATCTAGATTCTTTTTCTTATAGAAGTTAGAATTAATGGGGTGGATATAACCAATTTCTATGTAGGTATTTTTATCATTAATGTCAGTAATCTCAATCCAAATATATTGGTTGTAAGGGTCATTTTTATAAATCCTAGCATGGGGGTAGATGTTCTTCTTAATGTAGCAAGATATGGGCCCAATGCCTCTACTGGAGGATCACTTGTTCCAGGTAGACCATAGTGCAAAGCCATCTATGTTAGGGACCTTAGATTCTTCGTGCTCCCAAGTTTCAACAAGCAATATAATATCAATATCATTTGAGATCCAACTTAGCTTAGGGCCTTTGTTCCATGGAAAGCCCCGACAGTTCCAAGAAAGAATTTAGAGCATGTTGAATTGCTATATATATTACACACCAAAGGATAATCGTCAATTCTCTAGAGTCGTCCTCCTTTGTTCATATATTATTTGTACACTATTTCTTACCCACTCACAATAAACCATATCTTTATTCAATTCTCTAGAACCCTCCACCTTTTTTCATATATTATTTGTACAATTGTTTCTTACCCACTCACAATAAACCATATCTTTAAACATGATCATTAAAAAATATTTATTTTATTTCACATTAAAATAGTCGAAATAAATATTTTAAAGTTTTTACTACATAAATAATAGTTGTTATTAAATAAAGTGGAATACCAAAAAAATGCAAGTATCGACACAAATATTTTTATCTCCACAAATATTTTTAATTATCGAGTATTCTTTAATTTAAATTTTATAAATAAATAATAATTTAATTTAATTTAATTATAAGAATTATATTGTTTATACTATAGTTTTTTATTCAAAGGTTTGTAATAAATTTGATATGAAAAATAGAATTATAAAGTTGGATTCATTATTTATCATAAATTACTTAACTTTTCAATATAAATATATTTGAATTATTTAATATTATAAATAGGGTAAACAAAATAATGAAATTTATAATATAGAAAATGATATCATAGATATAAAATAAAAAATGAAGAGTAACTTGCAATATTATCAAAGTTATATTTACCTTTTTTTCCATTAACATAGTAGTAGATCAAGAGCACCTTGTAATATCATCAAAATTAATTATTCTATTGACATAGTAGTTAATGACAATGCTTAAAGATTGTTCCATCAAGTTTATAAAAAAAATTCACTGTAATTCCTCTTAGTAGGAGTTTCTACAAATATTGTATATCCTTCACAACAACACTATCTTAACAAATTCAAAGTTACGGAGTCAAGAGACCTATGTCACAAAGAAATGAGGTAGGAGATTGCACATGGTGACAGTGGAAGGAGGAAGCACGTCTCAGCCTGCTAGGCCTCGGATTATTGCAGGGAATCCATAATTTGAGGGAGGCCCCTCAATGGACCCATCGGAAAAGGAGCACCAGGTGGTGGAAACAAAGGAGTCAGTGATGGCAGGGTCTGGGATAGATAAATCTTGAGAACAAGTGGACAAGGGAAGGAAAACAAATGAGTCATGACTCCTTGGTCAATGCCTACCTAAGAAAAAGGAAATTCTCGAGGTGCAACTCAAATCAAAAGGTATGGGACCTCATATCCAATATATGAAAGACCATTCCCTAATAGGAAAATTTGTCAGCATATGGCCTCTAGAAAAAAAAACAAGATGGTGGATGCACACAATGAGGAAACCAAAAGGGAATTATGACCTGCAGCTAGCAGCTAAAAGCTTCTTTATGATAATATTTCTTAACCTCGAAGATAAAAATAGGGTGTTTGATGTAGGTTCTTATTTCTACAACTCACCATGATTTTATTTGACCCTATGGAAGGAAAGATTCAATCTAGAAAAACCAGATCTCTCGGTGGCCCCGGTCTCGCTAAGACTTTACTCCCTCCCGACAGAATTATGGCATCTTGAGATTCTAGAAGATATAGGTAATGCCTTGGGGTCCTTCATCAAGGTGGCAGAGCAGACTAGGAAAATGAGGTATGTATCCTATGCTCGCATTTGTATGTACCTAGATATTTCTAAGGAACTAATGGAGGGAGTGAATTTGAAGTGGAACAATGACGACTACTTCCAAGAGATAGACTACCAGCACATCCCTTTTATATGCATGTGTTGTCACGAACATGGCCACTTGTTTCATGAATGTCGTCTGAATTCCCCACATGTAATAGAAAATAACACGAAAGGGGAGATGGATGCAGAATGATTCAAGAAGGTTGTCAAAAGAAAAATATAGGAAAAGAGAAACCCAGGGCTAAAAATGGATAAGAAACCACAAACAAAAAACATGTTTTAGGCTTTGAACAAGGTTATCGGGGAAGGGACCAGTGAGGAGGTTGGTGTTCAGTTGACAAAAAATGAGCAAGGAAATGAGGAAGTAATATCTAAGGTATTTCCTCAGGAGATCGAAGAAGAGATGACCTAGGGGGATGACAGACAAGGAGAGGACATAGAGGATATGGACACAGGGGAGTTAGACCTAGCTGGAATCAAGCAAGACTACGCAGACCAAGAATTAAGTTACTTACCTTTCCAACAAGTTGCACTGTTAAGATAGGATATCATCAAATCCAAGATTTCGAAGAGATTAGGAGTGGTTTCATAATCCTTAAAGGTCTCTGAAGAAAAAATAAGAGGGAGACATAGAAATTCCCATAGAATCCAAGAAGTGTGGGGCATATTGGTTGCATTGAGGCAATATCCAACTATTGAGGATGCCTTTCTCTCCATATCAAAAAAATCCTTATGAAAGTGCTTTCTTGGAATGTAAGAGGATGTAAAAGTCAATTGAAAAAAAAGAATGATAAGAAGGAAAATAGAAGTGGAGAAACCTTTTTTTCTCTTTATCCAAGAAACAAAGTGCAATAGCGAAGAACTGAAGAAGATCAGTTGATTCATCTAGAAATGTTCGAAAATTACGATAGTGTATGTGAGAGGGATGGATGGAGGTATGAATTTTGTGGAACTAGTCAGTTATATGCCTCCTGGACTTTGTGGTTTATCCCCACTCCCATTCTGCTGACCTTCATGTCCTAGGCATCTTTTTTCGAGGGGTGATGTCAAATGTCTATGGGCCATTACAAATGGATTTGAAACCAACATTCTTAGAAGGTATTCAAAATCTTAGGCACTCGGTGGGGGACCCCGGACAAGCATTGGATCTTAGGAGGTGATTTCAATCTGATAAGGAATATGGAGGAGAAAAAATGGGAAATCAGGACCCGTAGTAGTATGAGTGAATAATTCGATGAAGCTATTGAGGAATTGCACTTGGTTGATGTGAAAAATACCAACAACCTATTCATTTATAAAAAAAAATGGGCAAGATCACGACACATTGCCTCTCGGCTTGATTGGTTCCTGGTATCAAAATATGTTTTGATAGGGGGAGGAGAGATTGGGGCCATAGTCCTCCCATCAGCAAGATCAGATCATCACTAGCTAGTATATCTAGAATGGCTTTGAATAGGTGAGAACCTGAAACGACCCTTTTGGTTTGAGAGATTCTAGCTCTCTCACCCTAATTTCCACAACCTTATCAGGGAGTGTTGGGATGAATTTTAGTCCCCCTAACGATCCAAAATGTACTTCCTACATTAGAAAATCAAGTACATAAAATAGCGGTTGAGGCAATGGAATAAAGAATCCTTTAGCAATACTCAAGATGAGAAACACAGAATTGAAGAAAAGATAACAGAACTACAACATCAAGTGATGCAAGGTGGATATAGTGATGAGCAGAAGGAAACATAAACCAGATTCCTCCTGTATTTATCCCAATTGGAAAGGTAGGAGGAGATATTATGGTAGCAGAAATCCATAAATATTTGTCTCAAGGATGGGGACAAGAATACCAATTTCTTTCACAAAGCTACAATATGACATCGTCAAAGAAACTGCATAGCCTGATTACAAATTTCGAATGGTCAATATGTGGAAAAAAAAGAATATCTAGAGAGGATCCTTAACGAATTCTTCTCGCGGTTTCTCTATGATACTAATGAGGAAATAGGTCCAAATATAGATAAGATAACCGCCAACATACCCCGTCTGATATCAACAGAGAATAACGAGATGCTGATGTGCAAAGTTGCAATGGCATAGGTGGAGGAAGTGGTTAAGAATATGGAAGGAGGAAAAGCCTCGGGCCGAGATGAGTTGATGAACAAAATCTATCAAAGCTTCTTGGAATTAGTGAAGGATGAACTGTTGGACATTGTGGAGGAATCTCTTAAAATAGGTGGAATCAGGAAGGCTTTCAACTCAACCTTCCTCACCCTTATTCCCAAAGAGCACAGAGAAGAAGAACCTCGTAATTTCAGGCTGATAGCATTGTGTAATGTAATCTATAAAATTATTAGGAAAGTAATGGAAAATATATGAAAACCATTGCTCCCAAAGCTCATATCCTCGTAACAAGCTAGCTTTGTGGAGGGGAGAAAAATTCTGGATGGAATCATCTTTACCCATGAGGTGATTCACACCCTGAAAATCTCCGGGTTTTCTGGGATGATGATAAAAATTGACATGGCCAAAGCCTATGAGAAATTTATCTGGAAATATATGAGGCACACATTAAAATTTTTTGGGTTTTGCCACGATTGGGTAAAATGGGTCATAAACCTAGTTTCATCAGATTTTTACTATATTCTTATTAATGGTTCTCCTGCAAATACTTTCAAGATATCAAGGGGAATTAGGCAAGGGGATCCTATTTCCCCTTTCCTCTTCATATTGATGGTGAAAGGGTTGGGTAGAACGTTGAAGGCTAACCAAAAGGAAGAGAGGACCTGAAGCTTGGGGCTAAATGAAGGGGCATCCCACCATACACACCAACATTTTGTGGATAATACAATGTCGATGGGTCAAGAAACGGTTAAGAGGGCGTGAGACTTAAAATAAATCCTGGAATTATTCAAAAGAGCTAGTGGCCTAGATGTAAAGGAAGGAAAATCTCAAGTATATTTCTTCAACACTCATCTGATCACACAAAGAAAAATTATTAGAATCCTGTGCTTCTTGTAGGGTTCCCTCCATTAAAAGTACTTGGGGACCCTGCTTCCAGACTCTAAGGTAGGGCATAGTACCTGGAACTCCCTTTTAGGTAAGATGACATCAAAAATAGATAACTAGACTCATCAGGTGTTAAACCTTCCTAGACATCTAACACTAGTGAATTTGGTGCTTCAGGCCATGCAAATGTACCTCTTATTTTTCCTTGCAGCTCCGACATCAGTCTTTAAGAAAATCAGGTCCATCCAGAGAAATTTCCTCTAAGGCAACATTGAGAACAAGAAAAAATGGATCCTGGTTGATTGAAAAATAGTGTGGCTCCCCAAGGAGGTAGGAGGCATGGGACTTAGGGACTAGGAAGTAAGAAATCAAGTCATGGGGTTGAAAATTTGGTGGCGATGGATAGAAAATAAGTGAGAACCTTGGGCCGATCTTTGGACGAGTAAATACACTAGAGCTTGGAACATACAAATCGTCATTAGATTTAATGAAGACCCCTCAGGATCCATAATCTAGAGGCAGGATAATGCCAATTGCAACATAGTCAAAGAGCATAAATTCTAGAAGATAGGGGATGGAGGGGAGGAAAATTTATTCAAGGATGCTTGGAAACAACTACCAAGGATCCAAGGGTTAGTGGAAATGCCAGGTATTCAAGAATAGTTGCAAAGGGGAGGCCTGAATAGGGTCAAGGATTTCTAGGATTCGGATGTCGAGGGAAACCCTTATCGCAAGTGGAAGAAGGAGGATTGGTTCAGGACATGCGGCTTGGGGGAAGACACAAGCACACTTATACATGTGGTAAGCGAAATAGATATAAGAAAGTGTCAGCAACGAGATAATATCACATGGGGATTCAAAACACCTGGTCATTTCAACATCAAGGAAGCTTCCAAAATAGCTAGGAAACACCACATGGCAGAATCTGAGAAGAAATGGAGAAAAGTGTGGAACCAAGGGCTTTGGCCTTAAATATCCACCTTCGTATGGATTCTCCTGAAAGAAACATTGTTGACTTGGGAGAACCTTCACAACATGGGGGTGGCATGCCCTTCAGTTTGTTTCTTATGCCTTTCAATTGCTAAAATCATGAACCACTTGTTTGACGAGTGTAGCTAGAGCTCGAAATTTTGGTTTAAGGGAAATAATATTTTCAAAATGTCCAACCGGGTCCCAAGAAGTATGATAAGCACTATTATCAACTGGGAGGAAAACCCCTTCAAGAGTAACCTATTAAATCAGATATGGGAGCTCACCCCACGCTTCATGTTATGGGAAATCTAGAAGGAAAGGAATCATCGAATATTTCAAGAAAATAAGAGATGAGAAGAGGAAGTTTTGGAAGGAATCCAAGTCCATGTTAGAGATACCATGGCCCTCAAGATATGGGGACTAGATCAGATTAAAACCAATTTGGAGGAACTTCACATGCTTCAGGCATGGAAGGTTTAGAAATTGACGCAGTATATTGGAAAGGATTGTAAGGTTCATGGTATATCTCTAAGCTCAGACACATGGGATCCCCCTGAATATCATATGTTCAAGATGAATTTTTATGGGGTATTGGAAGGAAACCAAGGGGCATCTAGGCTAGGCGGATTAATATAGGACAACAAAGGGGAGATACAAGAAATCTCTTGGGGTTACTTGGGAGAGACCTCTAACAATGTAGCGAAGCTGGAAGGGCTACCGGCCAGAATAAAATTGGCAATTCATCATTAGTGGTTCCCTCTGATCATTGAGGGATTCTTTGGGATCATTATTGATCTCGCCCACAGACTACTAACTCGCTCCCAAGTGAGCAGGGTTACCTTGAAGTAGAAGATGGAAAATAGTTTGGAAAGCTTGAGTTTCCTTCTTAGGAGGCACTCGGAGGTCAAGCTTAATCATGTAACGAGAAAAGCTAATAGCCTTTAAGACCTACATGCTAACCATGGGGTCGAGGTGAGGAAATAAATTCATTCAAGAAAGTGGGGAGACCTAGATGAATCAAAACTTAAGGAACTATGCAATATTATTGCACAAAAGGATCATGGGAGTCCCGAATGTGGGTGACCAAGGCCTATGGGCGGTAAGAGGAGTGTCACGTGCCAACCTAGAGGTCGAATGTGCGTAATTTTCATGCAAGCAGTGACATGGGTGCAAGCATGCTAGACGATGAAAAATTAGGCTGGGGAAGGATGCAGATAATGATTAGCAGTATCTAGTATCGAAAAATGCAGGCGTAAGTAATAGGAACGTAGGGTTTCGACGGAGGGAGTTACCATATTTGTCCCAGTCCGCTCGATTATGGAGTAATTGGCATCAGAGAGCCTAGGGATGAAGCAAAAGTGGAGTGTGGGGATTGAGATGGGTTTATAGGGACGTAAAGTGGACAAGTTAGAATATTTTTAGCCTAGAGCAGCAGGGTGGATAGGCAGAAAGGCGAAGGGGTCTCAGAAGTGAAACAGGTGGTAGAAATAGTGTTTTCTCAAATCTCCATCATGAAGGAAAGAATGGTAGGTCATCTAACTCAGGGTCACCACTTTTTGGGGTGTGGAGGAGGTTGTGGCAAAGGAGAGGCATCGAGAGGTGGAGGAATAGGGTGGCACGGTGCTCAGCCAGATAATTGGGGAGGTAGAATTGACTTGGAGGCTCGGTTCTTTGCCAAGAACGATGACGAGGATGATTCCGCCATGTCAAAAATGGAGGCGGCCCTGGATAAGTCTCTGGGGAAGGAGTATGGGGATGGGGGTCGAGGTGCATCTGGTGTGGGGAACATGGATCCTCCTGGGGTGTCTGATATGTGAGAGGAGGAGAATTGGACAAGAGGTGCAAGAGAACCTCTGCATCATCATGGAAGTGTTAGAAAAAAGACTCAGAAAGCTGCAGGACACCTTGATAATGGTGGGTTATATGGATATTATGTTGCCTGACTGTGTGCTTCTGCTAGAAGATGTCATGGATGGAGAAGAGGAGGAATTCATGACAATGCAAGAGTCGGGTAGTCGGGGAGGGAAGAATCAACACCGAGACTAATCAGGTGCCCTATGTTTTTGTTACGTTAATTTATCGGTGGGCTGTTAGCCCTATAATGTACATAGTTCGTAGTCTTAGTAGGTTTAGTCGGTTACAGGTTCGAGATCTAGCTCTTCTACTCATTTTAGGCATCAACGTACTTGACATTCCTCTAGTTTCCCATTATGGGTAGAGACATTTTGGTAATTTTAGACACAAGGTCTGCTTTTCAAAGTGCCGGAAGATTTATTTATGTAATCATTTAACTATTTAATAGATGGAAACCCATAATTTATGACAGAAAATAGAAAAACACTATCTTTACAAATTCATATTTTGAAATATTTAGCTTCAATGGTGTAAACATATATTGACCTAGAATATTTATTACCTTCTACATTTATCCTTTTAATTAATGTGATCTATCATCTCCTATATATATATTAGCAAGCATATTAGTGTCATAATATGTTTGAATCCAATCCATTTAGCATGTCAAATGAATATAAATAAGTAGTTTACATATGTAGTTATTGTTCAAAAAGGAGCATCTCAAATGAAAAACTTGATATTTTTGAAATCATTACTCATTTTTTCTTCTTTTTCAATGAAATTCCATGAAATACTTCTTTTTTTAGACTCATTAAACTCCATCTTACTCTAATGAAAAAGGCTAAAACTAAGTACAAAGCTAAAACAATATAAGCATCAACCATTTCTCTTTACATTCCTAGTTACAATGATATCTATAATGCCCTTATGCAAGCACAACTTTCAACAACATTAAGATACTTCATTTATTTACAATCATTTGAAATATAATAATAATGATGATAATTTATTTTTAAGGTCACTAAAAAAATAAAGCACCAACCATGTATGACAACCCCTTATTTTACAATGAATTAAAATCTTAATATTAAGTCATCTTAGAGATAATGAAGAAATACAATAGTTCAATTAAAATCAACAATGAGTTCTCATCAATATTATCAAACCAAGTGAGCACAATTGAAGTTGTACTTTTCTATATTTATATAATTATTTTAGAAACTATTTATTATAGTGCTTAGATCATTACTAATATTTAATAGTTTTTTTGTATCTCACTTATTTAATAATTAGTAAAAAAAATTTCATTTCTTAAGAATTTTGATTGAACTAATTACCTATGGTTAGATCTGAAATTTCTTTAAAGAATTAAAACTAAAATGAAAAATACAATTAAAATTAATTATTAACAAACTATTTTGTCAATGGTTAGAAAGTTTCATTGAACTAATTATCTCTCATTGAATTAGACATTTAAAACAAATTAAAAATAAAGTAAAATAAAACTCTGATATATCATAATGCCTAAATATTAATCATAGACACATCAAATCACTAGGAGAAATTAGAGTTTTAGAGATAATTTTTGTTTAAAGGAGCTATGGTCTATTAAGTATTTTTTGGTAATTTCTATGTATTCTTGGGCCCTCCAAGATTTTTGGGTGTGGAAAATTTATTGTGTTATATTTACCTTTTGTTGCTTCATGTTTAGCAAGTTAATGAGGTTTTCAGAATTTGAATTTTTGTCATGTTTGAGATTTAAAAAAAGGTTATTGGTTATTGCATCCATGAATGCCTAATATGGTTTATTATTACCAATAATATTTTATATTTTTAGCTTTTTCTCGCATGCATTTATCAAATTGTCCGCACTATTGTATATACTCATATGCTGGAATATGTGTGGAGATGGACATCAAAAAAGGTTTTGTTAATCTAACTAGTATTAAATTTTCCTTTATATCAAACATATTTCATTCAAAATCAAGTTCATTATTAAAGATACAACATGAGACATATGCACATACCTCTAAAAAAATGCATCTGTGGTTGAATCTAAGTCCTCAATTCCCACATACAAACTGATCCATTCCTCCTAGCCGATGTAGGGCTAGCCTCTCTGGCTCCTAGGCCAAGAAGTCTTGAGGATCAACTTATTCTAGCCCTGGTGTTCGAAACTCCACGAACAAAACCAAAATATTGTAGGTCTATAGCCAAAATCCTAAGCGCCAAGTTTTTTCCCTCAAGTTTTCTCCAATTCACCGAGCTTCTCAACAATATTCTCAATTTTTCTCCCCCACTCCAAATTTCCAGTGTAAAATAAACCCCCCCTTCTAATTTTACATATATTTATATAATAAGGGTTTCTTCCCTCCAATAAAAAGCCCCACCTACCAAATTTTCTTTTAACCTTGACCTTATCCATAAAAATGTATATAATAATACTAGAGTAAGTGACCTAGATATATTAAATGAGCTTTGAATTATTACTAGAGTAGACAATATTTCTAGAGGATTTATTTTAACACTCATTGACATGTTTTATGCATAAATTTTATTAATGAATATTATATTAATATATTTTATTTTATTCTTTGATAAGTAGGTATTAATTAAAAATTTAAACAATAAATTCATTTACCCTAAGCTTAAGCATTTTTATAAAATCAATAAAAATTAAACTAGTATGTATACTAGTACAATACATGACATACATTCATATTTAGCTAGCTTGAAAATGTCTCATATTTATGCTAATAATTAGATGTCTCATATTTATGCTAAATCACATTTCATTCAATACGAGTCATTACAGTTTTTCCACTTATATTAATTTGAGCGCTCCTCACTATGTTTGAGTTAAAATCATTAATTATGGAAATGTTTAATTGAAATGTACAAATTGTTATGGAACAGGACATGTAATAAAAAAAAACCCAAGTGTTTGGAGAAAACTCAATATTGGAAAGGGAAGGCTCAAATGGTGGAAACTAGGACAAAGAGATCTCTAAACCGTATACATAGAAGAATAATATTAGTATAAGAAAGAACGAGAAGATAAACATGAAGGATATGTTGTCAAAGAAATGCATCAAAGGTAAAAAAAAATTAGGTAGGAAAAAATTCATGCTAGTGAGGATCCTTAGGATTTAGGGAAAGTGGAAAAACAACCAACCTTAATGGAAAATGGATCAAGTCTTAAATTCACATGGAATAATGCATAAAGGTGTCTTCTTGAGAATATGTGGGGGATGAGGAAGAATTCAAAAATAACAATACTCACTTGCAAAAGAATGACTTGCTAGAATTAGTGGAAAACACAAGTTGATTCAAGTTGGTGTAATATCTCCATTTTATTTTTTATTTTTTATACTTATCTCTATGATTGGTCATCACATGTCTCTTTAATATCTTATCCCAATGACATCTCTGCTATGGTTAAAGTATTCCTCATATTCATTAACCTATTTGTTAGCATTCCCATACCCTTACCTTCTCATTCACACCCTACATCTGATTCATGTCTAACATACCCTTACATATAATTTTAGCTAATGTAACCTTCTACATTATTAATTTCTATCCTAATCAATCACTCTAACCAACTAACCTTTTCTCTCATTGAAATTATATTCCAAATCCTACATTAATATAGATACCCCTATATTAAGCGACATAGGATTTACACCTCTAACTACCCTTACGCTCATATCAAGGTTCCACATGGATGTTTTGGAACAAAGTAAGATGAATCAATGGTTCCGATGAGTTGTGAAAACCCTAAGTGTTTTTACCTACGTGTCTCTATCTCATTTCGACATTTAGTTTTTCATTTTGTGGTCGTCTGTCTCTCTGGATATTTTCCTCCATAACCGACCTGCAAGTATGTTTTAAGAGGCCCTGCTCTTGATTCCTCCATCCTTATCATAGCTAGAGCTCTAACTCCATAGCACGACCAAGAAGAATGTTTTCTAGAGCTTGTGTGCGTGATTCCTCGATTATTTTTGTGAGGAATAAAATTTATGTGTTTTTTTTATTTGAATGCTATGACTCTTACCTTTTTTGTTTGCAAATTAGATTTGGTTCATTTTTGCAGGGAGGTTGCACAACAATTGGACTGGATTACTCATTTTCCCTTGAGGTAAACAATGTTACCCCTACCTTTTTTTAAATCATGCATTTCGTTTATTATTTTTAGCTCTCTTCTTATGGGTTTTTTGTGCCTTTTCATAGTGGCATCCTCTATCCTCCATACGAAGACATGGAGAAATTGCCTCCTCTTCTCTACATTGCAATGACACTTCTTCAACCATCCCACAACCCTTATTCATTGCAGAAGAGGTAGGATTCTTTTGAATTCCCTCATGGGTTCAGTAATTTCTCTCTATTTCACTTGGGAATTTTTGGGGTTTGGTTAATATAAGTAATGTTTTTTTTTAATGTGGCTTTAGGGTGCTCCTCTACCCGAAATTTTTTGGGTTTGTTGCTTTTTATATCTCATCATATGAATTACCTGATCTGCGTGAAAATCGTCCTTCCAGAAATTACTTTTTGTGACTGTATGTGTTGTTTGCAAGTTCTTTATCCATCGATTATATTTGTTTGGATTTTATGATGGTTTTACTCCTCTTCCCTTCCAAATTTTGTAATGAAAATCTGGCATTGGGGTTTTAATTCTAGTTCATAAATTTTATTTTTATTACTTCTCTGTATAATGGCCATGTTTCCATGGTTGAGTTCTAATTTCTAACATTTTTTTTTATATGCAATACCTTCTCTACTAAAACCCCATATTATTCATTTAAGTTGCAGGATTGCATCTTTCCACTAGAATCACTTGGCTTAGCGTGGCTCGGTATCACCTGGGTCAGAGTGGCTCGTGGATCTGCATGACTCTCTTCATTATTTTTTTCAATCATTTTCTTTCATACCAAAAATATGGCTACGCTGCTTAGTGATGATCTAGGTTTTACATCGTAATGATTTCATCCAAGTATTTTACAATTTTTCTTACCAAGAATTGGGGTTTTTACCTTGAAATATGATGTCTCTGGGTAGCCACAATAACTCTTTGTTATGCACATTGATCACTAGCTGTATGACAGAGATACTTTTACTTTTCAGATTTGATTATAGTTTCTTTACTATTATGTTTGCATTGTGTTTATCTTTAAATTATTCGTTTCATGATATGATAGTGTATTACTCAGATCTTATAATTTCTTCATTCTGTATATCAATAATGTTGAATGGTGTTATTTTAGGATTGCTCGAGGCATATCCTCTTTTCCTCAATTCAATATTCATTTTATGTTTTACTAAATGATCCAGTTTCTCTATTTACACACAACATATTATGAGTTATGTGTGTATTTGTTTATTACACATAACCTTTGTGTATCTGGTTATGTTTCAACCAGACTAGATTCCTCACGATATTACTAATATCATTCCTTATTTAAGTTATATTCAAGATACTTTTATTACCCTTCTTCCTAGTGTTATATAGAGAGTAGATTTCCTTTACTATTCATGACTTTGAAGCATAAGAATTAGGCTTATATGAGTTGTTACATTGTTACATTTATTTAAAAATTACCATTGAAACCTTGGTTTTCTCTCACTTGTTCGGTTCATAATAGTTCTGTTAGCACTTCTGGTAATTTCTCTTACCTTTATGTTGCTTATGAAAAATGTGTAACCTTTATTGGGGTTCTGCCCCTTAAGGTAATATGTTGTCTCTTAACACAGACCAAATTATGAGTCAATTCCATTTATTACTTACTGATGTATATAAATTTTTATTTTACAATTCCTTATCTTCTGTATTGGTTCCAGTTCATTTGCTAAGTTTTAATATGGGTTAATATCAGCAAAAAATAAATAACCAGACATGTATATTTTTTTTGTTTTTGTTATTATTACCTGTATCATATTTATTATTATTTTAGAAGAAACAAATATCAAGTTGATATTCAACATAAAAAATTACATTTTATTTTTATTTTCATTGTCTCCATCATATTTATTTTTATTTTGGAAAGAAAAAATATCACCTTGATATTGAACATAAAGAAAATTTACATATCTCCCTAATTTAAAATATTCACTTAAAATTTTAAAACATATGTATTGATTATTATATCTAATAATTGCATACACTCATTTACATATACTTGATTTTTCATCCTGCTAGGATGAGTATCCTTACACTAGCAGTGCACTGGGCTTGTTAGAAACACTGAAGATAAAAGAAAATGATAAAAAAATACAGAAAAACATGACTAACAACACATTACTATGTCTCAACCAAACCAGCTCACTCCAATCTCTTCAACGAATATCCTGTCAACAAAACACTCAAAGTCATTATAGCAACCAAGGAATATAATGGGAATACATCTCAAAATAAAATAAAAATAAAAAAAAAGAGGGAAAGATTTATCCAGCTTGCTAGGCAGTAGTTAATGCCCAGGGGTTATAATAAGTATATATAGCCTTGCACATTAATTGCTGCAACAAGCTGGATATTTTCGACAAGAAAAAAGTGTGTTGACCATTAATAAGCGGAGGAGGAGAATATATGGTGGAGTATACGTTAGGTGGCATATCGGTGGGATTTGATTAACATACCCATTGGGGAGATTGCAGCGAGGTGGGTGTCGAGAAGCTGAGCGAGGTAGTATCCTGCTCGTGAGGAGTTCATTATTATCTTGGCTCTTAAAATTTATTCTTTGGCAGTTTGTGTGATTGTAGGCATCTCTGGACGGTTGAACCTCATATAATACTTTCCTGGTGCTTTCACATGGTACATGTAGATGTTTTATCACTTATCTTTGTTTGGCTTCAGAAAGCCATTCTAATTTTTATTAATGTTTTGCGATGAAACATTCTTGTCGATATCCCGATAGTGCAGCAGGGTCTGGTGTCTTTATACCAACCTCGTTTAAGCCTTAGGTGGTTTTGGCTGGAATTTAAAGCTAGCTTAGGAAGTCTATGGTCTCCTATGCTATTGAGCTTGTGCTTGTACAACAGAAGCCTAGTCATAGCTAGGCTCTCGATAGGGGAAAGACCCATTTCTATGAGGAGAATAGGATAGGGTGTATTTCTTCTAATTTTAAGGTTATACATTATAAAACGCTTGTGGATTTGCTTAATATTTCTCCAAGATTCTCTAGAGATGCTACAACCCCAAACCTCACATCCATATAAGATAACAAGAGTGACTAAATTTTCAAAAAGGAACTTCTTTCTATACCAAATTATGAGGATTGTCATTTTACAATTATTTTCAAGACCAAAATAAGATTTCCACCCCCCATTAATCCTTTTCTGAATGCTATTGTTCTAGTTGAGCTTGTCATTAATATCAATTCCTAGGTACTTGTAAGAAGACACTTCCTTCAACTTACTATTGTCATACATAAAATTAGCGTAATTGTCCTTCTTAGATTTGATAATGATAACTTTTGTTTTGTCAATGTTAACAAACATACCCATGGTAGAGCAGAAATACTTAAGAAGTCTAAGGTGCTTATCAAGATCAAATGGGCACCTTGCGAGAAGAACAATACCATTAGCATAGAGAAGAAGGATGATGACTATCCTAGATAAGATCATGCAAGCACATCCTGCTTCCTCTAAAAAACATTATAGCTTGTCGATGTAAATGCGAAATAGGGTAGGGGAGAGGGGGCAACATTGTTTAACTTTGATATTACAATTACTATCTTTCGACCACCCCTCATTGCTCTTTAACTTGGCAATTACATTCTCGTATAACCTTATAGCGGCCACTCTTAGCTCGAAAGAAAAATTTAGCTCTTCTAATCTATTCCATAGGTTATTTCTAGGAACTGTATCGAAAGCCTTTCTAAAGTCCACAAAGAAAGATAATACATTGGATTGATCATTGTGGAATTCTTCCACAATGATCCTAAACGTAACGAGGTGGTCCGTTGTTGAGCATTTCCTTCTAAAACCTGCTTGGCCTTTAGCGTGCTTACCTTCACTTTCAAGCCAAATGCTCAACTTCTTTTCCAAGATAATACCATATAACTTGGCTAAGGGAGGGGTGATCATAATTGTTCGATAATTAGAGGGGTTATTTGTATCCCTAATTTTAAAAATATTGATAATGAGGCTCTGAGTCCAAGGTTTAGGGAACCCTTGCTTGACCGCTTGGTTGAAAACTTGGTGGATGTGGGGGATGAGGACAATACCTCCAATTTTTAAGATTTTTTCCTGGTAAACTTCAATGTCTTTATCTTTCCCATTTTCCAGGCGTTTAACCACAAAATCAATGTCTTGTAATGAGAAAACTTCTTTCATTATGAGAAGGGTTTCAAAATCCCTGCCATTTGGAGATTCATAAAGCCTTTTAAGATAGGAATTCCAGTCATGTAAAGCAATTTTATTATTATCTTTAGTTTTCCTAGTTAGAATCTGCCTCCAGAATTTCTTAGGAGCCACCTTAGAGAGGTGTAAGAGATTCTCTTGTCTTTTATGAATATATTTCCTTTTCTTCCTTTTAGTTAGGGCTTTGCATATTTTTATCTTGTTAATTTTGAGAGATTCATCAACAGCTTCCTTAATTGCTCTCCTCGCACTTGTACAATCTTTGTCATACCATGGGTTGGTTTTGCTATTTCTTTTATTACTTGAGACTTCAATTTAAAACTTGTTAATAGAATATGAGAGGGTTGTAATAAAATTATGATAGAGGTCATCTATGTTGTCTATACTAGATAAAGGAAGAAAATTATTTTTTAATTCATTTAGAAAGAGATCATTTTTATTTCTATCAAAGATTAAGCTATTTTGACTATAACGATTATCTTCTATGGGATCTCTATGCATGAAAAAATTGAGAGTTACGAGTAAAGGCCTATGATCAGAGTCAGGCTTGTGGTCGTCTAAGATGTCAAAATTTATTATTTAGTTGTATAAAGGGAGATCGAAAATAACCATTTATTATTATTTAGTCTACCATGCTCCTACCAAGCCCATGGACATAGGTCATCTTGCTAGAATTGGGCCACTTCTTTAGACCATTGAAAATTATGAGATCCTGAGCACTACAGAGCTTGACTAGCTCTGATACAAACAAATTATCCTCGAGGTCTTCAGAGCTACTTTTGTACCAACTAGCCAGAGTAAGGTCTTCGTCTAACCAAACAGGATTGGGGTTGGAGTGATTTCTTATAAGAATAGCTTGGTTGGTTGAAGTTCGAGCATTAAAGTCACCCATTAAAATGATATTACCTTCATTCCTTAGGCTAGAAATATCATTCTCTAAACCATTGTAAGGACTATTTTTATCTAGATTCTTTTTCTTATAGATTTTAGAATTAATAGGGGGGAATAACAGATTTCTATGTAGGTCTTTTTATCATTAATGCTAGTAATATCAATCCAACTATATTGGTTGTAAGCGTCGTTTTTATAAATCCTGGCATGTGGGGAGATGTTCTTCTTAATGTAGCAAGCTATGCCCCCAATGCCTCTACTGGAGGATCACTTGTTCGAGATATACCATAGTGTAACACCATCTATGTTAGGGACCTTATATTCTTCATGCTCCCAAGTTTCAACAAGAAATATAATATCAACATCATTTGAGATCCAACTTAGCTTGGGGCCTTTGTTCCATGGAAAGCCTTGACAGTTCCAAGAAAGAATTCGGAGCATGTTGACTTGCTATATATATTACACACCAAAGGCTAATCATAAATTCTCTAGAACCCTCCTCCTTTTTTCATATATTATTTGTACACTATTTCTTACCCACTCACAATAAACCATATCTTTATTGACTTCTCTAGAAGCCTCCACCTTTGTTCATATATTATTTGTACAACTATTTCTTACCCACTCACAATCAACCATATCTTTAAACATGATCATTAAAAGAATATTTATTTTATTTCACATTAAAATAGACGAAATAAATATTTTAGAGTTTTTACTACATAAATTATAGTTATTATTAAATAAACAGGAATACCAAAAAAATCCAAGTATCTACACAAATCTTTTTATCTCCACAAATATTTTTTATTATGAAGTATTCTTTAATTTAAAATTTATAAATAAATAATAATTTAATTTAATTTAATTATAAGAATTATATTGTTTATCCAATAGTTTTTTATTCAAAGGTTTGTAATAAATTTTATATGAAAATTAGAATTATAAGGTTGAATTCATTATTTATCATCAATTACTTAACTTTTCATTATAAATATATTTGAATTATTTAATATTATAAATAGGATAAACAAAATAATGAAATTTATAATATAGAAAATGATATCATAGATATAAAATAAAAAATGAAGAGCAACTTGTAATATTATCAAAGTTATATTTAAATTTTTTTCCATTGACATAGTAGTAGATCAAGAGCACCTTGTAATATCATCAAAATTAATTCTTCTATTGACTTAGTAGTTAATGACAATGATTAAAGATTGTTCCATCAAGTTTATAAAAAAAAATCACTCTAATTCCTCTTAGTAGGGCTTTCTACAAATATTGTATATCCTTCACGACAACACTATATTAACAAATTCAAACTTACAGAGTTGGGAGACCTATGTCACAGAAAACTGGGGCAGGAGATTGCACGCGGTGATAGTGGAAGAAGGCAACACCTCTCAGCCTGCTACGCTCCGTATGATGGCAGGGAATCCATCAGTTGAGGGGGGTACCTCAATTGACCCATCGGCAAAGGAGCACCAGGTGGTGGAAACAAAGAACTGAGGTATGGCACGGTTTTTGAAAGGGAAGGCTTGAGAACACCTGAACGAGGGAGGGAAAAAAAATGAGGCATGACTCCTTGGTCAATGCCTACCTAAGAAAGAGGAAATTCTCGAGGTGCAACTCAAATCGGAAGGTATGGGACCTCATATCTAATATATGAAAGACCATTCCTTAATAGGAAAAATTTTCAGCATATGGCTGCTAGAAAAAGCACTAATATGGTGGATCCACACAATGTGGAAACAAAAGGGAATTATGACGTGCAGCTAGGGGCTAAAGGCTTCTTTATGATAATATTTCTTAACCTCGAAGACAAAAACAAGGTGTTTGATGCAGGTTCTTATTTCTACAACTTACCATGATTGTATTTGACCTTATGGAAGGAACGATTCAATCCAGAAAAATCGTATCTCTTGATGGCCCTGGTCTCACTGAGACTTTTCTCCCTCCCGACAGAATTCTGGCATACTGAGATTCTAAAAGATATAGGCAATGCCTTGGGGTCCTTCATCAAGGTGGTTGAGAAGACCAGGAAAATGAGGTATGTATCCTATGCTCATATTTGTATGTACCTAGATATTTTGAAGAAACTAATGCGGGGAGTGAATTTGACGTGGAACGATGACGAATTATTCCAAGAAATATACTACGAGCACATCCCTTTTAGATGCATGTGTTGTCACGAACATGGCCACTTGTTTCGCGAATTCCCTCTAAATTCCCCACATGTAATAACAAATAACACCAATGGGGAGATGGATGCAGAAGGATTCAAGAAGGTTGTCAAAAGAAAAATACAGGAAAAGAGAAACCGAGGGCTAATAATGGATAAGAAACCAGAAACACAGAACAAGTTTGAGGTTCTGAACAAGGCCAGTGAGGAAAGGACCAGTGACGAGGTTGGTGTTCAATTGACCAAAAATGAGAAAGAAAATGAGGAAGCAATATCTAAGGTATTTCCTAAGGAGATCGAGGAGGAGATGACCTAGGGGGAAGAGAGACAAGGGTAGGACATAGAGGATATGGACATAGGGGATTTAGACCTAGCTAGAATCGAGCAGGCCCGCGCAAACCCAGAATTAGCGTGATTAACTTTCCAACAAGTTTCAGTATTAAGAGAGGCTGTCATCAAATCCAAGATTTCGAAGAGATTAGGAGTGGTTTCATAATCCTTAAAGGTATTTGAGGGAGAAATAAGAGGGAGACATAGAAATTTCTAGATAATACAAGAAGCCAGGGGCATATTGGTTGCATCAGGGCAATATCAAACTATCAAGGACACCTTTCTCGCCATATCAAAAAATTCCATATGAAAGTGCTTTCTTGGAATCTAAGAGGATGTAGAAAGCAACTGAAAAAAAAAAAGAATAATAAGCAGGAAATTAGAAGTGGAGAAACCTTTGTTTCTCTTTATCCAAGAAACAAAGTTCAATAGCGAAGAATTGAAGAATATTAGTCGTTTCATCTAGAAAGGCACGGAAGTTATGGCAGTGGATGTGAGAGGGATGGTCGAAGGGATATGAATTTTGTGGAACCTGTCGGTTATATGCATCCTGGACTTTGTGGTCTATCCCCACTCCCATTCTACTCACCTTCATTTTCTAGGCATTTTTGTTCGAGGGGTGATGTCAAATGTCTATGGGCCATTACAAATATATTTGAAACTGACATTATTAGAAGGTATTTGAAATTTTAGGCACTCGGCGGGGGACCTCGGACAACCATTGGATATTAGGAGGTGATTTCAATCTGATAAGGAATCCGGGGGAGGAAAAAGGGAAAATCATGACCCTTAGTAGTATGAGTGAACGATTCAATGAAGTTATTGAGGAATTTCAATTGGTGGATGTGAAAACTACCAAAATCCTATTCACCTATCAAAACAAACATGCATGATCTCGACACATTTCCTCTCATCTTGATTGGTTCCTAGTGTCAAAATATGTATTGACAGGGGGAGGAGAGATTGGGGCCATAGTCCTCCTAGCAAAAGAATCAGATCATCTCTAGCTAGAATATCTAGAATGGCTTCGAATAGGCAAGAACCTGAAACCAACCTTTTGGTTTGAGAGATTATAGCTCTCTCACCCTAATTTCCACAACCTTATCAGGGAGTGGTGGGAAGAATTTGAGCCCCCCTAACAATCCAAAATGTACTACCTACATCAGAAACTCAAGTACATAAAAGAGTGGTTGAGGCGATGGAGTAAAGAATCCTTCAACAATATTCAAGAGGAGAAACAGACAATAGAAGGATAGATAGTGGAACTACAACATCAAGTGATGCAAGGTGGATACAATGATGAGGAGAAGGAAACAGAAACCAAATTCCTCCTGTATTTATCCCAACGGGAAAGGGAGGAGGAGATATTATGGAAATAGAAATCCATAAACCTTTGTCTTAAGGATGGGGACAAGAATACCAGTTTCTTTCACAGAGCTACAATACGACATTGTCAAAGAAACTGCATAGCCTGATTAAAAAATTTCAATGGTCAATATATGGAAAAATAAGAATATCTAGAGAGGAGCCTTAACGGCTTCTTCTTGCAGTTTCTCTATTACACTAATGAAGAAAGAGGTTGAAATATATATAAGATAACCACCAACATACCTCGTCTGAACTCGACAGAGAATAACGAGATGCTGATGCACAGAGTTGCAATGGCATAGGTGAAGGAAGCGGTTAAAAATATGAAAGGAGGAAAATCCTCAGGCCCAGATGGGTTGACGAACAAATTCTTTCAAAGATGTTCGGAATTAGCGAAGGATGAACTATTGGGAATTGTGGAGGAATCTCTGAAAATGGGTAGAATCATGAAGGCTTTCAACTCAACCTTCCTCACCCTTATTCCCAAAGAGCACGGAGTGGAAGAACCTCATAAGTTCAAGATGATAGAGTTGTGTAATGTAATCTATAAAATTATTAGGAAAGTAATGGAAAATATATTAAAACCCTTGCTCCCAAAGCTCATTTCCTTGTAACAAGCTAGCTTTGTGGAGGGGAGACAAATTCTAGAAATAATCATCCTTACCCGTGAGGTGATCCACACCCTGAAAATCTCTAGGTTGTCAGGGATGATGATAAAAATTTACATGGCCAAAGCCTATGACAAATTGATCTGGAAATATATGAGGTACACGTTAAAAGTTTTTGGGTTTTGCCACGATTGGGTAAAATGTGTCCTAAACCTAGTTTCATAAGATTTTTACTATATTCTGGTTAATGGTTCTCCTTCAAATACTTTCAAGATATCAAGCTGAATTAGGCAAGGGGATACTGTTCCCCCTTTCCTCTTCATATTGATGGCGAAAGGGTTGGGCAGAACATTGAAGGCTAACCAAGAGGAAGGGAGGATCTGAGGCTTGGGGCTAAATGAGGAGGCATCCCACCATACACACCAAGAGTTTGTGGATAATACGATGCTTATGGGTGAGTCAATGGTTAAAGAGGAATGAGGCTTAAAATAAATCCTGGAATTATTCCAAAGAGATAGTGGCCTAGATGTAAATGAAGGGAAATCTCAAGTATATTGCTTCAACACTCCTCTGTTCAAACGAAGAAAAATTATTAGAATCCTGTGCTTCTTGGAAGGTTCCCTCCCTACAAAGTACTTGGGGACCTAATTTTCGGACTCTAAGGAAAGGCATAGTACTTGGAATGACCTTTTAGATAAGATGACATCAAAAATATATAACTAGACTCATCGAGCGTTAAACCTTCCGAGCCATCTAACACTAGTGAAGTCGGTGATTGAGACATCGCTAATGTACCTCTTCTTTGTCCTTGAGACTTCAAAATCGGTCCTTAAGAAAATCAGGTCCATCTTGAGTGGATCCTGGTTTATTGAAAAACAGTCTGTCTCCCTAAGGACTGAGGAGGCATGGGGCTCAGGGACCAAGAAGTAAGTAATCAAGTGATGGGGTCGAAAATTTGGTGGCGATGGATTTCAAATAAGCGATAACCTTGGGCCGATCTATGGACAAATAAATATGATAGAGGTTGGAACATACAAACCATGATTAGATTTAATGAGGACTCCTTAGGGTCCATAATCTAGAGGGCAGATAATGCCAATTGTAACATAGTCAAAGAGCACAAATTCTAGGAGATAGGGGATGGATAGGAGGCTAATTTATTTAGGAATGCTTGGAAATGATTACAAAGGATCCAAGGGTTGGTGGAAATGCTAGGTATTCAAGAACAGTTGCAAAGGGAAGGCCTAACTAGGGTCAAGGATTTCTAGGGTTCAGATGTCGAGGGAAACCCTTATAGAAAGTGGAAGAACGAGGATTGGTTTAGGACATGCAGCCTGGGGGAAGACACACACACACTTATAAGAGTGTTAAGTGTAATAAACATAATAAAGAGTCAACAATAAGATAATATCATATAGGGATACAAAACACCTGGTCATTTCAACATGAAGGTGGCCTCCAGAATAGCTAGGAAACACCACATGGCACAATCTGAGAATAAATGGAGAAAAGTGTGGAGCCTAGGGCTTTAGCCTAAAATATCCACCTTCCTATGGATGCTCTTGAAAGAAAGAGTGTTCAATTGGGAGAAGCTTCACAACAGGGGGGTGGTAGGCCCTTCAGTTTGTTTCCTATGCCTTTCAGTTGCTAAAACCATGAACCAATTGTTCGACGAGTGTAGCTGGACATAAAAATTTTGGTTTAATGGAGATAATATTTTCAAAAGGTACAACCGGGTCCCAAGAAGTCTGACAAGCACTATTATCAACTCGGAGGTAAACCCCTTCAAGAGTAACCTGTTAAATCAGATATGGGAGCTCACCACGGGGTTCATGTCATGGGAAATCTGGAAGGAAAGTAATGATCGTATCTTTGAAGACAAGAAGAGATCAGAAGATGAATTTTTGTTAACCATACAACTCCATGTTAGAGATACCATGGCCCTTAGTAGATGTGGACCAGATTAGATTAAAACCAATTTGGAGGAACTTCACATGCTTCAAGAATGGAAGGTTCAGAAATCGGCGCAGTATATTGGAAAGGATTGTAAGGTTCCTGGTATATCTCTGAGCTCAGACACATGGGATCCCCCTGAATATCAGATGCTCAAGTTGAATTTTTATGGGGCTTCGAAAGGCAACCGAGGGGCATCTGGGCATGGCGGATAAATACGGGAGAACAAAGGGGAGATACAAGGAATCTCTTGGGGTTAGTTTGGAGAGACCTCTAACAATGTAGTGAAGCTGGAAGGGCTGCTAGCCAGACTGGAATTGCCAATCCATCATTAGCGGTTCCCTCTAATCATTGAGGGAGACTCTAGGATCATGATTGATCTCGCCCACAGACTTCTAACTAGGTCCCAAGTGAGCAAGGCTACCTTGAACTAGAAGATGTAAAATATTTTGGAAAGCCCAAGTTTCCTTCTTAGGAGGCATTCGAAGCCCAAGCTTAATCATGTAAGGAGAAAAGTTAACAACCTTGAAGACCTACTTGCCAACCATGGGGTCCAGGTGAGGACATAAATTCATTCAAGGAAGTGGGGTGACCTAGATGAATCAAAACTTAACGACCTATGCAAGAGTATTGCATAAAACGATCATGGGAGTCCTAGATGTGGGTGTCCAAGGCCTATGGGCGGCAAGAGGGGTGTCACGTGCCAACCTAGAGGTCGAATGCACATAAGTTTCATGCAAGCAGTGACATGGGTGAAAGCATGCTAGACGATGAAAACTTAGGATGGGGAAGGATGGTGACAGCGATTAGCAGTATGAAGTATCAGAAAATGGAGGCACAGGTAATGGGAATGTAGGGTTTCGAGTGAGGGAGTTACCATATTTGTCCCAGTCTGCTTGACTATGGATTTATTGGCATCAAAGGGCCTAGGGAAGAAGGCAAAGTAGAGTTTGGGGATAGAGATGGGTTTAGAAGGATGTTAAGTGGACAAGGTAGAACCCTTTTAGCCTAGTTTAGCAAGGTGGATGGGCAGAAAGCCGAAGGGGTTTCAAAAGTAAAACAGGTGGTAGCGGTAGTGTTCTGTCAACTCTCCATCGCAAAGGGAAGAATGGTAGGTCGTCTGACTTAGGGTTGCCACTGTGTGGGGCACAGAGTAGGCTATGGCAGAGGAGAGGCATCGAGAGGTAGAGGATTAGGGTGGCACAGTGCTCAGCCAGAGAATTGGGGAGGTAGACTTGACTTGGAGGCTCGGTTCTTTTGTCGAGAATGACGATGAGGATGATTCCGCCATGTCAAAAATGGAGGCGGCCCTCGCTAAGTCTCTTCGAAGGGAGTATTGGGGGGGGGGGGGTCAATGTGCATCTGGTGTGGGGGACATGGATATTCTTGGGGCATCTGATACGCGATAGGAGGAGAATTGTATAAGTGGTGGGAGAGAACCTCTGCATCATCAAGGAAGCATTAGACAAAAGACTGAGAAAGATGCAGGACACCTTGATAATGGCGAGTTATATGGATATTATGTTTCCTGACTATTTGCTCCTGCTAGAAGATGTCATGAATGGAGAAGAGGAGGAATCCATGACAACGTAAGAGTCAGATAAACCAAGAGGGAAGAATGAACACTGAGACTGATAAGGTGCCCTATGCTTTTGTTACGTTAAGTTATCAGTGGGCTTTTAGCCCTATAATATACATAGTCCGTAGTCTTAGCAGGTTTGGTCGGTTATAGGTTCGAGCTCTATCTCTTCTACTTGTCTTAGGAATAATCTTACTTGATATTCCTCTAGTTTCCCATTATGGGCAGAGACGTTTTGGTAATTTTAGACACAAGGTCTACTTTTCAGAGTGTCGGTAGATCTATTTATGTCATCATTTAACTATTTAATAGATGGATACCCATACTTGTTGATAGAAAATAGAAAAACACTATCTTTACAAATTTATCTTTTAAAAGTTTAGCTTCAATGGTGCAAACATATATTAATCTAGAATATTTATTACCTTCTACATTTATCCTTTTAATTACTGTGATCTATCATCTCCTAGATATGTATTAGCAAGAATATCAGTTTCATAATATGTTTTTATCCAATCTATTTAGCATGTCAAATGAATATAAATAAGTAGTTCACATATGTAGTTATTGCTCAAAACAGAGCATCTCAAATGAAAAACTTGATATTTTTGAAATCATTACTCATTTTTGCTTCTTTGTCAATGAAATTCCATGAAATACTTCTCTGTTTAGACTCATGAAACTCCATCTTACTCGAATGCAAAAAGTTAAAAATATGTCCAAAGCTAAAGCAATATAAGCATCAACCATTTCTCTTTACATTCATGACTACATTGATATCTCTAATGCCCTTACACAAGCACAACTTTCAACAACATTAAGATACTTCATTTATTTACAATCATTTGAAATATAATAATAATGATGATAATTTATTTTTAAAGTCACTAAAAAACCAAGCACCAACCATGTATGAGAACCCCTTATTTTACAATGAATTAAAACCTTAATATTAAGTCATCTTAGAGATAATGAAGAAATACAACAATTCAATTAAAATCAACAACGAGTTCTCATCAATATTATCAAACCAAGTGAGCACAATTAGAAACTATTTATTATAATGCTTATATCATTACTAATATTTAATAGTTTTTTGTGTATATCACTTATTAATAATTAGTAAAAATTTTGTCATTTCTTAAGAAATTTTATTGAACTAATTACCTATGGTTAGATCTGAAATTTCCTTAAAAAAATTAAAACTAAAATGAAAAAAAAAAATTAATTAATTATTAACAAATTATTTTTTCAATGGTTACAAATTTTGATTGAGCTAATTATCTCTCATTGAATTTGACATTTTAAAACAAATTAAACGTAAACTAAAATAAAACTCTGATATATCATAATGCCTAAATATTAATCATGCACACATCAAATCACTAGGAGAAATTAGCGTTTCAGAGATAATTTTTGTTTTAAAGGAGCCATGGTTTTTTAAGGATTTTTTAGTAATTTCTATGTATTCTTGGGCCCTCCAAGTGTTTTGGGTCTTGCAAATTTATTATGTTATATTTTCCTTTTGTTGTTTCATGTTTAGCAATTGAATGAGGTCTTCAAAATTTGAATTTTTTTCATGTTTGAGATTTAAAAAAAGGTTATTGGTTATTGCATTCAAGAATGACTAAGATGGTTTACTATTACTAATAATATTTTATTGTTTTATCTTTTTCTCTCATGTATTTATCAAATTTTCCACACCATTGTATCTACTCATATGTTGGAATATGTGTGGAGATAGACATCAAAAAATATTTTGCTAATCTACCTAATATTAACTTTTCCTTTATATCAAACATATTTCATTTAAAATCAAGCTCATTATTAAAGATAACAAATGAGACATAGGCACATACCTCTGAAAACATGGATCTATGGTGGAATCTAAGTCCTCAATTCCCACATACAAACCGATCCATTCCTCCTAGCTGATCCAGGGCTAGCCTCTCTAGCTCCTAGGCCAAGAAGTTTCAAGGATCAAAGTATTCTAGCCCTGGTGCTCGAAACTCCACGAACAAAACCAAAATATTGTAGGTCTATGGCCAAAATCATAAGCGCCAAGGTTTTTCCCTCATGTTTTCTCCAGTTCACCGAGCTTCTCAACAATATTCTCAATTTTTCTCCCCACTCCAAATTTCCAATGTAAAATAAACCCCCCTTCCAATTTTACATATATCTATATAATAAGGGTTTTTCCCTCCAATAAAAATCCCCACCTACCAATTTTTCCGTCAACCTTGACCTTATCCATAAAAATGCATATAATAATACTAGATTAAGTGACCTACATATATTAAATGAGCTTTTAATTATTACTAGAGTAGACAATATTTATAGAGGATTTATTTTAACACTCATTGACATGTTTTATGCATAAATTTTATTAATGAATATTATATTAATATATTTTATTGTATTCTTTGATAAGTAGGTATTGATTAATAATTTAAACAAGAAATTCATTTACACTAAGCTTAATAATTTTTATAAAATCAATAAAATTTAAACTAGTATGTATACTAGTACAATACATGACATGCAGTCATATTTAGCTAGCATGAAAATGTCTCATATTTATGCTAATAATCAGATTTCATTCAATAGGAGTCATTATAGATTTTCCACTTAGATTAATTTGAGGGCTCCACACTATGTTTGAGTTAAAATCATTCATTATGGAAATTTTTCATTCACATGTACAATTTGTTATGGAACATGACATGTAATAAAAAAAAACTCCAAGTGTTTGGAGAACAATAAATATTGGAAATATAAGATTCAAATGGTGGAAACTAGGACAAAGAGATCTATAAACCATATACATAGAAGAATAACAAGAATAACATTAGTATACAAAATAATGAGAAGATAAAAATGAAGGATATGTTGTCAAAGAAATGCATCAAAGGTAAAAAAAAATAGGTACGAAACAATTCATGCTAGTGAGGATGCTTAGGATTTAGGGAAAGTGGAAAAATAACCAACCTTAATGGAAAATGGATCAACTCTTAAATTCACATGGAATAACTCTTCAAGGAAGCTTCTTCGGCATATGTGGGGGATGAGAAAGAATTCAAAAATAACAATGCTCACTTGCAAAACAATGACTTGCTAGAATTACTAGAAAACACAAGTTGATTCAAGTTGGTGTAATGTCTCCATTTTTTTTTTAAACTTAACTCTGTGATTGGCCATCACATGTCTCTTTAATATCTTATCCCAATGATATCTTTGCTATGTTTATAGTTAATTTATCACATTTAAATATTTATTCATAATTAACATGGTTAAAGTATTCCTCATATTCATTAACCTATCTATTAACATTCCCATACTCTTACCTTCTCATTCACACTCTACATATGATTCATGTCTAACATACCATTACATATAATTTTAACTAATGTAACCTTCTACATTATTAATTTCTATCCTAATCAATCACTCTAACCAACTAACCTTTGGTCTCATTGAAATTATATTCCAAATCCTACATTAATATAGATACCCCTATATTAAGCTACATAATATTTACACCTCTTACTACCCTTAATGCATACTTATTTCGTTATCATAAGGTAAGTAATAAAGTTTATATTCTACCACCATATTTTTAAATTCAAATTTATTGGAGTACCCCACCTAATGAATTTTCCATTGCACTCATCTCCATGTGGGAAGGGTCAAATGTTCTCACATTTCCCTTAGGCTCATATCGAGGTTCCACATGGATGTTTTGGATCAACTTAAGATGAATTCGATGGTTACAATGAGTTGTGAAAACCCTAAGTGTTTTTACTTCGACATTTTGTTTTTCATTTGGTGGCGGTGTGTCTCTGTGGAGCTCTTCCTCCATAACTGACGTGCAAGTATGTTTAAGCGGCCCTGCGCTTGATTTGTCCATCCTTATCATAGCTAGAGCTCTAACTCCATAGCACGACCAAGAAGAATGTCTTCTAGAGCTTGTGTGGGTGATTCCTCCATTTTTTTCTTAGGACTATCGTGAAACTTGACACAGCAGAGTGCTTTGTCTCCAAGCCCTCATAGGTAAGAAAATTTAGGTGTTTTGTTTATTTGAATGCTATGACTTATCTTTTTTTTTGCAATTGAGATTTGGTTCATTTTGGCAGGGAGGTTGCACAACAATTCAACCGGATTACTCATTTTCCCTTGAGGTAAACGATGCTACCCCTACATTTGTTTAAATCATGCATTTCGTTTATTATTTTTAGCTCTCTTCTTATGGGTTTTTTTGTGTGTTTTCATAGTGGCATCCTCTATCCTCCATAAATAGACGTGGATAAACTGCCTCCTCTTCTCTGTGTTGCGATGACACTTCTTCAACCATCCCACAATCCTTATTCATTGTAGAAGAGGTAGGATTCTTTCGAATTCCCTCATGGGTGTGGTAATTTCTCTCTTGTTCAGTTGAGAATTTTCTGGGTTTCATTAATATAAGTAGTGTTTTTTCTGAATGTGGCTTTAGGGTGCTCCTCTACTCGAAATGTTTTGGGTTTGTTGCCTTTCATATCTCATCGTATGAATTACCTGATCTGCGTGAAAATCGTCCTTCCATCAATTTCATTTTGCTACTTTCTATGTTGTTTGCAAGTTCTTTCTCCATCAATTATATTTGTTTGGAATTTATGAGTGTTTTACTCCTCTTCCCTTCCATATTTCGTAATGAAAATTTGGCATTGGGGTTTTAATTCCAGTTCATAAATTTTATTTTAATTACTTCTCTGTATAATGGCCATGTTTCCATGGTTGAGTTCTAATTTATAATGTTTTTTTATATGCAATACCTTCTCTGCCAAGAACCCCATATTATTCATTTAAGTTGCAGGGTTGCATCTTTCCACTAGAATCACTTGGATTAGTGTGGCTCGATATCACTCAGGTCAACATGGATCTTGGATCTACTTGGCTCTCTTCATTAGCTATTTCAATAATTTTCTTTCATAACAAAAATATGGCTATGCTGCTTAGTGAAGATCTAGGTTCTACATCGTAATGATTTCATTCAAGTATTTTGATTATTTTCCTTACATAGAATTGGGGTTCTTACCTTGAAATATGATCTATGTGGGTAGCCACAGTAACTCTCTGTTATGCACATTGACCACTAGTTGTATGAAAGAGATACTTGTATTTTTCAGAGTTTATTATAGTTTCTTTACTATTAGGTTTGTATTGTGTTTATCTCTAAATTCTTTGTTTCATGATATGATAGTGTATTACCCAGATCTTAGAATTTCTTCATTCTGTATATCAATAATGTTGAATGGTGTTATTTTAGGATTGCATGAGGCATATCCTCTATTCCTCAATTCAATAATAATGTTATGTTTTACTAAAGGATCCACTTTCTATGTTTACACACAACAAATTCTGAGTTATGTGTGTATTTGTTTATTACGCATAACCTTTGTGTATCTGGTTATTTTTCAACCAAACTGGATTCCTCACGGTATTAATAATATCATTCCTTATTTAAGTTATATTAAAGATAATTTTCTTACCCTTCTTCTTAGTGTTATATAGAAAGTAGATTTCATTTACTATTCAAGACTTTGAAGCATAAGAATTAGGCTTATATGAGTTGTTACCTTGTTGCATTTATTTATAAATTACCATTGAAATCTAGGGTTTTCTCTCACTTGTTCGGTTCACAATAGTTCTGTTAGCACTTCTGGTAATTCCTCTTACCCTTATTTTGCTTATAAAAAATGTGTAAATTTTATTGGGGTTCTTCCCCTTAAGGTAATATGCAGTCTCCTAACACAGACCAAATTATGAGTCAATTCCATTTATTACTTACTGATGTAAATGAATTTTGGTTTGAAAATTCGTTATCTTCCATATTGGTTCCAATTCATTTGCTAAGTTTTAATATGAGTTAATGTCACCCAGGTTATCCATTTTTCTTAGATCCAGACACGTGATCCAAAAGAAGATATCCTCTCTTCGTCAGGTTAGTACAATCTATTCAAATATTATCTAGTCCATGTTTATAATTTTTCGATGTACATATTGAAAACGATAATATTTATAACATTCTCAATTTGTAGGTGTAGGTTGAGAAACTCAAAGATGGTACAATATACTTAGAAAATTATGCTTATATCTTAGAAAGTGTATTACTTTGTTATTAATTGTTTTTATTTTTCATATAAAATTCACATATTCTCTTGTGTGTATGCCCCTTTACCTTTTCATTGATTTTCATGACACAACTACTTCCTATTCTCTTGAGACTTACCATTTACCTTCCTTCTCAGGTCCGTTTCCTACTGTACTAGCATGGTTCTTCTTCTAGCATTTAGAATAGTCCAGTTTTTTCAAGTTTATGTGTCAAGACCATGCTTGGTATATTACAATAATTTATATTGATGTAATATTCCTAATATTTCAATTAGTTATATGTGTGTGTGTGTGTGTGTGTGATAGCGAGATTCCCAAGGATATTTGAGAATTTTTGTACTTAGACAGTTTATTTATTTAATATTTGAAATTCCGAGTTATCTTATTCATGTAATTGATTCAAATTTTCAGAGGCGTAATTCCTCTTCTAGTTTTTCATTATTTAATATACTTTCATAATTATCGAGAAGTCTCTCGTTTATAATGGTTGCCCACTTAGTGTTTTACTAGAAATTTTTGCATTTATTAATCTTTTTCACTTAGATGTATTTAAAATTTCGAGTGTTTTTTGGCTGAAATGCTTACTTTAATTTATCTATGCATGTATACATATTACTGTTTATGAGAACATAACCCACTTTGGTTTATATTTCACAGACTATGATTATATATGCTTTCAGTATCTTAGTTTGTGTAAGAAGACAATATCTTTATTGTATTTAATTACAATTTGGACACAGTAAAATAAGCAACTAATTACCAAATATTTTATTAACTATTTGCACCCCAATTGTACATAACACGATCACCTATAGTCTAATAAGGTGTATGGAAAAACAGATATAAATTTTTAGCATATTACAACTTCATACTCTCAAGGTAGAATATTTTTTAATAATTTAAACCATAATTCTAATCTAGCCATTCCTAACAACATCATAAGTTTAATATAAAACCTCATCACATAACATACCAATTTGTAAAGACGCATTTTCCATCCAACCATGAGCTTCTCCTTGGAGCTCTCCCCCGAGCAGAGACCAATATTCCATAGTGTTGACAACCTCTTGTCACAGTAATTATGATACTTTTAGGCTTTCTGTCCCTCAACAAGTTTCCATAAGGAGTCCTATTATTATGGGTTGTTGTTTCTAGTTTCCCATAGGCTAGACTTTTCTTTTGTTTTTTCCACAAAATATTACTTTAAACTTTCTTTTAGTCAACACAATGTTTCTTACCTCTTCCAAGTAAATTTCCACTTTACTATGGCTTTTATTAGATATTTTTCTCTCATCTAATTTAATTATTTATTTAATTTTCTCGAAGGATTCTCTAGAGAATTTTGGAAAAGTTTGAAATTCTATTCCATCCTCATAGATAAGAATTTCTGAATCTCAATTACTTTGTATTTATAATATCGACATTTCTTTCATAAATAATTACCAACTTAAAATAATTATGTCCATAACATAATTTTTCCATAGATCCACCTATACCTTGGTCTTATTTTCACAACATAAAAGTTGAAAATAGGCGGTATTATAGTCGGGAAAAAAGAAAAAGGATATTACTATTGGGAGAAAGAAAAAAAATATTTCACAAAGAAAAACAAGAAATATGACTATATCAAATCAAAAGTAGTGGAAAATGGAATTTAAATGTGTTATGATATTGAAATTTTTTAGAAAGAAATTAGACAAAAAAATTTGTATATTGGGGTAGGTGTTTCTATTGAGTTTCACTTAAAAACCCTTTTAGCCTTGTATCAAGATTAATATTTAAAACTACGTTAGTTTTTGCACATTTTATTTAACAAAAAAAAACATTTCATAACAATTTATTTTTAAATATTATAATTAATTAGAAATTACATATATTTTCTCCATATATATATATAATATTAAAAAAATAATAAAAAACAAAATTAAATAGTTTAATTGAATTTTTTTTTTATTTTTAATAATATATATAGTATAAAGAATGATATTCACTAAAATTAAATATTCAGTAAATAATTTAAATTTAAATTATTATAAAATTTTATAAATTCTATTTTTTTTTAAATACAAAAAATCTATGAGGTTTCAACGATACTTATAAATCGTTCCAGAGAAGTTTTTGGATTTGGAAATGACCGAAAAGGAAACTCATGTATAGGTAAAACCCTAATCAATATATCAATACCCTTATGTTTACACAATCATGTTCATGGAATAATAAAATAGGAAACATTAATCCTGCATATTTTTCTTTTATTAAACTAGAAGTTTGCTAACAATTCTTGTGATAACAACTATAATATAATATCATTGGAAACACCCAAATTATTTTAGCAATTCTATGCATTTTATCTTGAGAAATGATACTCCCACTTACTATGGTTTAAGATGAAATTACAATTTGTTGGTGTTTTATTAAATTAGCATTTTGGCCACATTTTTTTGCCATAAGAGTTATAATATAATACCACTGGAAACTCCCAGTTTATTTTAGCAATTATATACATTTCGAATTCAAGGTTATATAGTTTTGAATGCCCAAACGTATTGAGCATAGTGAAAAGCATAATGAAAATCCTCACAATTTAAAAATATTTTTCTTAAAATATTTATGAGATTTTGATTAAAATTAAAGAGAACTTTATTTTTTAATATATATATATATATATATATATATATATATATATAATTAGGTTAGAGATGAAAAAAAAAGAAGCTATTTTTTTTATTGAAATGAATGCAAGACATAATTTAATACAAAAAGTTTATGGTAGAATTGGTGTAGGAGTTATCGCTAGAGGAAGACTATTACCTAATATCATTTTACAACACCCTTGAAGCTTAATAGCTCAAGGAAATTTATGTCTTTTAAATAAGCTACCTTAGAGAAATATATTGTGAAAAATGACACCAAAAAATGCTTACTATAAATTGACTATATTCTATTTTTTTATTGATTTTTAATGTAATTTGACTAAGCCAAAATGTTTAGATAACATAAAGTATAGTACATGATATCATGACATATTTCCATACTAAATTAAGGAACACCTTTAACATAGTAAATTAATTAATAATACAAAATATAATATTAAAAATAATTAAAATTTGTTATAAAATCTATAAATACAAAGTATAATTTTTTTATAAATATTTTTATATAAATATTTTTAATTAAAAATATTATAAAATACAACTATTTTCGAAAATTGAAAATTTAATTACAAACTTAAAAAACAAAGATAAATACATTACAATGAATATCACAAATAAATACGACTTCAAAATCATTATCATAATCATACTGATTTCTTGAATAATTTTTCCAAAAATAAAATGAAATACCTTTTCCCCATAGAATATGCATCTTTAGATCAACATAATTTTAAACATACATATATCATATATTTCATTATTGTATTGTGAAATTTCTTACCATTAAATTTAAACAATTTTAAATAAAATAATTTGGTATTTACCAAATTAACTCCTACATACAATTTCATAAACCTAATAGAAAATATATTGGAAATGTATCTATATTATATTAAATTAGTATCAAATTATTTATATTTACCATTAAATATTACTCATAAAATATTACAAATTATCATCATAAATAAAAATAAATAATGCATATAATTTAAATTTTTTAAACAGTATTTAATTTAAAAATATTTAGTGAATTCCATAAATGTGAAATAGTGATTTTTTTTTAAAATTATTTTCATACTATAATTAATAATATAGATCATTATATAGATCTATATTAACCACCTAATTAGAAATATTTTATGTGGATATAATTACTTGAAGCAAATCACTTTTACAACCTAAAAATATTTATAACCTAAAACTTCAAAATGATTTTTATGTGCTTTTAGTAATAAATCTGTAGTTAAAATGGATATATATGAAAATGTATAGTGTAAACTACAAAAACAAAATTCACTAAACATTTCTCTTAATATGGGATAAAATGTAGAATAGTAACATTGTTTGAAACATTTGACCATAAAAAATGTCTAAATTTATACAATACATACATAGTTGGCATTTGAAATATTTTATTTAAAATGACTGTAAAATGAACATATTGAATTTTTTTGTTATTAATAATATTTAAAATCCAACACATAAATTTTATATTGAGAATTTGAAAGAGTTGTAGATCTCTCTTTTATAGTTTCCATTAAGAAGTAATTGAAGTTATTTTATTATTTAATTTGAATTAATAATTATTTGTAGGGAAAATATCATAAATAATTATTTATTTGGTTATTCTCATGAGGTTTTTGAATTTTAAAAAGAACTAATTTAGAAAAATAGTTTACTAAATTATTTCTTATTGTGAAAGCTAATTTTTCCATGATAAAATTAATCATGCCTGGATTATTTAGATCCACCTATTAAAGAATGACTAGGTGATCATTTTTTGAGTGATAGCACCAATAGAGGAAGTGAGAAGAGTATCTTCCACTCATAGAGTTTGTATACAATAATGGATATCATAATTCCTTATGGATGAATATGTTTCACGAAATTTACGAGGGTAGTTGTAATAATCTTGTTAGCTCGAGTGATCCACTGAACAAGGTATTTAATGAACCAGACATGTTTGCAGAGATGAAACAATAAATGCAAGTTATCAAGAAGAATATAAAGGTATCATAGGGTGGGAAAAAGAGCTATGTAGATCAACTTAGGGTGTTTAAAGAGTTTGAGTCTAGGAAACATGTATACTTATGCTTGAAGCGTAGGAGGAGCTCCTTGAGGACTGGGTCATGTTCCAAGTTAGCACCTCGGCATTGTGGGCCTTTTGAGATCCTTGATAGGATTGGACAAGTGGCCTAGATACTTGCACTACCTCCAATAGTGAATGTCCATGATGTTTTCCATGTTTGATTGTTTAAAATATATGTCAAGTAAGTTGACGATGTGATTGAATGGTATGTATTGCACCTCGAGCGAGAAGGAAAATTAAAGCCAGAAAGTAAAAGCATATTGTAGATGAAACAACTCATGATTCAGAACTATGCAATCAACTAAATTTAAGTGCAGAGGAAGCACTTTGGATGGGATAAAGCTACAGTGGAGATGGTCAATCAGATGCGGACTATGTATCCTTCATTATTTGTGAATTGAGACAAAGGAGTTATGGTATATGTATATATCTATATATGATTTTTCTTTTAACTACCACAATGAGATATGTTATAAAGCTCCAATAAGCAATATGGTTTTCATGTTATCATGCTTTCCATGTTGGTTTTGATTTTTGGCAGGTTGTTCATTGTAAATATTGCATTCAGCACAATTATAAAGCTCCATGGGAAATATGTTTTGGTTTTTAGTATTATTGTTGGTCATAGGTATCATAGAACACCGAGGATGGTGTTCCCCTAAGGGGATGGGTTTGTAATAGCCTAGAGTTAAAAGTTCATTTAGTAAAGTTAATAAAGGAAAAAGAATATGACCTAGGTCATGGGACATGTATTCCAAGATGAATGATGGGAAAAATATCCTAGTGGGTTTCATTTCTATTTATTATGGCTAAGGAAACTCGAAAAGATAAAGAGGCATTAATTTTCATTTATTTATGAAAAAAATGAAAGAAAAAAGAAAAGGGATATGATTTGTCACAAGTTTGCATGAATGGAAAATTAATGAAAAAATAAAGGAAATTGAAGAAAATAGAGGCCTCAATGATAAATGAGGTTTTTGTGGACTAGTTCATAGCTTTTGGTTGGTTAAACTTTTTTCAGTTCATTTTAGGAACTCTCTCTATTCCCTCATACTATTCCACACTTAGAGCAATCATGAAGCATTTTAACATTAGAGAAAGTATGGAAAGGAAGAACAATGAAACTAAAGGACAAGCAAGCATAACAAGTGTTATTTAAGTTATTATGAGAGGGAATTAGATGTTAATGGTGATTCTTAGATAATTTTTAGACTCTAATGTTTAAATATTCATTCAAGACCTGTAGATATGTTCACCATATTTTTGACTAAAGTATCCTCATGGTTAAACTTAGTTAGGTCAAGTCCTTAATAAATTTTTCTATGATTAGCATTGTATTCAAGTATTTTATGATTCTAGAAATTATGAGGGAGTTCTACTCATGGTCTAGAGGATTTCCTGGAATTTTCTCTCATATATTGGGATCGCAAGCATGGAACCAAGGATTTTGGGTCACAACCGCACTCATGGAGGCTTCTCCAAGCAGTTGGCATTTTAGGTAACTCAAATATCATTTTAGCTGAAGGTTTGGTCTCCTTGGGTAGTCCTTTGGCCCCTGACTGTCCTGTAAGACCTATAGGATATCAATTTGTGGTCAGTAAGTTTTAGCTACTGACCCAGTTCCATAACATAAGCTTAAAGGTTAGGTCATCTCATATTAACTCATCATCTCTTGTTTACCTTAGAAGGCCAATGCATTTTTGTAATATTAGGAGTGGTGGTTACATGGTAGTGAAGCAATGCTTGTGGTTTCCTGAAGTGACTCTGTTAGGGTACCGAACAAGCCTATTGGTAGCACAAAATCACCATAGATGACACTGAAATTTTGAACATATTAAACTCGGGAGACTCATAATCCTTCTCCCCAATAAAAACAATTGAAGTTTAAATAGATAGCAGCATGAGTAAAATGGACTACATATTCAAGGAAGCTAAGTAACAAGGCTAGGGTGATCACTAGGGTGAGACAATGCTTCCTGAAAGGCTAGACACCATGCAAAAATTTAGCCATAAAAAAAGAAAATGGAGGTTTTTCTATGAATTTCGAGGCATTATAGCTACTACAACACCATCCCAAATTTTCCTACTTTCAAATTTTGGATCCTCTTACCAATTGTGCAATCTATATTTTCAAGTCATTAAAGTTATTCCATGCTTTTTTTTTCAAGTTTTCCAGGTTTTTTAGTTCCCTCCTAAAGAAGCTTGAAGTGTCATATTTTTCTAAAGGTATCTCTCAAGAACCTTCTAGACAGGGAAAATTTTAAAAACCCCCCTAAATTTATATATATAATAAATAGGTGAATCCCCATGATACATAGGAAAAATGGAAGGTGATTTTATTAATAATATAATATGTATATATATTTTTTTTGCGAATCTCTCACGAGATTATATTATCCTATAAAATCATGGCAAATCACCAGTACAAATGGCGAATCAGTACTACAAAATGGTGAATAGTTGTCTAGTGGAGTTCAGGGTGTTGGTTCCAATGAAGATATGGTAATTGAACCAGGAGTAGAAGGAAGAGAACCACCGAGACCAAGCATGGCACATGGTGACTCGTGAGGGAAGTAGTTCTCGTGTAGTTTGGAAAACGTGTTCTTCTAGTTCTGCTAAGCGTAGTGTTGTTTTTCATGCTACTACTAGCACTGATATTGAGGTTGGAGAGGAGTTTGAGGAAGCATGGAAGGTAGCAGTGGTGGAGAATTAAAAAGAGTACCCCATGATGGGCTCCATTTTTCCCTTTGGTATTTGTGCCTGCAAGACCTTTTGTCCATTGAACCAACAATTAGCCGTTCAACCAACAATCAACTTAACTGAGTTGATTAGGTACGAGTCAACTTAGACTAATCTTCAAAACTATGCTTTTCACTATCCCATATTTATCACACTAATGCTACACAACATTGTGCATTTGCACCTAACTCTCAATAATTATTTTCCAAGAAAAATCTATAATAAGAAAAATATTTTAGTATATTCTAAAAGGTAAAGATGTCGAAATCATGCCACAAAGTGAAAGGAAATAAAATATCTCTCCTCAAACCACCAAATATATAAAGAAAACAATAATGATTATAATAATAGAACTAGATCTATTGATCTATCCATGATATGAGAACCATAAGAATTCAAGAGACTAATTTCAAACTCAAAAAAATCCTCTAAACAAGCAACAAACAAACCACTAAAATTTTCAAAGATATGAAGGCTAGACATTAACACAATTTCATGTACTTGAATAAGCCCATTGTTGCTTAGCGTTAGACTTCTTAAATTAGTTCTTTATCATTTAATACTAGGACACTATCTATGTGAAAAGAAATAGGTCCCAACTTCATCAAATCCGACTTCATTTCCAATCAAAGATCAAAACTAGCTTCATTTCCAATACCAATATAAAATCACACATTTTCCAAATATCAATAATTATTTTCCAAGAAAATACAAAACTCGACACTCAGCAAAATTCCCCAAACACAAGCAACATATATACCATTAAAATTTTCCAAGATGTCAAAGCTAGACATCAAGGTAGTTTCATGTACTTGAATGAGCCCATTGATGCTTTGCATTAGTCTTGTTAAATTAGTTATTTATCATTTAATACTAGTCAAACACTATCTATGTGAAAAGAAATAGGTCCCAAAATCATCAAATCCGGCTTCATTTCCTGTCACAAATAAGAAACAAACAATGTAAGGATTAAATATGAAACATCAATCTTAAAATAACACACATGAAAGAAATGTAGCTGCAATGTTACAATGAAAAATACAAAATATAGAACCCATTTTTACCTGAATTTGACATGTAGTAATCTTGCATGATCAACGAAACATGTATACCAAAATAAGAGTCCTAGGGTATTTCAATTTCCCAATTCTCATCTTGGTCATCATTTTCTACATTGTGAACATGATCTTCTCCAGATGTACCGTCATTATGAGCCTCCAAAACATTATGTTCTGTATCAAGTTCATTAGATAAATTTGTTATATTGTTTTCTCCCCTTCTATCACAATCTGATCGCCAAAGCGCTAGTGCTCTTTCATATGGAAAATTGTCAACGTCATACTTTGTTACATATAATCTTAAACATGTATCCACATGTTTATCAAGATTGTTCCTCAACTTTGACTTCAAAAATGATAGTGCACTAAACATTCTCTCATCCTCCATTGATCCCAAAATCATGGTTTGACACAAATCTGCTAATTTAAAATATTCTGATATGTTTTCTTGCAGGTATTGGCTAGCACTTAAAGTATTCCATAATCTTGTTATAGCACCGTTTTCATTAGGATTATCCAAAAAGGGATATTTCTTCCACATTGTTTTAGCAAAGCGTCCACCTTGTTGATACAATTTTGATGAATCTAAAATACCTTCAATCTGTTCTCCATGTATCGAGACTTTCTTGCAAAAGTGGTCTACTAAACATTTTAATCTCTTTTGAAAATCGACTTTTAAATTTCTTGGACATTGACAATTGTTCCAATATTGAGGGTATACCACACACATGGCCTCCAACAATTCATCTCGAGGAAATCGTTCTCTTATCTCTGATGATAGTGATCTTGCAATTTCTATCAAATTTTGTCTCACTAAGATCACAATATTATCAAATTGGTCTCTTGACACGGGGCAATCTTTGGTGATTCGTCCCGTCTTACTAATATAATGAAAGGGGACCATATACCCACGCACTGTGATACATAGTATCCCTTTTTCATCAAACGTCAAAATTTTTTCAGTATTTTCTATATTGATGATCTTAGTCCAACTTGTAAACTCTGGACCAGTAAAAGAGTCCGACATCATATACAAATTATCCAATGCAAGGCATGCTGACTTTCTCGCATTTGTGTATTCGGCAATATACATTGTGCGATTCTGAGACATTTTCACGAGGAAATTCATTTCATGTAGCATAGGAAGAATTCTAGCCAATGTCAATAATGTTTCTATATCAGTTAGTCGAAAAAGAAGATCTTGAGCTTTGTCTACATTGTAGCGATTTTCATACATCAACCCTACCAAAGATTTGAACTCATTAAATAGTCTTTAAGTTGGTCCATTTAATGAGATCCATCTTGTATCAACATCTTTCAGTAGTTTTTTTCCATCCGTAACACCATCTGCAAATTGTTGAAACTCTAAATATCATTTGGGACTACGAGAAAAGTATGCATGAGTCTCACGTACAAGATCTTCAACTTTTGAAACTAATGGAAACTTGCTTACTATTTTAAATGCAAGATTCATCCTATGAGCCATACAATGAATATTAATCATATATGGCGAAGCTGATAGTTGTAGTCTAACACAAAGACCATTCCTTTGTCCTTGCATTACCGATGCTCCATCTGCTCCAACACATACCAACTTTTTTGCAATCATTAAATGATCCATACCACTTTCCTTCAAAGTATTAAGAAAAAGTTCATAAATATTTTCAGCTGTAGAAGTCTCTCTCATCTTTTTAATCCCAAGTAGATAGGAATGCCTAATATGGTCATTAACCATATAAATGCTCATGCAGATCCATGAAGTATTATCAATAGTTGTAACCTCATCCAAAGACAATGCCAAAAACCTAGTATTTGCAATCTCCTGTTTCAAATCATCAATTTCTACTTGAGCTAGATATCTTGCCCATTCCCAACCACTAGTTACGGACCAATGAGAAGATGGAAAGTTTGGCACGTGAAGAAAAGATAGAAATTTCATCTGATCTGGATAATCTGTCATAGGACGACCTTTACATAAGATGTGAAATATAGTTCTCAATTGTATCGTCTTGGATAACAAACTTCTTTCCATCGTCTTTTCAAATTGAGATATGATGGTTCCTCCACTTGCCTCAAGTTTCTTCTTATTTATTAAATATTTTTTGTATTCTTCCACACATTGGCTATGTCGACATTCCTCCAAAGATTTCCATCTGACAATATATTTCTCTTTACCATTTACAATTTTCTTTTCATAAACCTTTCCTGCATGATTTTGTACTGTATCTAGCTTCATCTGAAATTTCACTACCTTGCAACTTTTCCAACTACACGCAAGACATTTAACTTCTCGTAAATCCTCATTTGTAGAAGGCATTTCTTCAATAAATGGAAAACTTGAGAGCCAATCATCTTGGAATTTTCTCCCTATGGTCCACTGGACTTTTTTCCTTTTCCGTGAATGGTTTGTGTCACCTTCCAAGGAAATATCTTTAACATTTTCATCATTAATTTCTGTTGAAACTGCATTTATCTCACCCTGATCACTTGAGGAACCTGTTATTTAATCCATCATATGGATATCAGATGCATTTTCACAAGAGTTAACATCTCTCTCAGTAACAGATTGTTCAAAGGAGCTTGAAGCATGAAGGGAATGTGTATTCTTGAATTGAGACTTTTTAAAGTATGATAATACATCAATTTTCCTTGATAGTTTCTTCCCAGGATTAGATTTTGACATCTCACTGAATATTCCAGAAGTAAAATTTCAAATCAATCTAGAAACTTGCATCAATAGTTTCCAAGAGTTGAGAATTACTAGATTTGTAAGTAGCTTTCAAAGTAGAATAAGTGTAATGTTCACAAAAACCATTATGCAATTTTTTATTAAAATTTTGTGCCAAGGCCCAAGCCCAAAAGAAAAAATAAATCATTATACACAAAACAATAACATCATGAGTCATCATCTATAAAACAAAGAACATCATTCAAATATAAAATATAAAAAAATTTCCACTAAATTAAATCATATCTCCAAATCACCTAATGAACACTTGAAAGCTTTAAACAAAAAAACAAAATATTACAATAACTTTAATCATCCTTTCCAAAACACCTCTCCCTTAAGTTGTAAAGAATTGGTTATAAGAAGTTGAAACATATCCTCTATCATTTTCCATGATAAAAGTGAGGAAGGAAACTAGTGAGTTACTAGTGATTCTTTTACTTATCAATGGAAAGAAATCCCTTAAGACATTGTCCTCCTGTTGACCATAGTTTCCTTTCCATAGTGAAACACGTCCAGTATGGCCATGAAATAACCTAAAAATACTGAAATGTTTTTCATGATTTGTAAACACACGGGTGCCATGTAAAGTTTCAGGCCCAAAAAAGCACATGTGGGATCCTATAAACCAAAATTAGTTATTGTATCAAACATTTAAAACTCCTAATTAGCACTTAGTGTTTGTTATTTAACAAAGTTCCATTGAAATAACAGTCATGGGATGTTACCAAAGAGTTAACCAATAGATAAATGCACACCACAAATCATACATTCATTGGAACTTCCCCTCCCATGAATGACCATCTAAGGGAAAGGGGCAAAAAAGAAGAAAAGAAGTCATCGAATCACCATAGTCAACCAATGATTCTTAGTGTCAAATCATTGGAAACTACAAATCAAGTGCAAATTTAACCCATGCATCCATGGGTTGACAAAAAGAGTTTATAGCAGCCACAAGCTAATCATTCTACGAGTCTACCCAAATCTGACACAAACTCCTAAAACTTGTTGATTAGAAATTCCCCAAGAAATTTCACTTGGTTCATGAGAGAATGAAAGACGAGTGCAAATAAACTTCCATGAAAAACGAGTGCAAATTTCCTTCCGTGAATGGATATCACTCTCCAAAATCATTTTGGGCATATTCCAATATGTAGGAGCAAGGGAAACATGGTGCATAACAACAGTCTATTGTGCCTGAATTTAAACCACATCAAGGGAACATTTGCACTCTTCACACATTGAACATTCAAGACAATTAATTAATGCATGACATGACCATAGAAAAAAACATCAAGCAGAGGCTATAACAAGATTATGTGAAAGTGAGAAAGAACACCCATCATGAAGCATCAAGTAATATCATCCACAACATCAACATCACTGTTGGGCAGATTTTGATCGCCTTCGCCTACTAGAAGTAACTTCTGGTGGTAAAGGTGGTTTTAAAGCTAATCTATGCGAATGACGGGGGGTAGGATTATGTTCTTCCACGATTGTTGATTAATTTTAACAAAAAATAAATAAACAAAAAGAGGGTAATGCTAGGCAAAAGGGTTTACCAGTAAACTGTGAACTGCAGAATACCTCCTGGAAAGCCAAAAAGTACGGGCAGGCAATCTCCCCAAATGCTTTGTTTGGTGTATCACAATTTAAAGGCAGTCGACTCGGTTCACTATGGATGGATAGCACCTAAAAGTTGTCCTCCCAAATATACCCGAAGGTACGTGGAGGCCCAAGTCCATAATAGCATTGTCTAATGCGAAACCGCACAGTGAGAGCACCACCTATATACTTATCGTACTGTAACGCCGCCCCGAGGGACGTGCTACGATATACTTACGTACGTGGGGTGAGATATCACACTCGGAATGTATCGCAGACAAGTTAACGACAGCTACTATGTTTTATGACGCCGGAACACGTCTCTAGCCTAGAGCTTCTAAATGTTATCGTTATGGTTCCAATGAATTTTTATATAAATTGAGATTAACTTTATGTTGATTTTTATTAACAATTTTCCTTTCAATGGTACCGCGATGATGTATGTAGAAATTCCTAAATGCAAACTAAGAATGATAAGCAAAATTTTCACTTTTAGTTTTTCAATGAAAGACCTAGCTACAAAGGGAAGAGAGCAAATAATTTTGTGAGCAAACAAATCAATGAACAAAAGAAAACATTGAGCACAAAACTAAATGCAGATTTCCTAATGTTCCTTTTTTGCAAAAAAAACACAATCCTACATGCAAATGCAAGTTTTTCTTTTCAGTTCCTTTAATGTTATGAATGCATAAAAGAAACTAAGTGCATCAAACAAATGCTTTTTACTTTTCGAGAAATGAAAAATATGAACGAAAATTGTATAACTGCCATCATTGCGAGAGTATACATGCCATTTACAAAATCTCAAGGAACTAGATTAAAAAGAGATATCTCAAATATCGAATTAAAAAGGAAAATAAAACAATCATCATGATACAAGAAACAAAAATATCAAGTGAAAGAGTTATGGCCTTTATTTTAACATCAATTTTTGATATGGTGTACCAAACACAAGTATGATTGGATTCTTTAAACACCACTAACATTAGATTAGCATTTTAGTGCCTTGATTCTAGGTGTGGAGAGTTAATTGTTCCAAGGCTACCTAAAACCTGAAACTAGAAGTTGAATAGCTTAAGAGTACATGTCCTTTAGTAATAAGTGTTGGTACTGAGAAATATCTTTTAACACATAAGTGAACCACTAGGTCAATATGTGGACATATAGGAATCCCCCTATACCAGAGTAGTGGGTATGGAGTTTTTGATGGGTACCTCTCTTATAGGTGAGGGGCTTCACCTTGTAGCTAGAAGGGAGTGGTGAGGGATGTGAGTTTCAACTCATATGAATCTGACTAAAACTTCATACTTGACCCATAATCGTTCTCCCGAAACTTAATCTTTTGAAGAGGCAACTTAGTAGTCATTCTTAAAATTACCACTTCGGTGACTTACGTATGGGGTTTATGAGATGTACCTAAGATAAAACATGCTTTTTCCTTTTGGTTTTAATCGCCTTTGGTCTCAATATATCACTACTCTTCTTCATACTTTCATTTGTGTCGAATTCATCACTAGACTTTAATTAATTATGGAGGAGACTTCCTTTGGGTCTCATCTCTACTAGATGAATGAAAATTTGGAAGGTATTTTTATGCCTGACTTGCTTGAGTCATGCTAGCATGTTATAGGGATATGTTCATTCTCCTTTTTAATTGAGGAACCAAGACATTAGTTAATAAAGTGGTGTTTTAATGCTTTTGCTAGGAATCAACCTCTGCAAATTAATCAATTAATTAATTGTTTCCCTTTCTTGGAATTAACCTTTTTCACACACTAGTTTTAATCCTTGATGCTCATTTACTTTATTGAGTCCACTAATATTATTGATCTAATTTCATCCGTTACATTGATAACTCGCATCACCTCTCCTTTGTGTCAAATGACAATTACTTGAGGAAAAAACACCACTAAAGGAAACCCTTCATAAGAAAAACCTTTTGTTTCTCCACCACTTGGAAATGTTGGTGACCCCATCATGTCAACCTTAAACCTTCCCTATTTGACCTTAGGAATTTCTATTTTGGTTCTTTCTACCTCAAGTTGAACCAATTATAATTCCTTTTCTTCTGGTAATGTTAACTTTGTTCTAACTCTTTCTTCTCAACTCAACAATAGTCAAAATATTCATTAAGAATCATCTAAGAAGAAGAAGAAGGACCAAGGCTTGGGGGAAATGATAGTCATGTTGGAGAAAACACTAGTATTATTTGGTGAAATGATAATGGAAAAGGGAACTTCCAAATAGGTGTCTATCTAAAGGAGATGGAATACAAGGGAAATCTCCACCATTGGTAAAATCCAATGATATCATTATGCACAAGTTGTGGCATGGAAAAGACTACTTATATTGAGAAATTTTGAAAAGGATATAATCCAACAGATGATAGACAATCTTGCTTAGATACCACTTGTGAACCCCATGAAAATTCACTTAGTTGGTGCGCCTAACAAGGGCCACCATGTTGCCTTTACATAAGATGAAGCATAGGGGGAATGTTTATGGATTAAGTGTGAAAGTTTAGAATGGATTCATATGAGATGAAACTAACATCCCTTGCTACTCCTTTATAGTTACATGATAAAAATACCTCACAAATAAGATGGCGTCTGTTAAAATAGGGAAGATATCTATTTTATTCACTACTAATGATAAGATACATTACAATGAATTTCTTGAGCATTCAGATGATAATCCATGCCATGAGGATTTAAGGTAGGCCCTCTAATTGGATCAAAGGGTGATCCCTTAGTCTTCAAAGTCAGTATAGAAGATGTTGTAACTGTTGCTCGAAGACAGTTCTTGGTTACAAAACTAGGCCGAGAAACCAACTCGACCAATCTTTAGGTTCAAGTTGTTCCGTGAACCAGAGGGGTTTCCCTCATGTGTTACTAGACAACATATTATGAAGCACAACAACCATATTTAGGATTTTTTGTATAGGTGGTTGCTGATGAGTCAGATATCCCTACTCACAAACAAATACCTCTCTTGCAGAGGCCTAATCAAAGTGCTAGTACTCAAGTATGGTAGAATAACATAGCTTGAAAGGTTTTGATGGAGGAATGGAGCAAAAATTAGGCAATTAAATATCCATCCTCAATGTCTAATTATCTAACTAAGAACCAAAAAGTGTAGAGGGATCTCTACAGAAAATAATAGTACATTTACGAATTTGTATAGAAGCAACAATTTATTGATTTAGAGGAATCAACACTGACACATTGTCAGCATGATCTACTTAGTAAAGATCATAACAATGCGATAGCTTTTTAGGGAGGTTGATACTCAACCTAGCTTTACAGAGTGTCCTATACAACCTTAAATATATGCAGGAAAAATATATGTATCACAGGAAAATACATACATGAGAAAAAAAAAATTGTCATAAATAGGGAAAATTTTAATGATGGGAAATTATCTTGAAGTTTAAAAACATTAGCGAATCTCACTAGTGCCTAATATTCAAACTATAAAATGTTTACTGATGTATTTGTAAAATTATTCAAATTTATAATGATTTTATATATTCTCTCTATATAATGTTGGCAATTTTAAGGTAAAATAATTTTATATTGTAAAATTTGGGGGAATCATTTTTATAAAAAATGGAAATTAGCAAATCTTTGTTTTGGAGAAATCATGGAAGTCTTCTATTTGTTTTATGAAAAGGTTCCTTACAAAGTCTTCCAAATTTTGCAAAAAGTCTACTAAAATTGAAGAATTTTTTTTGGAAAATTAGCTCACTCAGAGCTGCTATCTGCCACTTGTCATATTTAGTCTGCTATTTGTTTTATGAAAAATTGAAGAATCTTTTTTTAGAAAAATCATGGAAAATTAGCTCACCTCAGAGCTGCTATCTGCCACTTGTCATATTTAGTCTGCTATTTGTTTTATGAAAAATTGAAGAATATTTTTTTAGAAAAATCATGGAAAATTAGCTCCCCTGACTCAGAGCTGCTATCTACCACTTGTCATATTTAGTCAATACTTCTTATTCTTTTCATATGCTGAGACAATACTCTAAAATCTGGAACCGGATTCAATCAAATAGTGATTCTCTGGCTCAAAATATGGAACAAATGTATTAAAAATAAATTTGAAAATGAGGTTGTAGATCTTGAATAATTTTGATACCTTGACCTATGAGTTGTCCATAAGATTAACAATCTTCAGATTATCTCATTGGGAGTGTCTTAGTTGTCACATCATTTGCTTGCCTAGATATGTCAATCTTATTGTCAAAATGACCAATGTTGCAAACAATTAAATTATTCTTCATTTCCCTCATGTGATTCACCATGATGATATCATTGTTTCGAGTGGTGGTAACAGAAATATTAGCAGTGGTAATTACATTCTCTAGGGTCAGGATAGGAAGACATTCCATAAGAGATTACAAGGACAGATAGGATCAATTTCTGTAACAATGACCCGAGCTTTAGCAGCCTTTAGGGATGCAACACAAGCCTTTCCAACATCTCAATATCAATATACAACAACCTTACCAACAAACATGACATTTGTGGCTCTGATTAGACCGACCATCTGGGAGGGAGTCTCTATATTCATATAAGTTATCAAACCTGCTTTTGCTAACAGAGAAAGACATTGATAGCAGGGAACAACAGAGTGCCACTGTCCTGCATCTTATAAAGCCTTTTAAACACCAATAGTTGTCTCCTCGTACACTCCAACCAACCTATCCTTCATCCTGTGTATTTCTGAACCAATTCAGAGCCTGAAATTCTGATGAAAGTGCAATATTTGTGATGTGCTACTTCCCTCTTAACAACTACCTTCCACGATTCTATGCTTTCTGCCTTTGAAGAGAACTAGATCCTTTCTTGGGAGCAAGTCTGGTACAAGCACCAGTGAGTTTGGACCGCCCTAAATAAACAATTAAGTTGTGATCTGAATACAATCTCAATTTTAGAACCTTCTTTTCCAGATTTGATATTGACCGAGCATTTCCCACTACTATCTGCATTTTAGAAGGATCTCACATCGCTGCCACTTATGTAGAATCACCAATTACATCTGATTTCAAATGTTAAGATGTTTTTTTGGGTCCAATCCATGATAGTTTTAGATGTCATAGTGATTTTGGAATAAAATTTCTGAGTACCTCCTCATCCATTATCGTGTACACCATAACTTTAGATTTCTATCATATCTCAATATCCACTACTTGACTTGCCAATTCACTTCTAATGTGATGAGTAGTTTCATCTGGCACTTCAATGAAAGATACTTCCATTTCATATAATCTATGCCTCAAGAATACTCTAGTTCCTGCAGAATCATAACATGCAAGTTATAACCACTGATAAGACTCACTCACCTTGATGGCATCGACATATAATTCATACCCTACAATAACAAAAAAAACTAAATAGTGCACATAGGGTGTCTTCCCAACCGGCTTGGAACCCGAGTTCTAGTAGTGTTATTGAAGTATCTATATTCCAGTTCAACTGTACATGAGAGTTGCTGGTTTTCACTGTGACTGAAAGGGTAAAAGGCCTGTCCCTTGGGTAGAAATGGAGAAAGGGGTCTACCGATGTGTATCCTGGGTTCTCTGTCTGGAAAACCCACAAATTTTCTGAGCTGTAGTTTAGGTCACTTTCCAACTCTTATAGAATAAATTAGTACAACAATGACTCCATTATTTTTTAGGTACCAGCAATAATTACATTCCCAGGAACAATTTAAACATTAAAAATTTGAGCAGAGCTGAAGAGAGCACTACAAAGATTTTTTCAAGACCTGGGCAAGACTAATAAAACTTCAAGGTTCCTCTTGAATTGCAACTAGCGAATGAGACATAAGATTAAGAGTTAAAAGATCAGAGTGAGAGGCTCTTTGGCCTTCCTCCTATAAGGATCTGGCTGCGTCATAATTGGAAAAGAGAGAGATGCTGCAGCTAGAGAACTTAACAAAAATAAGCTAAAGCATTTGACTTTGGAGTTATAGTGACAACTTCCTCACCAAACTGTTTATTCTGCTGCATTTTCCGACTTTTTCAGTGACTGCATTAACAACCTGGTGGCCCATAACAAGATGAGAACAAAACTCCTCAGTAAATTTTCTGCATGGACGGTTTCCATTTCAAATACCTCAATTCCAAATTACAACCTCAGATCTAATTATCCACGCATTGATGATTCAGAGTATTGGGAATAAACCTTCTGAATGAACATTTCTTAAGGTCTCGGAACAAAATCAATGGCAAGGGTGATGCAGGTTTCTTTCCAACAAAACTTCCCATTGCAAATTTGACAAAGAAGTAAAGCATTGACAGGGTCACTATGGGTAATCTCTTTTGGCATGCTTTTCCTGTATATGTTGTGATGATGCCAGAAATTCTAATCCAGGCATCACTCTCAGCGATGTCGTCTTCTGCATTTTCGGATTAAACCTCATATTTGGCTCATTTTTACCATGAAAATTGTATATGATTGAGACTTTCAATAGACAAATAAGCAAAAAATCCTCCATTATCAATTGGAAACTGCCTCAGCATTAACAGTAGTCTTTCTCGATAACAAAAAGTTTTGCAATCCCCTCAGCGACATTGATGTTGCATTGTTCAACGATAATGTTCACTGTGGATTCCCTATATTCACATATACACATAAGCCCTAGTGCGATCAAGTTTGTCACTTTCCAGAATGATAGATTTGCCCTTCATGAGCAATCGCTGAAACACAATACTGGTCAACAAATTTTCAAAAAGGTTGGTTGAACAAAACTAAGTATTCCGTATTTCTCTGTGGTCAACAAATATCACATTTGTTGAATGAAATTGTCACTCAATTATCCAAAACTGCATTTTCGGCTATCAAGGTTACAGAGCAGGGTTGCATTTTCGTCTATTAAGCTTACAAAGCAGGGTGCACTTGCCAAAATTCTAATTCACACCCCCCTTTCTTCATTGTATCGATCTGCTTCACTTTTATGACACTTAGCGTTACACTTGGGCTTGGGCAATCATGAAGCCTTTCATTTTGACATTTGGCAATCTATAACATTGGGCATTTAAGGTATTTGAGTGGGCTCAATGGTTAAGAACTTGTGATTTCTTTTGGGAGATTACAGGTTCAAAATGGGGAAGGTAGTGTTGTCTAGGGCCCCTCATGACCAAGCTTGAGGGATAGACGTCCCATTGGAGTTGGAATTTGAGAGATAGAAGTTCCATTGGAATTGGAGTTTGAGATCCAATATAGGCCTCAATCCTTGTGAAATCATGAATTACTAATATATGTGACTTGCAAGCTAATTAGAGTTTGAAATTCAATATAAGCCTCAATCCTTGTAAAATCATGAATTACTAATATATGTGACGTGCAAGCTATATATGACTTGTGAGCTGTTACATATGGAAAAGAGCTTAATTCCCTCTCTAAAAATTTTAGTGCGCTTGAACTCTCAAACGCTCAGGGCATTTTTGGTGTTGTACGTTCCATCGCATCAACCATTATTGAATTTGAAAATTCTCTCCAAGGAGGCCAACAAAATAATGCTTCTACACAGTGAAGCTAAAATTTAAGAATGTTGAACCATATTTCATATCCCCGGGCTTTGTACACACTTCATTACGTATAATTGATCCTTTGGCCTTGCTATTGCAAGGTTAAGGTTAAGAGATACATTATCGTTTAGAGCTTGCTGATGTACTGAATTATGGGAAGAAGGATCGAACTATGTTAAGGAAGCATAGGGCCATCAACTCTTTCCATTCAAGGACTGATCCTGAAATGGTCTTTCTGATATGTTTGGTTCCTGTTGTAATGTTAAGAATCATCAAGTGCTAGATCAATGGCTCAGGTGACCTTTGGGATTTGAAGGTGCAGCAAAATCGAGTTTACAGTTAGGAAAGTGTTCATACCAACGCTAATTAGAAATAAGTGTCAGCCCAGTGCCAATTTTCACAAAGAATGGTATCGCTGCTGGTAGGTTGAAGAAGTTGTGCGTCGGTAAAATTTAAAGGTGATACGTGTCAAGATTTTGTCACAATGTTGAAATCAACGGCTGATATAATGGAAGAGACCTGCAATTTTATCAATGGCGGAGATTTGGCTAGGTTTAATCAATGGCTCCATGTAAATAGCGGACCCCTTGCTTTCTCGAATATTAACGTAGAGAAGGGGTCCTCAATTTGTGGTTTTGGGAAACCACTTTTGATATGTGGCAGCATCCGATAACTTGCGCACCCGCGAAAACCACTTACAGTTATCTACAGGTCTACTGCAAGGGAGGCCTTAATGACACATCGGCTAAACCCACGTAGTTTAGGTTGCATAAGACCTTCTCAACCACCATATAAAGGTTTAGGTTCTTTCAATATATTCGTACATCTAAAAGCATTGTAAAGTTCTAGGAATTAGAGTTTTGTATTAACATCACTAAGAGAACTATCGTATCATCTGCAATTGTCAGTTTTGTTCTTTTTCACCTGATCTCATTTACCTATCTTTTTCATGTTTCGTTAGATGTTAGCATCTAAGTCACCATGCACAATTTGGAGTTTGCTTGTGATAAGAAAAGATTCATGAAAAAATTAATGATTGTCAAAAAGTTGAAAAGAATTGTCATAATACTAAGCAAGCATGTACAATAAAGTCTATCTTCATAGTATCATACCCACATTCGTTAGTAAGAGAGGAAAACAGCAAAGTATCATGGAATAGGCTTCCATGATTCTACTGCCAAGTTACCTCAACTGAAAAACAAACATCCTACTACAGTGGATACATTCTCTATGACTTGAGCTCCATAACGTGCTCTGGAGTCTAACCTGTGTCATGAGTCCAACATGACCAGTTTTGAGCTTCAACATGATTTGCATGTGGGATTAGAGAATTACAGCAGCTGCCACAGTGACAAATGGAATAATTGGCACGTCTGAGATGTCTTTCGCATTTAGTGTTAAAGCTAAATATTGTTTTTTCCACTCTGAAAAATGAAAAAAATGGCAAAGTGTGAGATGACTTTTATGTTAAGTGTTAATGCTAAATTTTTATTTCAAGCATTCATTTTATAAAATGTTATTACATTGTGATGGTTGCATTTCCAAATGGCTCCATTGTTTAGTGATCATGGTAGAAAAATTGCAAATTTCTTTTCACAGTCTTTTGTTCATTTGTTCTCTCTCGAAAGCCCTTGCACTGCCTGCTCTGAACTACATCACCAAGATGACCAGCTCTAAGCTGCAATTCTATCTGCAAAAGGTCATGGAGCCTTGCTTCAGCGGCAACAGTGAAAAAAAGTGAAAACAATAAGTGTTGATGGCTTCACCATCTAATGTTAGGGAAATTTATTTTCATTAACCCAAGTTTAAATCTTAAATCTCTTGACCCATGTAGTTTGGTGGATTGATCAAAGCTTTATTAGCCTTCTTATTCTATGAAACTCATTATTATTTTCTTTGTTCATGTTTTAACCTGTGAACTTAGCTTGGAATTTACAATGTGCATATGTTGTAATTATTTCACTGGTCTTTTGTTTTATTTCTTACCCTTACTTTATGTTGCACTATGATAGAATATATACTTTTTCAAGATTCATTCCTTTACCAAATTGTTTCTGCAGGTGTTCGCTGAAGTGAAGTGTCCTCCTCTTTGTCCTCGGGGAGGTGCATTTGGGATGACTCCACTTTGTCCTCCTGGTTGTTTTCAGTATAAAGGAACTCTAGATAACTCTAGATGTTTTTTACAAGATCATTTGACAGGTGTGTTTTTTTGTTCGTTACCAATTTTGAAATGTTGCTTTTGTTATCCCAGACTGATGTTCTGTCTGCCGTGCGACTTCAGAAGGCATATGCTTCTACAGAGAATTCTAATTGTGTTGCATTGACATTTGTAGGAAAGCTTCTCTCGCCTATGGAGAGGTACCAATGCAGGTTTAGCATTGGCCATACCTACTGTAAGTGCCCTTCCAACAAACATATTTTAGTAGTCTCTCAAATATTGACTGGTTTTTGTTTTCATTTTTATGGAAAAACAAAACTTTGGTACTGTAGATAACACTGGAATTTAGGTTTAGGTTCTTACTCTCAATTGCATATTAAACTTGTTTATTTTCTTTAGATCCAGTAGCATACCTACTTCCATGATGTATGGCATGTGTTATGGGTTCTCTTTGATCTTCATTGTATCCCTTAGCAATTTTATCAGTGTGGTGATCCCTCTCTTCCTAAGCCAAAACCCATTGGACTGGATCACAGAAAAATCACCTAATTCTTCTCATATATGCGTAACAGTGTTCTCATTACCTGGAGGCTCTATTTACTCAACCTATTATATATACATGGCAGAGCACCTTTTATTTGTAGATCCTAACCTTATCTGTTTGGCCTTGATAGTGGTGAGGATAATTTGGTTGAAATCTTTGGTTTCTAGCATCATTGCAAGAGAGTGTCCAACTTATACCAGCAAGTTTAGCAGTTATTGAAAAACCTTTACAAGGGCAACGTCTCTATGGGCTCCAAAGGTAGATGGTAACATTGAGGCAACTACTCATAAAGAAGAAGAGAGGAAAAAGGAGCAGTATACAAAGTTCCTGCAAAATTGAAAGAGTTGAATAGAAGGGCTATTACAGAATTGGAAGAGTTGGATAGAAGAGTTGTGACATGTACGGAAAGGAAGAGGCTGAAAACCACAGACAGCCTGAGAAGAGGGGAGGTAGCAACTCATTTGGAAACGAAAACAACGAGTGCAACTCAAGAACAGGGGATGAGCCAAAGGAGGATGAAATGGAGGTCAACGCTTCTCTATTATTAAAGGAAAAAGTGAGCAACGATAGCCTTGAAACAACTTCAATAAATTCGTTGTACAAAAATAGTAAGGTTGAAACTTGAAACCAAACTAATGAATCCTCAGTGTCCTGGAGATTCTGCAATTTCAGAGGAAGAAAAATTCAATAGCAGTTCTGAAATGAAGGGAGAGGTCTCTTTACCTTTTCAAATTGGGGGTGATACTTCCAAGAAAGTTTAACAAGTGGGCAGCAAAAGACAGACATCTAATATGAGACATCCAGCCCGAAAGAAGGTGGAAGCATACATCAAGGAAAGTAAATTGAGAAACATTCATGGCGATGGAAGGAACAAAGAAGACAGGTACAGGAAGAGGGAATATAGGAAGGAAAGATACAAGGATGATAATGGCAAACCTGAGAAGTATACGGTTTTATCAAAAGTGCACTATAAAGCACCATGATAGTAGTAAACATTTGAAAGATGAATCTAAGCGCGAGGTTCACTACAAGGAAAATAAGCATGTTGATTTGGACACTTCTCTTGGTTTTCATGTTGGCACTGCTTTTAAACCTTAGTCTGTTTGTGACGAAGTGTTGCCTACCAATGATTCATTGGCAATGAGTGTTTCTACACTAGATTTCTATAGCAGTAAAAATATTTCGAATCTATCTATTGCTCTATCACAAGAAATTTCTGACCCTACTAAAGACATTTATACTGGAAGTAAAATGGATAGGCAGGAAACTAGTGATGCGAGTCAAGTTCCAATAATGTATCTTCAAGCACGAGCTTAGAGACACCTTACCTTAATTCTGAAAATTGAGGTATTCCGTAAGGTAGAGAATGGAATGGCTCTGGTAAAGGATTCTATAGAAGTATCGAATGAAGCTTCTAAAGAAACTCACAGTGGATATAAGGAATAATATATAACAGGACTGCAAATCAAAAGTAGAATGGAAGGATCCACAGCCCGAAATATACAAATAGTGAAGATCAATAATCTTGGGTCTTCCTCACATGCCATTGAAGACATTGTAACCCATAATGAGCAAGACACCCATGGCAGGAGTCCCAGTAGTAAGAGCTCACTAGAATAAAAAACTCACAGCCCTACTCAGCAGTTTAATGGCTATTAGCAATGCGACCATCCAAGATTTTCTTTCAGATAAGTTCTGTCATCTTCATCGACACTGCCTTATCAGATTCTTAAGTTTCAGAAATACTTACCAACGCATCAAAATTTTGAAATATATTTTTCCAAAAATTTCAGAAATACTTACCAACGTCATCTTGAAACAGAGATCTTGAAATCGAGAAAGGGAAGGAAGGTGCATACCATTGAACAAACTGGCGAAAAGCGCGGTGCCTCTGTGTTATTAGTAGGCATTGGAGTCTGAAAGCGAGCTTGTACATGTGCTTGAGGATGAGCACGTAGGCTGTGGTGAGTGTTATCTCCCACAACACCATCTCTTCGAAGTGTATCTCAATTCTCTGCTATATACGAACTATGGGAGGCCCTAATGGAGTCCGGACCAGAGAGTGACAGACCAGAGAGAGTCGGCCAGGCCCTAATGGACCATGATGGGATTCCTATGACTGTTTTTTTTCCGAACTTGGTCTCGCTCAGCCAGCAAGAACTTAGAAGATCGGTGTGCACAAAGCCCAGCCACCTCTCCGAACCACTGAAAAAATGGGGCGAATGCCATGGAAATATGGAAAATCGGGGGTGAATTTCATGTTTCCAGTTTTGTGCGCCGTTTTTTTGGTGGGCTAATATTAAATAATTAATTATTTTTAAAATATTTTTTGGGCTAAATTTATTAAACTATAAAAATTGGGTTTTATATAAAAAAATCACCCTAATAAAATTTAAAATGGCTAAAATTCGCCCCTAAAATTTTCCCTGCTTCTAGAGAGAGTTCTAATGAAATATCTTGCATTATTGGATCTTATCTATCACAAGAAAATGTGTTGGACACAATTCCATGACGTGGCGCACCTTTAATTCTAATTGGCAATTATTTCAAAAAGAATTGTGTCCTAACTATTGCACTCAGAGATTACTGTTTTTTGTTGTCATTTCAATGTACCGCATGTTTTTTTTTTGGCAATATGCATATTATTTTATATACATGTGTGTGTTTGATCATGTTCATGGCCTATGATACATTTTATTATTCTCTATGTCTCATTCCACTAGCCTTACATATCTTATTATTCTCTATGTCTCATTCCACTAGCCTTACATCTTACTAAAGCTATGAACACATTCAAATTTCATCAAAGTGATGAGAGAAATACACACTCCCAAGCCTTAGTTGTTATACTCTTGTCTCCTAAACTTGCACCTTCAACCCATCTTTAGGAAAAATCCTTTTGCAAGAACACATTACATGTCCATATCATAGTCGCCTAACCTCTTGCTGCTTACACTAGTGATCTGTGTGAAGCCTTCATAAGCCTTGTATTTTTTAGTGCATTGGACACTCCCAGTGGAGAGTATGGTCATTTCTGACCCCTTGCAGTGGAAACTTGCACTCGACTAACAATCTCTTTATCATATATATTGCATTGTGGATCCTCATTCATCAAGCCTCTTACCACTATCTCTAAGATATACTCTCTATGCCCAATATTACACATCCCTCTTTCCCTAGCGTAGTACGCACTTCCAGTGCCTAAAACATGACCTCTTGTTTCGTGAACCTATGCTATGTGCCAAAGAAATTTGATCTCCTAGTATTAGTTCATTTTCCCATGACATTCGACATATTTCATGAGAAAACATGATAGAATATGTGATTTTGGGACTGATACTGTCTTTCCATGAGTGGGTTTAATTTTTACGGAATTTGGATCTATATTCAATGAGTTCATCATCTTAACATGTCATATGATACCCAAGGAAATTTCGAAGAAGTGATTTGAAGAAGACACTTGTCTAAATCAGATGCGATGATATCGTTATGTGTGAGATAAAGGAATTATGAACAATGATAGATATATAGAAAATCAGTGTCATATGATACCCAAGGAAATTTCCAAGAAGTGATTTGAAGAAGACACTTGTGGAAATCGGATGCGATGATATCGTTATGTGTGAGATAAAGGAATTATGAACAATGATAGATATATAGAAAATCAGGATAAATTAGAAGGATCTAACATTATATATAGACCATTTAGAGGGTGAATATTAAGTGAATTTTAGACCTATTATAAAGTGTTGAATACATAGTGGAAAACAATAAGACTTGGCATCGACACATTACAATGAAGTTTCATGTCATGGTTACCAAGTTGCATCCCTTCATAATTTGGATAGAAGAGTGTTATTTTGTCCTATGTATTTTGCCATGATTTTTGGAATGTAATTTTGTACTTTGAAAAACAATAAATGTAAAATGTGTGGAAGCCCAAGGGTCAAACATGGAATGTGTAGAGTCAGTAGGAATTCCAAAGGTCTTAGAGGGCCTCAGGAGTCACGAGGGAGTTCAAGAGTCATGTGGTAGGTGGAATATCACCTATTTTTTTTATAAATAAGCCATCATGCCTCAAGTTAAGGAATTATTGCCTTAGACGATCAAGCTTAGCATAGGAGACATATCATTATTTTCAGGACGAGCTCCCAAATCCAAATGTGGATTTATGCATGTGTGGTGAATGTTGTAAGATTATTCTCACATTTGTGATGTATGTTTTTATTCATGTGTGCTAAGGTAGATAAACTATTTTATTGAATTTGGTATACATCTTAATTGAAACGTTTATCTTATTTTTTTTCATGATCGTTTTTATTTTGTGAGCTATTTTGTAGATAAACTAATGATTATTTCTATATATCTATAAGTTTTTATTGGTATGGTATTATTAATTTTATTCTAAAGGCTCACTATTATTTTCCCATATGTAAAATTAATTTATACACATTGTAATTGCATGTTTCATAGAGCTAACTTACTTCCTTATCTCAAAATGTATATCCATGTTATCTTATGTGGATTTATTTCAGCCAAGGAAAATATTTAATATCATTATAATGGTAGTCATGATGATTTCATGGATGAGAATCATATCCCAAATGGTGTGAGTCTTCCTACATAGGAGGCCCCGTTACGTTGACATATTTCTAGCACTGTCAACAAGATCCAAACTAAATTTTACTAGAACCTAACATATAAGATGAATGGATAGACTAACAAAAATACAAAGTTTCTAAAAGATATGTTGTGTATGTCTGTAATGGATCAACAAAAAAAAATTGGAAGATTTTTTCCCACTACCATAATCTGTGCACAACAACAACTAATGAAGTTCAAGAAAAATGGAACCTTCTAAGTTCTTAGATGGAAGACCTTGTAAGACACCTATGATTTGGGACATAATAATGTAAGGGTTCTAGTAGGGCCTTAGGTTATATAACAAATGGAAAACATAAATGTGTATGATTAAGGAAAGAATGAAGGAAGATAATGTTAGAAAAATAGTTTATGCTGAAACTTATTGAATTAATCAGAGTTATCATATTAGTGATAAGGTATTCCTAAGGGATAAACCTAAAAGATCTTAGTAAAATTTGGAAACGGAGTGGGGTTTTCTCTACAATTTTTTGGACCATTCGAAATCATAAATTAGAGGGAACTAGTAACTAACAAAATTGTATTACCTACATCATTAGACTTTAGAGATATTGTATTTCATATTTTAGTGTTATGTAAGTGCATTTCCAATCAATGATACGTGAGTTACAATTTGGGGTTGGGGATATAATATTTTACTTCTAGATATAAATCTAAAAAAAATCAATTATCCCCTCTAAGAACCCTTAGAGTGAGAAAATATCCATGACAAAGTAAATTCTTATAACATTTAAAATATCTATAATATAGGGGAGAAAATGAGCATAATAATTATTAATATGTATAATAATTATAATATAATTAATACAATTTCTATAATAATTACTAATATGTATTAATATTAATATATTGATGCATTAATATAATTTATATTATCATGACAACCTATATTAATAAAATATCAAATATTTATTATTTATTATTTTACATTTATATTTTTTTTTATAATTTAATTAAATTAGATCAAATTAATATATCTTTATTATAATTATGAAATTATCTTTTCAATTATTAAATAATACATGATATAAAATTTTATAGAATTAATATTGATGTATGTCTCAGATTTATTCATATACAAATATGATCATTCATCTAATACACATAATAGATATTATTAAATATTGCTAGGTTTTCTTATTATTAACTTTAATTTTTTCAATATTCATATTTGTTATTAAGTGAAATATTTATACTTTCTATTAAAATTAATAAGCAATGATAAACATAAATGTTTAAAATTAACATATTAATATTAATATTAATATTATTATTTTAATGATTGATATTAATATTATTGTTTTGGTTACTATTAATATTATTATTATTAATCCTCGGATGCGGGTGCTATATGATATCTTGGGAGTACATGGGGTGGCCAAGTGTTCTACCACACGACACGCCCATGTGAAGAGGCCTAGGAAACCCACCGCCATAACTTCCCACGTGGGCTGGGCTTTAAAGCTCCATGCGCCACCCACTGCTCAACGTACTATGCGTTACTAGTATGTACTCTCCTCGGCACTATGTCACTCGCCATTCCCACTTCTCCCTTCGCTCCCCTACCCGCTCTGCATAGCTTCCCTGTGCTAGTGTGGTGTTTGCACCCCTCGACTCTATGGCGTCGATTATGGTTCCTACCTCCTGTTTGGTGTCCATCCAGCTTCTGAGCTTTGATTATGGGTCCCGCGTCCTACTTTGTCTCCACAAAGATGCCACAACGCCAAAAGCAATGTTGCAGAAGGGTAGTGGGTGGAGGAAATCCTTTGCATCCCCCTCTGCCAATGGCTCTCCATCCAGATTTGAACTCACCTGCGAACCGAGACATGGTGGCTTCGGCTCCCTCCTTCCCAATTCTTTCTTTTGCTCCCACTATGTGTTCTGATCCTCCCGTCTCTCCTAAACTTGCCCCCGAATCCTTCGCCTCAACCTCCTCCTCCCATGGTAAGAAATGGGTCCATAAATCCACCATTGACGCCACTCTAGCCATTCCTCCCCACAAGTTGAAAGCGCTCCCTGTGCAGCTGGCCTCAAATTGTGCTTCTGAAGACAGTGATGATGAACCCAAAGAGGAGCCGAAGCTCCCAGGTCTGCTCCAGATGGGCTTCCCCACGTCAAAGGATGAGAGCACCTTGATGGCTGCTTAGGACAACTCGGCTTTCATGCAGATTGGAGTAGCTGAGGACACTCCGGTTGAATGTCGTGGACGTCCTTCTTCTCCATTGGGACCGCTTTTGGATGAGGACCTGGGCTCAGGCACTCTCCACTATGGATACATATGCAAGATCGTGGAGGATTCGCCTCCCCCCAGTGACCAAAATGAAGGCTCGACTTAGAATTCGTCTTTCGAACTGCATCAATCTTTGGTTTTTTCGCTATCTTTGCTTAGACTCGTTTATATACTTTTTTATTGTTATGAAGGCTCGTTTCTCATTATGGGCAGCCTGTCATGGTTGGACTCAAGAGGCTGGTTTTCCCTTTCAGGACAACCCTATTTTGGACAATAATACTCTCTTGATTCCCTCGGCTTTGGATTTATCCAAGCCTGAGGATGAAAATTGTATCTTTGTTTTGAATGCCTAATAGAAATAGTTTAACTTAGAAAAAAAAAATTATTATTATTATTAATATTAATTAATACAATTAATATAATTATTATTAATATATTGATACGTTAATATAATTTATATTATCATTGCAACCTATGTTAATAAAATTTCAAATATTTGTTATATATTATTTTTACATTTATATTATTTTACAATTTAATTAAATTAGAACAAATTAATATATATTTATTATAATTATGAAATTATCTTTTCAATTATTAAACAATACATGATATAAAATTTTGTAGAATTAATATTGATGTATGAATATTCATCCATATATAAAGATGATCATTCATGTAATACACATAATGGATATTACTATGTTTTCTTATTATTAACTTTATTTTTTTCAATATTCATATTTGTTATTAAGTTAAATATTTATGCTTTCTATTAAAATTAATAATCCTTGATAAACATAAATGTTTAAAATTAACATGTTAATATTAATATTATTATTATTTTCATGCTTGATATTAATATTATTGTTTCGGTTACTATTAATATTATTACTATTAATATTAATTATTCAATATTAACATTGGTAATATTAAAATTAATATTGCTTGATATTAACACCAATAATAAATATAAATATTTCAAATTAAACAAGAAATTAGTAATATTAAATTAAATATCAATATCTCTTTTAATGTTAACTAATATTAATATTAATAATAAATACACATGTTAATGTTAAAAATATAAATTTATATAAAAATAAATTTCTCATTTATACATTAATATGAACATTAAGGTTAAACATCAATATAAATATTTCATTAAATCATAAGATTGATAACTTTAAGTTTACATAGGTTCTATGACATTAGAATTTAACTTAATATTCTCTTAAGTTAAATAACATTAGAATTAAAAAAAATGGTATTTTCATATCATTTGGTCCATGTAACATTATGCTATTTTATAACCCAAGGTTTATAAGATAAAGCTTTTTAATATTAAAAAAAATGTTTTAAGTTAATATTTATATTGAACATCAAACATTTACATCAATATTAAACATAGACATTAATAGAGACATAAAAAAAGATTTATTAAGATTAATAATAAAATTGTGAGTTCCTTTTAACTATTGTAATAAAGTTTTTATGGCTCATATGATTTTATACATTATGTATATGTGCATTTTATTATATTTGTAGATGGAAAGTGTCTTATGTATGTTAATTTTAATTCTATTCACCATTAATTGAAAATTGTTTTGTTGATATCATGTCTGTTCTCTTTTATGTTAGGTGATTTTCTTGTTTTATCATGGATCGAGCTATTTGGATTTGTATTCCATTTGAAATTCTTGAAATTGTATTCCTTTGGTTCCATCTATCATTTATGATAAAGTTTAGCACTGTTTGTAAGCAATGGAAGAATGTTTTGCAAAACCATTTTTTCTTATTGCAATGCAAGCATATATGTACAAATGAATTTGGATTTATGGTTCCTTTCCTCAATAATGAAGACAATTATTTTTCTATTGAATACCTTAATCAAAATGGGAACATATCTCGTTTTCATTTGCGATTAATAGATTCAAGATACAAAGTAGAGTCTAATATTGGACCAATGGTATTTTTATCCTTACCAACAGAATTCTTCCATTCACGAAACTATTTTGTAATGAATCCATTTAGAAAGGCCTTAAAAAACATTGTGCGGATACGAATTGGAGACTCGGGATTCTTTTTGCTATTGGAAAACGTAAACAACAACAAATATGACTCGGTTGTTCTAAGACATATCTATGATAGAATGCAGTCCAAATTTTATGTTTACAATAGTCTTGATAGGGTTTGGCAAAGGGCTGATCTTCCATTTGGTGGCACTTCACCCCCTTAGAATGGAGTGTTTTATAAAAGAAAATTGTTTTGGCTCTATCTCAACACAGAGTATGAAGATTATCCTCGATATGGGTATGCAATCTACTGGTTTGATGTAATAAAAAACGAATGGGGTTTTTCATTTGTTCCAATCACTGACATAACGTGTATGTCATTAACAATATCCAAGAATCAGTTGATATGTCTTATCAATGATGGCTCCACTTCTATATGGTCAATTGAAGAAATAAATAATTTCCAATTCGGTCACCGGTGTGTTGAACGAAGAATTGACTACTTCGAGGATGATTGGGGATTTAGATGTATTGTTGGAAGAAATTTCTACAGATATAAATATCAAATGTCCTGGTTATCTTCCAGTTCGAATAGTCCAAGGTGTGGTTCTTATGCGCAAATCCAGTGAATTTCATTTCCTATTATATGACATGATGACTGGACTCTGCTTCCCAACAGATATTGATAGTTCAACTAATCAACAGATGCATGGATTTTGGTCTCCAACGTTGCAAAAGTGCAACAATTTGATCGAGTCTAGAATTTTTTTTGCAATTGCTCCCCGTATGGATTTTATTGATGAGATTCCACCATTAGATATGCACATCGAGTCTTAGGCTATTAGTCATTTTATATTCTCTCTGTGGTTGTGGAAAATATTTCCAATTTTTTTTTTACTTTACATAGTTTTGGGTATGTATGATAAGACCTTAAAATTACAATTCTATGGGAATATATATGGCTCCTGCTAGGATTTATTCTATACGTGTATTTATGAGATGTTTGATATTGAATCCCATTGAAATTTTCTCAAAAAATTATTTTTGTGACCCCTTTAGTTATGTTAATTGCATTTGAATGTGTTTGGAAGCTATCCATTTTTCTTTGTTTTTATAATTGTAATTACTGTGACTTATTTTATACATGGTGTTTGAATTAGTTTTTTCTCATTGGTTCTCAAACAATGTTATATTTTTAGATACATTTTATTATTTACATTTATATTTTGATGGTATATAGTTCCAAATATTTAGATATATTTTTAATTCATATAATTCTTATAGTATTTTGTTCCAGTTATATGGTTTTCCCATTACAATTCTAATATGAGACATGAAATTTTAGCCTTTTTGTTTTAGCCATTTGGAAAAATAAATTTTTCTTTTTAGCCATTTGGGAAAATCCTTTTATGTTTTCATAAATTTATATGGTTGGAAAAAGACCATATACGCTTTTAATGTTTTTATATGGTTAGAAAAAAAACGTGTTTCTTTTTCATTCTTCTGTGTTTATTTATATTGGATATATTATTTGTTCCATGTTTATGGTTACAGAATAAATATTTTACTATTCATTGTAGACATGTCATCTGAAGGCACAAGCAAGCGTACAAGAAAACATAATTTGTCACTAGCATCGCGTGACAGATCTAATGAAAGTCATCGTTTACGGTATCAGCAAAACAAATTAACAATAAATGAGTATATGAGAGCTAAAAATCATAGAAGAATGAGTGAAACCACTCTTCAAAATGATTTTTGATTCCTCGTAAGTATCGTACTATGGATGATGTCATGGAAAGGACATTTCCACTTGATAGTTCATTGCTAGAATCTCCTCCTCGTCAACATAATTTTGTTGTTCGATGCTCTCCTCAGAATGTTTATAATATGGGGGAAACATCTCACAATAGGGAAGAACATCATATTTATAATGTGGCTGAAAATTTTCACCCTAACCCTTCTGTCTCTGCAATTTCATATTTTGAGCAAGGCCAAAGGTTGCAAAATATCCATGGTGGAGGCAATGATGACATTGTATGTGATGACTTGGATGATAGTTTTATTGGCCATTTGTTTGATAATTTGGAGTCAGTTGGTCAAAACATTAGATATTCCAATCCCCTTTCTCAAAATAATGTTGTCCCACAAATAGAATTAGTCATCCCTGATAGCATTTCACGTTGAACAATGTAGGTGACACAATGATATTTTGACGGTTGCTGAAATAGTGGTTTGTTTTTTACATTCCTCTATTTGAAATTTTTTTACTAAAATTATAAGGTATTTTATTCTCTTGGAATAGGATACAAATCATTTTAATAGAGGTATAGAAATTAAATCCCCAAGCATTCCATCTACTAATATGAGAATTGAAGGATGAAGCATGTCATAGCCTTCCACTGCATTCTCCTCGACAATTAAATTGGAAAAATAATTTGAATGTCCAATTAATCCTAAGGGGAGTGGACCCCAAAGGACAAGTATGTTGTGGATGTAATTAAATATTTAATTTGAAAAAATTAATAGAATAATTCTGTGCAGATTGACCAAAATGAGGATTATGAGATCACTTGCTAAATCCATGAGGATGGATAAAGGCAAATAAATTCCCCAAAAATATTTCAAAAATCCTTGAAATAATTTATTTCCAAATTAGACTTTGAGGAAAATCTAGTTTCTCCAATGATGTGGAGAGTAGTTGGGAAAAGGTAAAAAGCTGGGAAAAGTAGAAAGCAGCTTTAAAATTCCCTAAAAAGGGAAGCCTAGGCAAACAGGAAGAAAAGAATCTTGATATTCTGGACGCATAATTAGAAACAGGCTTTGGGGATCAAAAGCTTAAATAAGATATTCCTGAACAGATCAGAGGTTGGTCTATTCTGGAGGTGGTCTCAGCTCGGGGGTGAGTTCTAGAGACAGAGGGACTCTACGGTTGGGAGGAATGGTCAAGTACCCAAGCGGTATGCTCACAGTAATTATGAACCATTGAAAATTTAATTGTGATGTGACAGACTGTAATTACCTGTGTATATTGTGTTTCTGTTTTTCTGAATTATAATAGTGTTCCATACATTTACAGAGTTAAGAAGGGATTTCACCCTTTCAGTTTTGCATGGTTGTAGGAAATATAAAAATGAGATACAATCATCCAAAAGCTCTAAACCAGCCTTTAGTTTAAATCTGGAGATTTATAGTACCTCATAATTCATAATGTTATAACTTTAATCTGCTTCTGTGGGAAAGGGAATATATTTAGTCAATCCTGTAAGAAAATTCCTAAACCTATGGATAGTGGGAAAGTAAATTTATAGAGGACATAATTATTCCTTTATTGAATTACTAAGTGAAGCGTAGAGATATATAAAATTTTCCACAGTAGTGAATGTCAATTTATAGATTTTTTTAATGTCTTCTTTAATAAGGACTGATTGGAAGAGTATGTAATTGTAGTACTGCTTACCTATCTTAGATAGCAAAGAAATGGAACTAAACATGACTATCTCCTCTAGAAATAGGTATGAAAGGAGAGTTATGTATAAAAACCATGGGAGTAAACCCCTTTATAAAAGGGAGGATCCAACTGAAATACAGGATTTGAAAAATTAGGCGTGCATGGGAAATTATAAAACAAAACAATACATGTACCTTATATATATATATCTATATATATATTGAAGAAGGTAGTATATAGATATCATCCAGATCTCTCTCTCTCTCTCTATATATATATATATATATCAGTAAAGAAATTCAGTTTAAAGATTGATATATTGGGACTATTATATCATGGAAACAAAAGAGCAAACAAAATTTAGATGTATACAGTTGAAGGGAACAATTAGCTTGGCATACAAAGGCTACGCAATGGAAATGCAACCTCCTAGGAATACGGAGAGTCTCCTGTAGGAGTCATGCAATATATATATAATTGATAGACTTGTCAGTTTTCATTTACTGAGTCACTGTACACTTGGAAAATCTGGATATAGAGAGACGTATACACATTGAAGTCATTACTATGATAAGCATTCGAAAATAGGAATAACTCAACATTTCTTAACTCATGTTAACCGACACAAAACAAATAATTGAATGCGAGGTGACAAGAGGAAATCCATAAAATAATAATCTGGAGATTCTTCGAAATTATTATGGAGTTATCAAAAAAATATCAGTGACGAAGAATCAATACGTTCTATATACAAATATCAAAATCGGAGCCCTCTCGGGCAAAAGTCTTTTATTTGTGATGTATGTTTTTATTCATATGTGCTAAGGTAGATAAAATATTTTATTGAATTTGGTATACATCTTAATTGAAACGTGTATCTTATTTTTTTTCATGATCGTTTTTATTTTGTGAGCTATTTTGTAGATAAACTAATGATTATTTCTATATATCTATGAGTTTTTATTGGTATGGTATTATTAATTTTATTCTAAAGGCTCACTATTATTTTCCCATATGTAAAATTAATTTATACACATTGTAATTGCATGTTTCATAGAGCTAACTTACTTCCTTATCTCAAAATTTATATCCATGTTATCTTATGTGGATTTATTTCAGCCAAGGAAAATATTTAATATCATTATAATGGTAGTCATGATGATTTCATGGATGAGAATCCTATCCCAAATGGTGTGAGTCTTCCTATAGAGGAGGCCCCGTTACGTTGACATATTTCTAGCACTGTCAACAGGATCCAAACTAAATTTTAGTAGAACCTAACATATAGAGATGAATGGATAGACTAACAAAACTACAAAGTTTCTAAAATATATGTTTTGTATGTCTCTAATGGATCAAAAAAAAAAAAATTGGAAGATTTTCTCCCACTACCATAATCTGTGCACACCAACAACTAATGAAGTTCCAGAAAAATGGAACCTTTTAAGTTCTTAGATGGAAGACCTTGTAAGACACCTATGAGTTGGGACATAATAATGTAAGGGTTCTAGTAGGGCCTTAGGTTATATAATAAATGGAAAAAATAAATGTGTATGATTAAGGAAAGAATAAAGGAAGATAATGTTAGAAAAATAGTTTATGCTGAAACTTATCGAATTGATCAGAGTTATCATATTAGTGATAAGGTATTCCTAAGGGATAAACCTAAAAGATCTTAGTGAAATTTGGAAAGGGAGTGGGGTTTTCTCTACAATTTTTTGGACCATTCAGAATCATAAATAAGAGGGAACTAGTAACTAACAAAATTGTATTACCTACATCATTAGAGTTTAGAGATGTTGTATTTCATGTTTTACTGTTATGTAAGTGCATTTCCAATCAATGATACGTGAGTTACAATTTAGGGTTGGGGATATAATATTGTACTTCTAGATATAAATCTAAAAAAAATCAATTATCCCCTCTAAGAACCCTTAGATTGAGAAAATATCCATAATAAAGTAAATCCTTATAACATTTAAAATATCTATAATATAGGGGAGAAAATGAACATAATAATTATTAATATGTATAATAATTATAATATAATTAATACAATTTCTATAATAATTACTAATATGTATTAATATTAATATATTGATGCATTAATATAATTTATATTATCATGACAACCTATATTAATAAAATTTCAAATGTTTATTATTTATTATTTTACATTTATATTTTTTTTTAATAATTTAATTAAATTAGATCAAATTAACACATCTTTATTATAATTATGAAACTATCTTTTCAATTATTAAATACTACATGATATAAAATTTTATAGAATTAATATTGACGTATCTCTCAGATTTATTCATATACAAAGATGATCATTCATGTAATACACATAATAGATATTATTAAATATTGCTAAGTTTTCTTATTATTAACTTTAATTTTTTCAATATTCATATTTGTTATTAAGTGAAATATTTATACTTTCTATTAAAATTAATAAGAAATGATAAACATAAATGTTTAAAATTAACATATTAATATTAATATTAATATTAATATTAATATTATTATTTTCATGATTGATATTAATATTATTGTTTTGGTTATTATTAATATTATTATTATTAATCCTCAGATGTGGGTGCTATATGATATCTTGGGAGTACACAGGGTGGCCAAGTGTTCTACCACATGACACGCCCATGTGAAGAGGCCTCGGGAAACCCAGTGCCATAACTTCCTGCGTGGGCTGGGCTTTAAAGCCCCATGCGCCACCCACTGCTCAACGTACTCTGCGTTACTGGTATGTACTCTCCTAGGCACTATGCCGCTCGCCATTCCCACTTCTCCCTTGGCTCCCCTACCCGCTCTGCATACCTTCCCTGTGCTAGTGTGGTGTTTCCACCCCTCGACTCTGTGGCGTCGATTAAGGTTCCTACCTCCTGTTTGGTCTCCATCCAGCTTCTGAGCTTTGATTATGGGTCCTGCGTCCTGCTTTGTCTCCAAAAATATGCCACAACACCAAATTAAATGTTGAAAAAGGGCAGTGGGTGGAGGAAATCCTTTTCATCCCCCTCTGCCAATGGCTCTCCATCCAGATTTGAACTCACTTGCGAACCGGGACATGGTGGCTTCGACTCCCTCCTTCCCAATTCTTTCTTTTGCTCCCACTATGTTTTCTGATCCTCCCGTCTCTCCTAAACTCACCTCACCCTCCTCCTCCCGTGGTAAGAAATGGGTCCATAAATCAACCATTGACGCCAATCCAGCCATTCCCCCCCACAAGTTGAAAGCGCTGCCTGTGAAGCCGGCCTCAAATTCTGCTTTTGAAGACAGTGATGATGAACCCAAAGAGGAGCCGAAGCTCCCAGGTCTGCTCCATATGGGCTTCCCCATGTCAAAGGATGAGAGCACCTTGATGGCTGCTTAGGACAACTCGGATTTCATGCAAATTGGAGCAGCTCAAAACACTCTGATTGAACATCGTGGATGTCCTTCTTCTCCACTGGGACCGCTTTTGGATGAGAACCTAGGCTCGGGCACTCTTGACTATGGATACATATGTAGGATCCTAGAGGATTCGCCTCCCCCCAGCGACCAAAATGAAGACTCGCCTTAGAATTTGGCTTTCGAACTCCATCAATCTTTGGTTTTTTTGCTATCTTTGCGTAGACTCGTTTATATACTTTTTTGTTGTTATGAAGGCTGGTTTCCCATTATGGGCAGCCTGTAATGGTTGGACTAAAGAGGCTGGTTTTCCCTTTCAGGACAACACTATTTTGGACAGTAATACTCTCCCGATTCCCTTAGCTTTGGATTTATCCAAGCGTGAGGATGCAAATTGTATCTTTGTTTTGAATGCTTAATAGAAATAGTTTAACTTAGAAAAAAAAAATTATTATTATTATTAATATTAATTAATAAAATATAATTAATACAATTAATATAATTATTATTAATATATTGATACGTTAATATAATTTACATTATCATTGCAACCTATGTTAATAAAATTTCAAATATTTATTATTTATTATTTTTACATTTATATTATTTTTACAATTTAATTAAATTAGAACAAATTAATATATATTTATTATAATTATGAAATTATCTTTTCAATTATTAAACGATATGTGATATAAAATTTTGTAGAATTAATATTGATGTATGACTATGCATCGATATATAAAGATGATCATTCATGTAATACACATAATGGATATTCCTAGATATTACTATGTTTTCTTATTATTAACTTTATGTTTTTCAATATTCATATTTGTTATTAAGTTAAATATTTATGCTTTTTATTAAAATTAATAAGAATTGATAAACATAAATGTTTAAAATTAACATGTTAATATTAATATTATTATTATTTTAATGCTTGATATTAATATTATTGTTTTGGTTACTATTAATATTATTACTATTAATATTAATTATTCAGTATTAACATTAGTATTATTAAAATTAATATTGCTTGATATTAACACCAATAATAAATATAAATTTTTCAAATTAAATAAGAAATTAGTAATATTAAATTAAATATAAATATCTCTTTTAATGTTAATTAATATTAATATTAATAATAAATACACATGTTAATGTTAAAAATATAAATTTATATAAAAATAAATTTCGCATTTATACATTAATATGAACATTAAGGTTAAACATCAATATAAATATTTCATTAAAACATAGGATTGATAACTTTAAGTTTATATAGGTTCTATGACATTAGAATTTAACTTAATATCTTCTTAGGTTAAATAACATTAGAATTAAAAAAAATGGTATTTTCATATCATTTGGTCCATGTAACATTATGCTATTTTATAACCTAAGGTTTATAAGATAAAGCTTTTTAATATTAAAAAAAATGTTTTAAGTTAATATTTATATTGAACATCAAACATTTACATCAATATTAAACATAGACATTAATAGAGACATAAAAAAGGATTTGTTAAGATTAATAATAAAATTGTGAGTTCCGTTTAACTATTGTAATAATGTTTTTATGGCTCATATGATTTTATACATTATGTATATGTGCATTTTATTATATTTGTAGATGGAAAATTTCTTATGTATGTTAATTTTAATTCTATTCACCATTAATTGAAAATTGTTTTGTTGATATCATGTGTGTTTTCTTTTATGTTAGGTGATTTTCTTGTTTTATCATGGATCGAGCTATTTGTATTTGTATTCCATTTGAAATTCTTGAAATTGTCTTCCTTTGACTCCATCTATTAGTTATGATAAAGTTTAGCACTATTTGTAAGCAATGGAAGAATGTTTTGCAAAACCCTTTTTTCTTATTGCAATGCAAGCATATATGTACAAATGAATTTGGATTTATGGTTCCTTTCCTCAATAATGAAAAAAAATATTTTTCTATTGAATACCTTAATCAAAATGGGAACATATCTTGTTTTCATTTGAGATTCATAGATTCAAGATACAAAGTAGAGTCTAATATTGGACCAATGGTATTTTTATCCTTACCAATAGAATTATTCCGTTCACGAAACTATTTTGTAATGAATCCATTTACAAAGGCCTTAAAAAACATTGGGCGGATACGAATTGGAGACGCGGGATTCTTTTTGTTATTGGAAAATGTAAACAACAACAAATATGACTCGGTTGTTCTAAGACATATCTATGATAGAATGCAGTCCAAATTTTATGTTTACAATAGTCTTGATAGGGTTTGGCAAAGGGCTGATCTTCCATTTGGTGTCACTTCACCCCCTTAGAATGGAGTGTTTTATAAAAGAAAATTGTTTTAGCTCTATCTCAACACATAGTATGAAGATTATCCTCGATATGGGTATACAATCTACTGGTTTGATGTAATAAAAAATGAATGGGGTTTTTCATTTGTTCCAATCATTTACATAACGTGTATGTCATTAACAATATCCAAGAATCAGTTGATATGTCTTATCAATGATGGCTCCACTTCTATATGGTCAATTGAAGAAATAAATAATTTCCAATTCGGTCACCGGTGTGTTGAACGAGGAATTGACTACTTTGAGGATGATTGAGGATTTAGATGTATTGTTGGAAGAAATTTCTACATATATAAATATCAAATGTCCTGGTTATCTTCCACTTCGAATAGTCCAAGGTGTGGTTCTTATGCTCAAATCCAGTGAATTTCATTTCCTATTACATGACATGATGACTGCACTCTGCTTCCCAACAGATATTGATAGTTCAACTAATCAACATATGCATGGATTTTGGTCTCCAACGTTGCAAAAGTGCAACAATTTGATCGAGTCTAGAATTTTTTTTGCAATTGCTCCCCGTATGGATTTTATTGATGAGATTCCACCATTAGATATGGTCATGGAGTCTTAGGCTATTAGTCATTTTATATTCTCTCTGTGGTTGTGGAAAATATTTCCATTTTTTTTTTACTTTACATAGTTTTGGGTATGTATGATAAGACTTTAAAATTACAATTTTATGGATATATATATGGCTCCTGCTGGGATTTATTCTATAAGTGTATTTATCAAATGTTTGATATTGAATCCCATTGAAATTTGCTCAAATTTTTTTTTTTGTGAGCCCTTTAGTTATGTTAATTGCATTTGAATGTGTTTGGAAGCTATCCATTTTTCTTTGTTTTTATAATTGTAATTACTGTGACTTATTTTATACATGGTGCTTGAATTAGATTTTTCTCATTGGTTCTCAAACAAAGTTATATTTTTAGATACATTTTATTATTTACATTTATATTTTGATGGTATATAGTTCCAAATATTTAGATATATTTTTAATTCATATAATTCTTATAGTATTTTGTTCCAGTTATATGGTTTTCCCATTACAATTCTAATATGAGACATGAAATTTTATCCTTTTTGTTTTAGCCATTTGGAAAAATACATTTTTCTTTTTAGCCATTTTGGAAAATCCTTTTATGTTTTCATAAATTTATATGGTTGGAAAAAGACCATATACGCTTTTAATGTTTTTATATGGTTAGAAAAAAAACGTGTTCCTTTTTCATTCTTCTGTGTTTATTTATATTGGATATATTATATGTTCCATGTTTATGGTTACAGAATAAATATTTTATTATTCATTGGGAAAATCCTTTTATGTTTTCATAAATTTATATGGTTGGAAAAAGACCATATACGCTTTTAATGTTTTTATATGGTTAGAAAAAAAAATTGTTCCTTTTTCATTCTTCTGTGTTTATTTATATTGGATATATTATATGTTCCATGTTTATGGTTACAGAATAAATATTTTATTATTCATTGTAGACATGTCATCTGAAGGCACAAGCAAGCGTACAAGAAAAAATAATTTGTCACTAGCATCGCGTGACAGATCTAATGAAAGTCTTCGTTTACGGTATCAACAAAATAAATTAACAATAAATGAGTATATGAGAGCTAAAAATCATAGAAGAATGAGTGAAACCACTCCTCAAAATTATTTTTGATTCCTCTTAAGTATCGTACTATGGATGATGTCATGGAAAGAACATTTCCCCTTGTTAGTTCATTGCTAGAATCTCCTCCTCGTCAACATAATTTTGTTGTTCGATGCTCTCCTCGGAATGTTTATAATATTGAGGAAACATCTCACAATAGGGAAGAACATCATATTTATAATTTGGATGAAAATTTTCAGTCTAACCCTTCTGTCTCTGCAATTGCATATTTTGAGCAGGGCCAAAGGTTGCAAAATATCCATGGTGGAGGTAATGATGACATTGTATGTGATGACTTGGATGATAGTTTTATTGGCCATTTGTTTGATAATTTGGAGTCATTTGGTCAAAACATCAGATATTCCAATCCCCCTTCTCAAAATAATGTTGTCCCACAAATAGAAGTAGTCATCCCTGATAGCATTTCACGTGGAACAATGGAGGTGACACAATGATATTTTGACGGTTGTTGAAATAGTGGTTGGTTTTTTACATTCCTCTATTTGAATTTTTTTTTACTAAAATTATAAGGTATTTTATTCTCTTGGAATAGGATAAAACTCATTTTAATAGAGGTATAGAAATTAACTCCCCAAGTATTCCATCTACTAATATGAGAATTGAAGATGAAGCATGTCATAGCCTTCCACTGCATTCTCCTCAACAATCAAATTGGAAAAATAATGTGAATGTTCAATGTATTTGATTTGAATTTTTAGTAGGTTGGACATAAATTTTATTGCATACTTTATTTTCTTCAATCAGGACACAACTCATTTGAATAGAGGCATACAAATTAACTTCATAGATGTTCAATCGACTGTTGTTATAAGTGAAGAGGAACCATCTCATACCATTCATCCAGATAGCCAACCAAATGCAAATGTTGAATGAATTTGATATTTTCGTCATTTTTTCATTTATTGTTAGTTGTACATTATATCTTATAACCTTTTATGGAAAAAACACGATTTCATCTAATGAGGTTGGAGAAATGGAATGAAAAATATCGAACTGTCAAACTAATGTAATTTTCAGTGTATTTGATTTGTTTTACAATTTTTAATCTTTATTGGTTGGACAATTAGTTTTATAATGAATTTTATTTTTTTGAAATAGGAGAAAACTCATTTGAATAAAGGCATATAATCTAACTCCCCAAATGTTCTATCCACTGATGTTAGAAGTGAAGATCAACCATCTCATAGCCTTCATCCACATCACCAAACAAATGTAAATATTGAATGATTTTTTTTTCTTTTCATTTTTTCATTTCTAATTAGTTGGACATTAAATTTAAAAAAAAAATGCTAAATACACCTTATCATCCTCTCAGGTTCTAGAAATCCACACCATAAATTTAGAAAGGCCATGTCATAGATATGTTCCACATGTGTCAAATTTGTGAAGGGAATCTCATGGTTTTGAAAATAAAGTACATTTTAGAAGAAATTATACTCTTCAACATCATTCTCCGCATGGTCCAACCAATACAAATGATATTCATTTTGATGCAAACATGATTGCATTGCATAAAATATTTTGAGAAAATATAGATAACTTGTCAGTTGTCCAAATGTACCACATTTGCCAAGAATCATGTCCCGGAATACAGGTTTTGAGAGATCCTAAAGGACCTATTTACAAATGATGTAAGAATTAAAGAGCTTCACATCATTATTCTGGATATAATCACATGAATCCTAGTGAGAAAAATCATATTTTAAGAGTTATTACTCAAGTTGAAGAAATGTTAATAGCACCTGTAAATCATATTTTGCATGTGACACATGCTTGAGGTGGGAAATATAAGTATATCAGACACACAATTAGCTTTCCCCAAGATATTTCTACAATTGCACAAAGTCTTCCCCGACATGTTGAAGATCTTTACTTTTTAGTTGTGAGGAGATATGTTGCACAGTCTAAATATTATGAATGTTATGTCAAAATATCTCGAGTTATGGCTGCATTGCTTTTCAAAATTGAACGTGATCAATATTATTGAGATGTTGTAATTGACTATGATTCAGTGAATTCTCTGCCCGAAAGATCAACAGATGTATCCTCCAGGCTTAAATTTGTTGATTGTGATATTGAAGAATCTGAGATCAATGCAGCTAATAATGAAGTGTTTCCTCTTCAGCATTTTCCCTCTAATTCTTCTTCTTTTGCTACTCGCCTACCCAAGAATGGAGAGAAGTGGAAGAAATTAGAGAATTTCTTAATAATGATGATTCTTCACATGTTTAAGAAATGGATTGGCCCAGTATTGGAACACCTCCGGTGAATGAATATGATACTGAGGGGTTATTATATATGGAATTCCCCACATTGTTCCCCATTGGTGATGCTTATTGATTCCAACCATGAATTTGTACTGTTGAACTTCATAAGTATGCATTGCATTTTCTCAGATACTATGATCAGAGGTTTGGAAGCCATCCTTGCTTTCGATATTACCTACTGAACATGATAATGTGACATTAGAGCCAAGCAACTTCTTCAGTTTTTGTGAAGAAAAATTTACATGATAACTCACTGACAACAATTGAAAACTTGCGTCACCAAATTTCTGATTTACTAGATAATAAGTTGGCTGAGAATCTTATGCAGTTTGGTTCTTCCCTAAGAGGTACAAGAGCATACTAGAATAAATGTCAGGCTAAATTAACTAACATGATTATTCAGTTGGGATGTCCATCTTTGTTTTTTACTTTGAGTGCAGCTGACATAAAGTGGCCAGAGCTGCATAGCCTCATGCCTGTACCCTCACATTCTCCTTCCTTAAAAATGAGCATCGTATGAAAATTGTGTATGTTATCCAGTACCCTCGTATTGTTGCCACATTTATGCACCATAGATTTAATATATTTAGAGAGGAAGTTATCCAAAAATATCTTAAAGCGAAAGACTTCTGGTACAAGTCTGTTTTGTTGAATTTATTTTCTATTCATTGTCAATTTCTTATTATGGTTCAATTTATATTTTTTTTGGTCACTATGTATTCATTTTCTTTAGATATGAGTGGAAACATAGAGGTTCAACACATATCCATTGTTTCCTATGGTTGGAAGGAGCTCCTAACATGGAAATACTGGATTGGTCAAATGATTTTGATTTACAACTTGCAAACAGATTCTATGATAATTATGTAATTACATGGAATCCACGTGAAATACATCGATATAATGGTTCCAAGAAGTCTCAATGATGACCCTTGCCTATTGAATACTTATCATATTTTCTCTTGCAATCCTCATAATCATTATGAATAATTATTGAATAGTGTCCAAAGGCACACAAAGTATAGTGTAGATTCTTGTTTGCGCAAAAAGGGCACTATTCTCACTTTCAAATACAATGCTCCATGGGATCTTTTTGAAGAATCAAGATTGTTAATAGATGATCAAGGAAGAAAAAAATATGACGCAACAAGAAATGATGATAGGCTAAATGTACATAACATTGATCATCTAACAACGTGACATGAAAATGTTGATTGCCAACCAATGCTTTATCGGCATGTTGTCCTGAAATATATTGCTAAGTACGTGTTACACAACATTTTGTCACCATCCCTGCAATCCCTCAACCCACATATTGGAGGATCATTCCCATGACCTGTGAGAAGTGTCATACTTTGAAAACACCTTCTTTGCATCCTTCTACATAAGGAAATCATTTCTCCTATTGAACATTTCCTCAAAAAAGCACACAAAACCTATGTTTTGGCCTTGGCGCAGATAGCTAGTTCATCCCTCACACCGATGTGGAAGATTTTCACTAGAGCCTATGCCACCTGGCGCTCTGTCCCAGTGTATTTCCTGCACCAGCTGTTTTAGGAATGTTTTTTAACAAATAGAGGTGGAAGTTTCCTTCTAACTACCTTAGGGATGAGTCACTGAAAGTGGTTAAGTTGATGAGCCACGAATCTCTCTCTTTAGGTAGTGGTTTTTACCTCCCATGGAACACTCCTTGAAGATAGGACTCCCTTCCATGATTATAGGGATCTTAACCTCTCCCTCTCCCTCTATATAAACATGCCTTCTCCCTTTATGAAAGCTAGTTGAAAAGATAGCCAAGGAGATGAACTTGAAAGAAGAATACTATAGCTGAGTAATTGCTATTGAGAAGGTATAACCAAGGAGAATTCCATAGAGAGAATCCCATATGAATTCCCGATGAGCCTTTGTGAGACATGATCCTCTTGAACCCTGCTGGAGGACATCGCAACATCGAAGCTTGGTTTTACTCCCATTTATTAATATACTCGACTATGTTGTTAATTCCATCGTTGTGTTATGTTGTTTATGTAATGCAATTGATTTCATCCTCTTCGACTGACTGATAGTTATGAATGTGAAATAGTATGTTCTATATTGTCGTTGTTTTCTTGTGTGTAGGTGTTCGAGCATGAAAGAGAGCGGACCATAATTTGTCAAACCAAGAGCGAGGAGCGAGCCACTCTTTTCGATGACAACAACAACGTAGGATCTCCGGTAAGTCATTTATTGAATCTTTGTCCATTCGTTAACTAGGAATCGATATTATAGCATGTCTTGTTTGTGGCTAGACACACTATAGGGCTAGTGGGATTTCCTCTACCGACAGAGGGGATTTACCTCAAAAAAAAATTGGCGAATCCACTAGGGAGCAGTGTGAGTTCGTCTTTCACCGATTAGGTCTTTTGTCGGTCTTTGCTTGCTTGTTTTACCTTTTCTGATTATTCTGCTAAGTCCAAGAGCCTTGTTTAGCCCCAGAGGATCAGATCTGACCTCTGTTTTTCAAAATTTTCCTTTTACCTGAGGTAACTGGCTTGGTGCATTTTCTAGTCAGACAGTCATTCCAGTTGGCGCTTGTTGCTAGTTTTGCACCTGTGCCATTCCCTCTTTGGCGCTGATTACAACCAAATAGTCACGCCAATTTCTGTAGGTGTTAGGGTTCTCTTTATTTTGGAGTTTTCTGGTCAGTGCTTGTGCTTCTGGGTAATTTTAGGTATGCATTGAGTGCTCTGGGATGTTTTTTGATTGTGATTGGCTTCATTCCTTTAGCTGTTTGTCTGTTTCCTATCAGCATCATAACATTAGGGTTTGTAAGTGCTTTGGTATGCTGAGCCTCCTATAGGATTTGGAGCCCTTTTGTATCACAATCAACTTCATTCCTTGTTTTATTGTATTTCATCTTCCTTGATCCATTTGAGTGATTTCATTGGCTGAATGATTCTTGCCTCCTTTTGTTCAATTTTGCTTCTTGTCACTCCAAGCATAGATCACACTGCTTGTATAAGTCTGTGTCAAAATATTTCTTCGATTTGAGATATTGCAACATTGGTTTGAGTTTGGCTTTGTTTGTTTTGAGTTGATTGAACTTATTTCGCTTCAACTCACGCATTAACATTCTCAAGATAGTATGTTGGTTTTTTTTTCATGTCATTTAGTGCACTGTTTACTCTATTACATTAAAAAAAAGAAGAAGATTATTTGCATTCTTGTTTGCATTCTGAAATTGGAAGTCTTTTGCATATCTAGCATTGGACAATTCTAAGAAAGATTTCTCATTTTCATTATCTTTCACTAGATACTGTAGTGGATGTTTCGACATGTTCTCATTATTTTCTATCGCTTGAAAACTCCTAACTTTCTCGTAGATAGCTTTTCATTGAATGAAATGGTATTTTTTGACATGTAGCTTGCATTTAGGGATTTTTGAGATCCAACATTTGGTAGGACCTTCGAATTGAAATGTAAATACAAGATTAACTTAAAATTCACTCAATTAAACTAAGGCAACATTGAAGCCTAACGAAAAATTTAGTGGTCTAAGTTAGAGACGTGTTTTAGCATCTTAAAACCCAGTAGTTGTCGCTCACCATCTGGCTTCAGACAGGTCTAGTACAAAATTGTGCTCCCCATACAGTAGAGTATATAAAGGGAGACCCCTCTAGGTTGCAATCCTTTTATCCGTAGGAAGCCGAGTCTGCTGCCTTGTAATGGTGATACACCGAACACAACATTCGGGGAGATTACCTGCATGTACGTCAAGTCCTTGGTCATTTATTCTTTCATTTGATCACCAAGGTGTATATGGAAGTTGATGGAAACTTGGTACACCCTTCTACCTAGACTACCGGAGCAGTCATTTTCGATCTTTACTGACTCGATAAATTTGAAAATATCATTGAGCATTCGTCCTTTCACGCTCGCTTAAAACTAAAAGTTACTACAGTCATATTTTGCTTGTTTCTTGAATCTTAAGACATGAAACAATGAAATTTTGGTTTCAATATGGTAAAATAAACTACCTATGATTACACACCCATTAAAGTTTAATTTCTTCGCCTGTCTTTTTTTGCCTTGGTTTTCATCCAAGATTCTTCGTTTTAGATATCTTTTCTAGTGTGTTATAGTCACAGTAGTGGAGCCATTGGTTTCGTCTACTAGTAATCCTTTCTCGGACAATTCAACTAAAACTTCTCAAACCTCTAGGTCTATTGAGCTTCAGCAACCTATTCCCCTGTTAGAGTACCCCTTTTGAGAATTAGTTGAGTTCAATTGGCCTCTTCAAATGCTTGGTTTGGATTTGGGGTTAGGGAGCATTTCCCCCCTCTTACATCGGGGTTTAGCTTCTATCATACCTCCTAGAACCCGTAGCCTTTTGCAAGATCTCATGCCAGATACAAACATTGGTCCTATTGGCAGTGAGGGGATTCCTGTTTCTGATGAAGAATACCAACTTTTTCTGGAAAACATCCCTCAAGAGTTCCCTCAATCTTCACCATCGGTGTCACTTCCAGCCAGATATAGGTCTCTGGGTCAGATTATGGTCGGTATTGCCTCCATGGTAGCATCAAATTTGTCAAGGGGTCTGGTCCTTCCATCATTAGGGATGTCACCAATGACACCTGTCTCGTCAACACCTTTTGTTACATCTGTCCCAACTAAACCTACTGTCTGTGTGGTTGCTTCGGCACCAGTTGTCACCACTCATTTGTCAAGGGTTTCGCCTTCAGTAGAGACTTCAATTGCCATGGAAACCCCTGATGGCCTATCCTTTGAGGAGCATCGGCTGGCTACTCAGTAGCAGAGCTCCCAGACTTACCAGTCCCCTCAAGATTATAGTGAGCCTTATCTTTCTCATTATGACGTGATCGGTAACACCATTTATACACTTCTGTTTCATTACGATGAGTACGGAAACCCTATCCATTTTCCTACTGCGGAATCTTATCATCTCCTTTCCGGTTTTAGATCTACCTTGCCTGTGCAACCTTCTAACGAACAAGGACAACCCTTTCAGGGAAAACCTTCAGTTCAACAAGGTTATGCTTATGACCCACAAGGGCAACACTTTCAAGGATAGCCTTCGTTCTAGCAAGGGTATGCTTATGACCCACAAGGACAACCCTTTCAGGGACAACCTTCGGTGTAGCAAGGATTATTCCACAGTCTGCAAGGATAGTTGTACAATCCATAAGGCCAACCTTTACAAGGTCAACCTATGATCGAACCTGGGAAACCTCAAGGACCTGCTGGGCAACCAATCTATCAACCAGGACCTTCATACTGTCTTGGGGGGTAGATTTATCCATCTCAAGGGCAACCTTTCGTCCAACCACAACAACCATATCTCCCAATTGATCCAAATTTTGTGCAGCCAGGGCCATCTTATGGTCCTACTCTAGGTCAACCTAGTCATTAGGCATAGCCTGGCCCATTATAGTCATCAGGCCAACCTTCTCCACAGGGGCAACTATGTGGCCCCCATCAATCAGGTCAACCTGCTCAGCAGGGACAACCTGCATCAACTTACTCAGCCACCGCTCTACTGTACACCACAGACAGGTCAGCAAGTGTGCTCGACTTATCCAGCTTAGCAGGGCCCTACTTATCAGCAGCCTGTTCGACCCCAAGGTGCTTATTACCCTTGAGTTCAATACCGACCAGTTTAGAATGCACCTCAAGGTTCTACTTATTACCCTCAGCTGCCAGGCTATACTTACATTCCACAGAAAAATCTTTATGCTACTCAATCAGAACCTTCATATACTCAGAATCAGTATCCTGCTCCTCAACCTGTGTATCCTGGTTCTCAGCCGCCATATCAGCAGAACTATCCGCCTTATACCCATTATGGTCTAAATCCTTCAGGACAAAACCAATGGGGGCAGAGTTACACTCAAATAGGTTGGAATGTGGGTACTAGTCCTTATCTAGGACCTGCAATGCCTTTCAACCCTCAATTACCTTTTTTCACCACATTGGAATTACCAGATGTGTCCAAATTAACGAATGACCCAATCCTTCATAATCCATATTTACCTCCGGTTCCAACCAAGGTTCTTGGTGGTTGCCCCAAGTTTGAGGGCAAGGCTATAGAAGACCCCCAAGCACATGTCATGACATACCATTTATGGTGTTATTCGAATTCTTGGGTGGATGACTCTATTCAACTCCATCTTTTCCAGCGAACTCTCACTAGAGCTGCTGCTAAGTGGTACATCGAGCTATCTTGTCGTATCTTTCAAGATTTCAACTCTCTTGCTATGGTGTTCCTTACTCATTTCCAATTACCTGTTCATTATGAAGCTGGGATGCATCTCCTAACATCCTTGAAATAGGACTGGGCTACCCATATCTCAGACCACATTCATGAATGGAGACGTCATCTTCGTCTTATCAAATTCAAAATTCCTGATCAACTTTTTACCCATTGGTTCACTACCTATTTTTTCAATCAGATTGCAAAAGATATCGCCATGGGGGCATGTGTTACCGAGGAACATGCCACTACTCGTGCCGAGTACCATGATTTAGTGTACTCTCAACCGGGCATTTTGTATGATATCTTGACTTGGGACTTCTAAAGCACCAACCACTCCATCCGTTGATGGCGTTACTAGTTTCGTGTCTTAGACTTCACATAAGTCTTCCAACACTGTGAAGAAAAAAATCCAATTCTTACAATGATTCTACTTCTCAACCCACCTCGGATTCTGGAAAAACCTTAGAGGTCAATGCCATTCAGGCCAATCCTATGGAGAAGACATCTAAAGGGAAAAAGAAGGGCAAAGGCAAGGATAAAGCCAATGCCCCAAAACCAAAGTCGTCTAAACCCCGTGCTGATGATGGTTCATAGTGAAAGGTGAAGTATCCATGTTTGATTTATGAAAAGGAACACTACAATAAGGATTGTCCTAGACGTGCCGAAGTTAGTAAATTGCTCAAAGGCACTAAGGGAACTCTGGGTGTCCTGAAAGAACCTTTTATGTCTCAGCAAACACAGATGGTTGATCAACCTATGCCATCTGCACCGTTTGGCTCTCAAGTGTTTATGGTCAATGGTCCAACACCCATTTCCATTGCTACTCAGTCGAAAGATTATACTGGATCAGGTCAGGTAGTCGGGAAATAGATCGTTGACGCTCCTCCTCCACCACCTGCCTCTGGTCCTCTAGAGATTGAAAGGCCCAGTTTTGAACCTATTATACAACCACCTTGTGAAGGTGTTCTCTAGAAATATTCTTATAATCCCAATGCTCGTGCTACTCAACATTACAGTATTGTTGAGGATTTAGCATAGGCACCATCGACGATGTCCATGTTGGAAGTGCTTCATATTTTCCTGTCTCAATGAAAAGTGTTATTATCTATGATCGGTGAAATTGATCCTGTTGATTCTAGCCTTCTCTCTTTTAATTTAGAGAATTTCGTCCCCCGACTTTCGCACCAGATTTTGCTTGTCATACAAGTCGACATTAACAGTCTTAACATCCATAGAGCTATTGTGGCCGAAGGTGCATCAACTTGTGTCATGTCATCTACTTGTTAGAAGGCTATTGGCTCTCCAACCCTAACTTCGTCACCCAATGCCCTTGAGCCATTTGATGGAAGGGAATCGAAACCCTTGGGTGTTGTCTCCAACTTGCTGATTACATTACAAGGAAAGATGGTCAATGTCGAAGTAGAAGTATTTGATGCTAAACTCAATTAAAATCTTCTACTCGGTCGCAGTTGGACTCACACTATCTGTGCGTTCCGTCCACCCTCTTTCGTCTTCTAAATTTTCCACATGAGGGAAAAATCATTATTGTCGATCAGTTGTCATTATTTACCTCATCTTCTGAGAACAACGTTCCATACGTGGATCAAATTCCTTCTCCCCTCGACAACATAGGGCCATGTCTTTTCAAAGACCCTACCCTCATGGGTATCTTTCCCCTTCCGCCACCAAATACCGTTCAAGTTAATATGATCTCTCAGTCGGATGGCCTGTGGATCGTCCCTTTACTTGAACAGGTTGATTCATTTGGGGATTCGATGCTGCTTACTCCAATTGAAATCAACTATTGCGAGCTTGTAGCTGCATCAGATTCTCCCCCTTCTAAAAATGCTCCTTTGAGCATGTCTCTCGATGTTTACTCTCAATCCCCCTGGCTCGGCGATGCAGATTCACCTAATCCTTTCAAAGAAGTGTTTCCATTCGATGATTCCATCGTGGAAACCATATCACTCGCGTACCTACCATGGAGCGATGGGCATCATCGTTCCTCATTTATGCTTGGCCTCAGGGAAATGTCTAACTGTCTTGAGCGCTTTTCATCTCAAGTTCCTTCTCTGCCACCTCAAACGACTATCTTGACTCATGAAGTCATCACTGAAGGTAACTTGAGTCACATCACCCAGATGATTCCTATCGAAATTTCTGTGAAACCGGGAGTTGTTGAGAACATCCATGTCGGAGTCACTTGTTCTTCCAATGAAGTCGAAGTGTACACTAGCCTCTTTCACGAATTCCATGATGTTTTCGCCTGGTCTTACGAAGAGATGCCTGGAATCGATCCTAGTATTGTGGTGCATGAGATTCCCACCTACCCTAGTGCGAAGCCTATTCGCCAGCTTCTTCGTCCAATGTGTCCTCGGAAAGCTGCTGCCATAAAAGCTGAAGTTGAAAAACTTCTTAAAGCGAGTTTCATTTATCCAATTCCTCTGATAGAGTGGGTTTCTAACATTGTTCCTTTGGATAAGAAGCAGGGAAAAATTCACGCCTGTGTTGACTATCGCAATATTAATCGGGCCTGCCCTAAGGATAACTATCCCACCCCTTTCATCGATCAGATCATTGAAAATTGTGCGGGGAGTGAGATTTCTTCCCTTATGGATGGATTCTCTGGATATAATCAGATCAATATTCTCCCATCCGATCAACACAGGACCACTTTTATCTATCCTTGGGGAACATTCGCGTATAAGAAACTCCTTTCAGCTTGAAGAATGGTAGGGCTACATTCTAGCGCGCGATGTCTTATGCCTTTCATGATATTCGTCATATTATTCAAGCATACCTGGATGACCTTCCGGCTCATTCAGCTGTGCGAAAATACCATCCAGACCATCTTCGCCAGATCTTTCTTTGTTGTAGATGCTACAACATTCATCTCAATCCACATAAATGTGTCTTCTGCATCGATTCCAGTAGACTTTTAGGGTTTATCGTATCCAAAGACATAATTCGTCTCTATTCACTTAAGGTTGAGGCTACTGCTAATCTCCCCTCTCCATCCTCGTTACACCAGCTCTAGAGTATCCAAGGGAAATCAAATTTCTTATGAAGTTTCATCCCGAACTATGCCGAAGTAGCCAAGGGGTTCACATGAATTTTAAAACAGGACGTCCCTTTTTGTTGGGATGAGATTGCTCAGAAATATTTTGATACGCTTAAGACGTTGCTTGTCAACACTCCTCTATTGCATTCTCTAGATTATCATCGTGATTTGACCCTATATCTAGTTGCCACCTTCAGTATGATTGCCATGGTTTTGGTTCAAGATGATGATGACAGTAATGAGCATGTTATTTACTACTTGTCTCGAAACCTTCTTGACCCTGAAACATGTTATGCACATGTTGAGAAGTTAGCGCTGGCTGCAGTCCAGGTCGTTCAATGTTTTCGTCATTATATCCTTTTACGGATGGTAACCATGATTTCTGATTACAACCCCATGACCTATATTCTCTCTCAACAGTTGTTGGGGGAAAGTAATCAAAGTGGATCGTTATCCTCCAAGAGTTTGATTTGGAATTCACTAACTCCAAATCAAAGAAATCACTCGTTTTCGCCGACCTAATTTGTTCGCTACCTGCTTACTCTACTCCTTCTTATTCTGAGGATCATATTCCAGACAAAACTCTTTTCTTGATTAGCACCCTCGATCCATGGTACGGTGACATCATCGTGTACCTCCAGACTTCTACTTTTAGGTCTGAGTTGACAAAAGATGGCCGAAACTGCATTCAGCATCAGTCACAACCTTATCGTATTGTCAGAGATACCTTTTATCGTGTTGGATGCAATTCTGTGCTCTACCAATGTCTAACCCTCGAAGAAGATGAGAAAGTTTTAAATGACTGCCACAGTGGCACCTGTGGTGGTCACATGTCCAGTTATGCCACCGTACAGAAGATCCTTCATGCTGGCTATTTCTGGCTATCCATTTATAAAGACTGCATTGTCGCAGTACGCAAATGCCATGCGTGTTAGATATATCAATGCAAGATGCGTGCGCCACCTGTTCCCTTGCACCTTGTCATTACCGTTGGTCCTTTTTCCAAACGGGGCATCAATTTTATGACATGTAACCATTGCTCAACCAAGGGGAATACCTATATCATCGTCGCCGTCGATTATTTTATGAAATGGGCCAAAGCGATGGCTATGGCGGCTGCGGACAGTAAGAAAATAATGCAATTCATATTCATTCATGTTATTGCTTAGTTTGGTGTCCCTCAAGCCATCGTTACTGATCATAGTTCACATTTCTGGGACTATATGATGGCGGAGCTGATGTCTAAGTTGGGTCTGCGTCACGACAGCTCAATGCCGTATTACCCTCAAGCTAACGGCCAGGTTGAAGCCGTAAACAAAGTTCTTGTTATGATGATTCAACGAAAAATTGGGATCCATAAATAAAATTTGCATCTCATGTTGTTTTCAGGTCTATGGGCTTACCAAACGTTGATTAAGAGTGCCACTGGATTCACCCCGTTTCAGTTGGTATACGATCTGGAAGCTACTCTTCTGATTGAGTGTGAAATTCCTTCACTCAAATTAGCTGTGGAACTACTGCCTCATACTTCACCTGAGGAAGAGCATATCCTCTATTTAGAGATATTGGATGAAACTCGTCGCTTAGCTGCTTTGGTCATTGAAGCAAAAAAGAAGTGAGTCAAAGCTGACGTTGACCAAACAATTTCCCCTTGTTATTTTATTGAAGGCGACCTCGTTCTCCTGTTTGACCAAGCTCATGACAAGCTAAGGGCAGGAAAATTCCAACCCATGTGGAATGGGCCCTACATGGTCAAATGTGTCTTACAGAATGGGGCCTATGAGCTTATTGATTATGAAGGTTATCCCTTAGCACAGCCTAGAAATGGGTTGTATCTGAAAAATTATTATGCTTGAGTCATTCATGCATGATATGTGTACATAGGTGATTTCTTTTCATTTTTCTGCATATTTGGGTTGGATATGATTTGTGAGCTTTTTTCTGCTTACTGGGTCTTGTTGGTTCTGTAGATGTCTATTACCCCTTTTGTCAGTTTTGCGGATGGTGCTTCCCGCAGTACCAGGAGCTTGTCTTTGGTAACCTGGGTAATTTATAATAATGCTAGTGATTTGATTAACCTACAAGGTATTTGTCTAGGACAAACAACAAACAACGTTGCTGAATATAGTGCGGTTGTGGAAATATTAACCGAGGCAGTTAACCTCGACATACGCACATTGCCTGTAAATCTAGATTTGTAGCTTCTTATTCTTCAACTTAATGATCATTACTCGGTTTGAAACCCATGCATTTTGAGATTGTATTTGTGTATTCATTTTCTTGAAAGACATTTTGATTTCATCACATATCAACGTATACCAAGAGGAATGAATACGTTAACTGATGCAATGGCTAACATTGTATTAGATAGACATTTGCGTAATTTATAAAACATCATCATATGTAAATGGACCCATGAAGAAAATATATGTATATATATATCGATTGTTTGCCATGTGTACATCATAGAAACCCAAAAAAATATATATGTATGTTTCAGTTACATCGCAAGACAACATGTCTCTCAAAAATATGCAGAAATAAGAAGCCTAGGTGCCTAATCAGCGTGGTGCTCATGATAGCACGTCACTGCTTGTACCAACTGCCTCAGGAAGCAGTGGATATGACTCGGAACCCCTACAACATTCCTTTGATAGGCTCAAGTAACACCATCCAGGCAAGCATTGTCTGGGATCCCACGGGCAATCCCCTCCAGATTTTGTACTATCTCCTCCTCACCACTCTCGCCATGAGGATCGAAATGGCGAGGATTTTGCCTCGCTATCGGTGACATAAGGGAAGGCCTCTTTGGGCCAACATCTACATACATATAATATTAGTTGTTATAACATGCATATATACCAAAAAATCATAAACTCATGAAAATAAAAAATGAGTCTCACCTAGCTCTTCGTCCCAATACTCTCCCTCCGGGAGTGGGAGGTCTGGATCACCGGTGAAGTCTGTACCAGAGTAAGTCCAATCCTCCACAACAATCAGTTGTCGTTAGAGCCAATAAAAAAACTATGGCCTCTAGGACATCTGTTGGCCACCCCCTGTTCTAGGCATCAGCTCAGCCCATCGAGCCATCCGTGGTTCTCTGGGTGGTGGCATCGGGACAATGACCTTCTGACACTAGAATATCTGTATTCATTCCAGAAAGAATGATACCAAAATGGATCCATACCCAAACTACTTCAGTTTGGTCTTCTTGCACTTGGTGAGCTGCCACTTGATGTTAATAGTCACGGCCTCTGCCCAATTGTAGAGAGTCGGAGTCAGGCATTCTACGGCAAGAAGTATTTGTGTTTTTATGGCCTCATGCAGTGCTTGTGACCCTACAACCCATGTGATAGTGTGAAACACTACTTTTAGTTCCAGATCCGAGATGGTTTGGATGTCAACCTTCCCGCTTCCTGTTCCTTTCTGTGCCCCTTGGCACACTCTGTCAATCACCATCTCCATACTCTCCCCAAAGGGACGGGTACTGGTCAACATAGGGACTGCACCCCTCCAAGACAATCCTGTGATAAAATAGACATTAGAAACTTCAAGTTCAAGTTCTTGATCTCGAAGAACAAACTTTTATTGATCCTCGTCCCAAATGCTTATCAGATATTGAAGCAATTCCGATTGAGCCCAGAGGCATGGTGTGAGGAAGAATATATTTAGACCACAATCTCTAAGGGCATTCATGCACCGTTCATTCTCCATGGCAAGTTCATCCTCCTCACATTTTTCTCTCTCTTTCCACTTAATCACCATTTTCTCTGCTTAATACCTGCACATTGTTCATATGAACATTGTTAGTCTACTTAGGCGTTGGAATTTGCAAGCAATTGACTTCATTTTTATCAAATTTATGTGGATTTTGGGTTGTGCGATTGGTTCTACTATTTCGCTAACAATCGCACTAATGGGCACACCCTCTGTGTAAAAAAGGGGCGATTGACACGGGTCCATGCTTGAAACCTGCACCAACCACGATGCCCTAGTTCTGACAAATCCTCTCACAAAGGGATCAAAATGACAAATACAGGTAATGAAATATATCTTAAAAGATGGAAAATGGTGCAAATCTTACTTGAGACTGACGGAATCAAGATTGGTTCACTGGATCGCTCGCAATTGTCGCCACAATATCACAAGGTAAATGGGTCGATGTTGCTCCACAAAGAGGTAAAAGTGGAAAGTAAATAATTTTTTACCACTTATGGCATTTTATAACTTTTCAAAATCTTAAATTAGGTTTTAAAACATATTTCTCGATTATTTTATAATATTGTTGTTGAGGAATACGTTTTATACGTATCTTTTTGTGCAGCGACAGGTTTTCACATGGTTATGACGAAGAAACGAGTTGTATTTTACACTTTTTCGGACTCAGTAAAAACATGAAAAAGTCACTACTGGAGTCACCTTTCAGCTCTTTTCTAACTCTCTAAAACTAAAAATATTACTGAGACACTTGTTGTTTTGAACTCGTTAAATGACTGTGAAACGATATCACCCAGTATACTTTTACCCCTTTTTCGGGCTGGGATAGATTATTTACGAAAAATGAATACCTTAGCCTATCACGACTAAGATGTTCTCTCGGATATTGTTTTCTACCTTTTCGGATCTCAGAGAGTATTTACAAAAAGGGCCTTGCTGGAGTTTTCTTTTCTCCTTTCTTTTCAAACTCTCTAAACATGAAAAAGATGCCAAGTTCTCCCTTTATCAGACTCGTTAAAAACTGATGACATCGGACTCCGTCATTATGACGTTACTCGAGTTCCTCCTTCCTAGGGCTTGTAAAATGCACTAGGTCGGATTTTTCTAGAGGATAAACTTACATCGCAAGCATATGTTCTCCCCTTCAAGCTTGTTTACAAAAATAATTGGGGTACTTGCCAGAAATGGGGGGGGGAAATGGAACCAGAATTTAGTCGACAGTATGTCACACTTGAACATGGTACTCATCTGCATTCGTGTTAGGTTGGGGACATCTCACTTCATCATTTGTTTGCCTCCACGAGTTTGGGTATTCTCTTTTGACTGCTCATCTACTCTTTGCCTCTATGTCATGACCTCAAATCCCTTGATGTCAAATACTGCCAAATCCAGTGTCGTGCCATCGATATGTTCAAGAGAATTTTTTCCTCTGCAATTTTCAACCTCCCTCTGATTCTTTGTTGGTCTTAATTCGTAAATCATCATATTCCTCTGTCTCATGTCGTTGATGTGGGAAACATCATGGCCCTCCTTCGACCAGGTTGCTTTCTGTCAACTTCAGGTCATTTTCCAGGAAGTTGATCCAGAGACTCCCTTCAAGTACCCTAGAGCCTGCATGCCTTAATGATAGGTTTTTCACATCCATCACAAGGTTTACATCATTGGCCGTCAATCAAATGATTCTCCAGGTGTTCAACACCAGATCACTGTTCACATTCTCCAGATTGTACCTTTTGTACCTTGAGATCCATTGTCATTATTGGTGGTTTCTCTCGCGTCTGTTAACAACTCTCATTATTGGCTGGTAATCAGACAATGTTCCTGAATGTTCAACTTAAATTCCTTTATTAGCATGCTCTAACTTGTACTTTGTTCGGGTCGAGATGAAGTGCAAGACCCTGGGTTTTTTTTGATGAAATCCAGGCTACATGTTCTTTGTGGATTGCTATGACTTATCACATGACTCTTCTGATTGGATGGCTGTGACCATACCTCAGTCTATTTGTTGATCCTTATTAATGGATGGCTGCATCCATACCTTGGATATCACTTTTCATGTACTCTATTATGGATGGCTATGCCCATACCACATATCATGTATCAGAGATATCATTTGTATTTGTCCTTGCGGATCTTCCGAAAGTAGTGTTTGGGTCGAACATGTTCTCATAAAGCATTTCACCCTTACCTCTATCTCATACCTCATGCTTTAGGAGGCATCTGTTACACAACATTTTTTCACTGTCCCTGCAATCCCTCATCCCACATATTGGAGGATGTCACATACATTAAAACATAGTAAAAAAAGAAATTATTTATTTTAACTTTACACTATAGTTATTTCTAACTCCCATGTTTGAATATTTACACAACTATAAAGTACTGTTAATATTGTCTTACCATATACTTATTTATAACAAAGACATACAACATTTCGGGTCTAAATATAGAAACTCTGAACATGGTTTAAAACTTACAAAGTCAACTATATAAAATATCGATTTATCAATCTTGCTTCCCGATATGTAATTGCGATGGTGCTACTTACACATGTCAACTCATATTTTAATGGTGTTAGGGTTATGGTATTGGGGGGCTTTAACACTTGATCCAAACTTTGATCTCCTCCTACAGCTGTAACCATTCCATGAATTCGGAGGAGTACCCAATTCATCCTTTGTCGATCTGAGCCGTTGGTTTGATTTGGGTGAAACGAGGCATTAAGGATCGAGCGGGAGTTATTCTTTGTTTCACCACCATTCCGAGATTTTCTCTCAGCACTGCTATTTCTTTTCATTCTTTTCCTCTACAACTCTAAGTTTGTCCCTCGCCCAGCTCTGTTACCTTGATTTCATAAAAGCTTAAAAAGAAAAATGACAGGGTGCAAAACTTAGTTTCAGCAGCAGAGGTAAGCGTTGCTTTTACTTTAGATAGGTTATGATTTTTTCTTTGTGTTTCTCCTTCTCTGCTAACTACTAGTTTTGATAAAAGTCTTAAATGTTTCTGTCTGTCCGTTGAGACCAGAATTCCAGTTACTCAGATAGTGAGATCGCTTTCATTAGATTTGTTGCTATGCTTACAAACTTCATGGTTTTCCCGTAGATAAGAAGGAGATGCTCTTGGCAAACCCTTCAGAGATTTCTCAGCTAACTACATTCCATCTCTATATAATGTTTTTTCGACTGGTTTTAATATGAAACCCTTAAGGCTTTTATGATAGATACTTATCTTTGCTTGACAGTTGAAATTGCAGGTATGATCTTTAAATCGCCAAGCAACTTCTTCTCTATTGATTTCGATGGTAACTTTGGCTTCCATCTTAACCCCATGATTTCTCCATGTATGATCTAAAGTTTTACTAGCTGGTATGTCTTGGTACGTCTGCTCCCAATGCTTCAGAGTCGGACTTGAAGTCCACCATGCTTTAGTCAGAGAATTTATTTACTATTTCTATAAGAAAGTCATTTGAAAAATATATATAAAAGAATGGTGTAATTTTCGTTTCGACGGGGGTTTGTAACAGATTTTTTTTAGGGATTTTTCCCTTCTGAAATATTTCTCTACAATGGTTAATTGATATCGTTGATAAGTTTTTCAATTGGGTTTAACCCATAATATTGTTTATAAGAATTCGGCAAAGCCCCTGTATGATATAAGAACTATAAATTAAAACTTTGCTATTTTTAGTTTTGTTTTGAGTTCCATTTTTCCGAGATGATGTTCCTGATTTAACTGGCAGTTTTCTATACTCTCAGAATTTGCATGTGGTAGTTGTAGTGTTATTGACTGGTTTTTTTATAGAAGACTTCTATTTGGTATAATACTCCTGTATTATATGTTAACTGCAAACTTTCTTTATCATTGCAATAATCGTAAGATAGCAAGATACGAGGAAGAATTTCACACCCTTATCTTTATTGAGAATTTTTGAGAAATCAAGTTCTTTTACTAGCAATTGGAAAATCTTGATGTTCTGTTTGGCATACATTGACTGTTGTTTTTTGTTAACCTGTATTAGGAAATTCAAAGATTCTGGTTCTCTCTATTTGTTTTAAGAGTACAAAATCTTTTACGCCTTTGAGCATACTCAGTTTTTCGTTAAAGTATTACTCAGATAATTACTGTTAGTATGGTTGTTCTTTTCATATATTTATGGTGACTGGACCACCAAAACTGTTTCGTGTATAGTTAGAGAGGGTTCGAACGAGGTATTATGGGTTTCCCTCTAATACCCAGAATTAACAGTTTGATTCCGATTGTTAGGATATATTGATTATCATGATTCTTCAAAAGTAAAAAATATTATAACATAACACAAAATTTCAAGTCTTCTTCTACATACTAAAAATTTACAGAGTAACAACTTTATCATAATAGGAAATAATTATCAAAGAAAAAGTATAATCTCCATTTCAAGATTAAGCTCATTAGTTATTTCACCTTGAATCTATCTGCATTTTTATCAGTTAATTACCTTCGTATTCAAATCATAATATATTGAATACTTATATGTGAACTGAAATTGTCTGGTTGATGTTCCTCCCAACATTAAGAGCGGCAATAACATCCATCTCTTCCCCCGTGATTCCACTGGAAAGCTGAAGTTGGAAGTAGACACAATTTTGCTATAACCTCAGGACCCGTGGTCTAGTTAAGCCAGAATCTTCAAAATTTTAGACTATATTTCCACTGGTGCTCCAGCTCAGGAAATTCTCTCTCTTTTGTCTATCTATCCACAAAACTCCCCAATTCCTCTAGAATCACTCTTTTATCCTAAGAGGAATGGGTAACTTCTTCAACTACCCAACCAATTTTCCAGATCTTGGAATAAGCATCATTATCATCCCTTATTACTTTTTTAATTTTCTTCTTGATTTAAATTTATTTTATTTAAATATAACAAGATGGAAAAATAGTCTTTCCATCCACATAAAAATTGTATTAGTATTTTTTTTATTAACAAATAAAAATAGATATTTAATCAACTAATTAACCAATTAGTTAACAATAAATGTAGCTATCACAACTTCCCCCCCTTGGAAGTAACACTGTCCTCGGTGTTTCACCTTAGCTTGAAAAAAATTATGGGTAAGCCTTCCTTATAAACCCTTCATCCTCCCAAGTAGCTTCATCAAGGCTGAAGTGCTTCCATTGCACTTTCACCTGGCTGATAAATTGCTTTCAGAGCATGATTTCCCGCTGGTCAAGTATGCGTTGCAGCTCAACCATAAATTCTCCATCCGGTTCTACCTGAAACAATAAACAGTTTCTAGGTCAATTTCTTGCAAAGGAAATCACATTATAAGTTAGGATTTCATTACTATCCTACCTCTATATGCTACCAATGAATTACATGCTTCGAGTCATGTACGTAATGCTTCAACAGAGACACATGAAACACATTGTGTACTCAGATATGGCTGGGTAATGCTAGCCGATAGGCTACAGGTCCTACCCTCTCCAAAATCTCAAAGGGTCCACAAAATATGGGAGCCAACTTGGCACAAGAGGCCCACTGTAAGGTACTTCTTTTCGGCTTGATCCTTACATACACATGATCACCGATTGTGAACTCACAATAAGATATTTTGTTATCAACATAGACCTTCTATTGATCTTGTGCAGCCTTCAGGTTTTGTCTTATTTTCCTCACCTTTGCTTCCATTTCCGCAAGAAATTCAGGTCCCAACATTAGCTTTGTCTCAGGGCTACTCCAATTTATGGGCATGCGACACTGCCTCCCATACAAGGCCTCGAAAGGACTAATTTTCAGTGATTCCTTATACCCATTGTTGTAAGAAAATTCAACAAGGTGCAGGTAATCTTCCCACTTAGTTGGATGCTTCATCACATACTTGCACAACATGTCCTCAAGCACTTGGTTCACTTGCTCTGTTTGGCCATCGATCTAGGGGTGATAAGTAGTACTGCAATTTATCTACATTCCCAATCCTGAAAACAAGGTTTTCCAAAAAGTAGAAGTAAACTTAACATCTCGATCTGATATGATAGTCTCTGGAATGCCATGTAATCTAAAAATTTCCTTCATGAAAATGTCAGCTATTGTACAGTCTTGTAAGTATACTGTACGAGTATAAAATGTGTAGATTTACTTAATCTATCCACCACAACCATTATAGAATCATTTTGTCTTTTCATTCTTCGTAAGCCTATGATGAAGTCTAGAGATATGACCTCCCATTTCCATTCAGGTATAGGTAAGGGTTGCAACAATCCTGCAGGGTGTCAATGCTCTACCTTCACCTGCTGACATTCCAAACACTTACTTAAATATTCAGTGATATTCTTTTGCATACCAGGCTAGAAAAATTCCTTTCTAATTGCGGTCAACATATTTTGGTAACCGGGATGACCTACATATTTGTTGCATGATATTCATTCATTATCAGTTCTTTTAGTTCTAACAAATTAGGCACATATACTTTACCTTTAAAGGTTAGCATTTGGTCTTCATTTATTCCGTACTCAGATGTGCCTCCATGCTTTTTGCTTTCTTCCCTTTGCTTGCACAAAAACTGATACTCAGGATCCTTTTGTGCTTCTTTCATTACTTGCTCTGAAAATTTATTTTCCAGCTGTTTTTAGTATAGCTCATATATACTATGTAGTTTCCTGCTTAAAGCTTTAGCTACTTGGTTTTATTTTCCTTTGATATGTTGAATATCCATGTCAAACTCACTTAGGAAAGTGTTCCATCTTGCATGTCTTGAGTTTAGATATGGTTGTTTGAAGTAACCCGTCAAAGTGCTATGATCTGATTTTAATACAAACTTTTATCCCAGCAAGTAATGTCTCCACACCCCGAGCGCATGAACTATTGCTATCAATTCGAAATCATATTCAGAATACCTCCACTCGCGTTGCTTCAACTTTTTGGACTCGTAAGCTATCACCTTGCCTTCTTGAGATAGGACTGCCCCAACACCTTCTTTACTTACATTCGTATATACTTCAAATTCCTTGCTAGGATCAACTACCCTTAGTACAGGAACTGTAGTCAAAAGTTGTTTTAATCTTTCAAAACTGCTTTGGCATTCCATGGTCCATTTAAAAACTTTTACTTTCTTTTGTAAGGAAGTAATAGGGAAAGAAATTCTCAAAAATCCTTCAATAAATCTTTCGTAGTACCCGGCTAACCCCATGAAGGATATAATATCTTCTATGTTCTAGGGTACTCACCATTCCATTATTGTTTCAATATTTTCATGACCCACCACAATTCCATCAGCAGAAATAACGTGCCCCAAATATTGAATTTCTGATTTAAAGAAATCGAACTTATTGAATTTTGCGTACAACCGATGTTTTCTTAGTAAGTCTAACATAATATTCAAATGTCCTTTGTGCTCTTCCTAGTTCTTGGAATAGATCAAGATATCATCTATAAAGATAAGCACAAAGTTATCCAAATAAGGATGGAAGACCCCATGCATTAATCTCATGAAGGTTGCTGGTGCATTTGTTAACCCAAAGGGTAACACCACAAATTCGTAGTGACCATACCTTGTACGAAATATTTTCTTACAAATATCTTCCTCCTTGATTCTAATCTAGTGTTAGCTCGATCTCAAATCTATTTTGGAAAACACCGTGGCCCCTTTTACTTGATTGAATACATCATCAATTCTTGGTAGAGGGTACTTATTTTTTATTGTTAATTTGTTAAGCTGCCTATAATCCATGCACATTCGCATGGTCCCATATTTCTTTTTTTACGAACAGAACAGGTGCTCCCCAAGGTGACACACTTGGGTGTATATAACCCTTATCCAGTAGTTCCTGTAACTGCATCTTCAACTTTGTTAATTCTGGCACACTCATTCTATAAGGAGCCCTTGACACAGGAGAAGCCCCAGGCATTAACTCTATAGTAAAATCAATGTCCCTCTTTGGTGGTAAACTAGGAATATTTTCTGGAAAGACATCTAGAAATTCTTTCACTACTGGTATATTTTCCACTGTAAGCAATTTCTCATTATAATCTGTATATCCGACCTGAATAAAATATAATTGGCATCCATTCCTTATACATTTATTTAATTGGGATGATGTTATTGGACATAACTGTAATGGTTTCTTGATTCCTTGGATTTCCTTCCAGGTTCCATCATGCATTCTATAATAAATAAACTTCTCCTTACAGTCTACTAGGGTCTACTGCTTTTCCAGCCAGTCCATGCCAAACAATACATCACATGATACTAAGGGTAAAATATTCAGATCTACTTGCAACTTCTGATTAGAAATTTCTAATATATAGTTAGGGATTTTAGTAGTCACCTTACGCTTTGCCCCTATGGCTAGCTGTACTAGCCAAGAACTTTTAAATTTTTTTATCTTTCATTTTACACAACTCTACTACCCAGGGAATAATATAGCTCAGGCTTGCACCTGGATCTACTAAAATTGAAGCAGGTTGAGTTAGTATTTTAGCTTCCAGCTCAATCATCGTGGGCTGATAATCTGCTTGCTAGTCCTCCAATGCTTCATTAATATGGGGAATTTTTCGTGCTACATCACCCATAGTAGAACCTTCCTGCAAATTTTCTATAAAATCATTTCTTATTTGCTGTGGGCAGTTCTTGTAGTAATGCGCTTCACCACAATCCCAACATTGTAAAGGTGGCTTGGTCACCTACCCTTGATCAAGCTTGCTGGATGCTTCTGTACATTTTTCATTTGCTGGCCATCTATTCCTCTGATGATTTCTACCAAACTGCTTGTTGCCAAGATTTCGTGTAGAATTATTAAAGTTTCCCCTCTTAACACCCTTGAAAGCTGAGTTAATTTTTTATCCTTTCTTTGGCTGCCAAGTATTGATAACCTCCCCTTTTGCCTTAGACTGTTGATAGCACATTAAAGCTTTACGAATGGCTTCATCCATAGTTCAAGGATTTACAAATTCAATTCTTTTTTTCATGTGTGTTGGAAAACTTCTCAGAAATCTCTGCACTTTAGCCTTCTCCTCTTGAAGGTACGGAACATAGTGTAATAAGGAGGTAAAATTAGTAACATAATCATCCATGGTCATCTGTCCCAGCTTTAGATCATGAAATTATTTAGCTTTCTCATCATAAAATCTTTTATTCAAGTACTTATCCTTGAAGTATTGCTGGAATGATTCCCAGGTGAGATCTTTTTCTTCAATACTACGGATATTTTTCACCCCCTCCCACCAGAGAGTGGCTTTCTATCTTAATTGGTATATTTTTAATCTGGATTTCAGGTTACTGTTATATTCATACACCTGAAAATACTTATTCATATTTATTAACCATGCCTCTGCCACCTCCTCAGCATTAACCATTAACCATTTATTAAACATTGGTGGTTTTATTTTACGAAATTCTCCTTGAAGTTCTACCTTCTATCTTTTAACTTCTTCTGGATTTGATAAGTTACCAGATTCTTCCTCATTAAAATTTTTATTCTTACTCCACTGAGAGGGACTTCCTTGCACTCTTTCCGTAGTGTTATTTTCTGTTTTTTGCTCATTTTCTTCTTGAAAACCTCTATCAGTACCCAGATGTTCCACCTCCTCGTTTTGTTTATTTGACAGACTCTTTAATATCTTTTCCTGGTCTTGCAGTAATCACTCATTACCTTTCTGAACGCGTACCATTTCCTCCTACAGCTGTTGAATACTGTTTAACAGGAAGTTGGTTTGGTGTTTTTCTTTTTCTAACAACCTACTTTTTTTTTGCTGCTGCTCGACACTTAACTAGACCCACATTTATGGATTCATTACTGGTTGTTCTTGGGGTTCTCCAATGTCTTGAGGGGGATGCAATGATATTCCTCTTCTCATTATGTTCCTGCTATATTTCTAAATTCTTTCTCTGTGCATCATTTACACACAGATTCACTGTTAGTTTGACCCTTAAGGTCCCAGCATTTAAACATTGCTCTGATACCACTTGTCACATACATTAAAACATAGTATATATATATATATATATATATATATATATATATATATATATATATATATATATATATATATATATATATATATATATATATATATATATATATATATATATATATTTATTTATTTATTTTAACTTTATACTAGAGTTATTTCTAACTCCCATGTTTGAATATTTACACAACTATAAAGTATTGTTAATATAGTCCTACCATATACTCATTTATAACAAAGACATACAACATTTTGGGTTTAAATATAGAAACTCTGAACATGGTTTTAAACTTACCAAGGTAATTATATAAAATTTCGATTTATCAATCTTGCTTCCCAATAAGCAATAGTGATAGTGCCGCTTACACATGTCAACTCATATTTTAATGGTGTCAGGGTTATGGTACTAGTGGCCTTTAATACTTGATCCGAACTTTGATCTCCTCCTACAGCTGTAACCATTCCACGACTTCTGAGGAGTACCCGAAGCGTCCTTTGTCGATCTGAGCTGTTGGTTTGATTTGGGTGAATCGAGACATTGAAGATCGAGCGGGAGTTAATCTTTGTATTACCGCCATTCCGAGATTTTCTCTTAGCACTGCTGTTTCTTTTCATTCCTTTCCTCTGCAACTCTGAGTTTGTCCCTCGCCGAGCTCTGTAACCTCGATTTCATGAAGGCTTATAAAGCAAAACGACGAGGTGCAAAACTTAGTTTCAACAGCAGAGGTAAGCATTGCTTTTACTCTAGATAGGTTATGATTTTTCAGTCGTGTTTCTCCTTCTCTGCTAGCTACTAGTTTTGTTAAAATTCTTAAATGTTTCCATCTCACTATTGAGAGCAGAAGTATGGTTACTTAGATAGCGAGATTGTTTTCATTAGATTTGTTGCTATGCTTACAAACTTCATGGTTTTCCCGTAGATAAGAAAGAGATGCTCTTGGCAAAACCTTCGGAGATTTCTCAGGTAACTACATTCCATCTCTATATAATGTTTTTTCGACTGGTTTTAATATGAAACCCTTAAGGCTTTTATGATAGATACTTATCTTCGCTTGACAGTTGAAATTGCAATTATGATCTTTAAATCGCCAGGCAACTTCTTCTCTGTTGATTTCGATGGTAACTCTGGCTTCCATCTTAACCCCACGATTTCTTCAGGTATGATCTGAGGCTTTACTAGCCAGTATGTCTTGGTATGTCCGCTCACAATGCTTCAGACTCGGACTTGAAGTCCACCAAGATTTAGTCGGAGAATTTATTTACTATTTCTATAAGAAACTCATTTGAAAAATGTATATAAAATAATGGTGTAATTTTGGTTCCGACGGGGGTTTGTAACATATTTTGTTTAGGGATTTTTCCCTTTTGAAATATTTCTCTACAATGGTTAATTGATACGGTTGATAAGTTTTGCATTTGGGTTTAACCCATAATACTGTTTATAAGCATTCGACAAAGCCCTTGTATGATATAAGAACTACAAACGAAATATTTGCTATTTTCAGTTCTGGTTTGGGTTCCATCTTTCTGAGATGATGTTCTTGATTTAATTGTCAGTTTTCTATACTCTCAACATTTGCATGCGGTAGTTGTAGTTTTATTGACCGTTTTGTTTATAACAGACTTCTATTTGGTATAATACTCTTGTAGTATATGTTAATTGAAAACTTTCTTTATCATTGCGATAATCGTAAGATAACAAGATACGAGGAAGAATTTTGCACCCTTATCTTTATTCAAAATTTCTGAGAAATTAAGTTCTTTTACTAGCAATTGGAAAATATTGATGTTTTGTTCGACATACATTGACTGTTGTTTTCTGTTAACCTATATAAGGAAATTCTGAGATTCTGGTTCTCTCTATTTGTTTTAAGAGTACAAAATATTTTACGCCTTTGAACATACTCAGTTTTCTGTTAAAGTATTACTCAGATAATTACTGTTAGTATGGTTGCTCTTTTCATAGATTTATGGTGACCGGACCACCAAAATTGTTCCGTGTGTAGTTAGACAGGGTTCAAACGAGGTATTTTGGGTTTCCCTCTAATACCCAGAATTAACAGTTCGATTTTGACTGTTAGGATATATTGATTGTCATGATTCTTCAGCAGTTAAACATATTATAACAGAACAGAAAATTTCAAGTCTTCTTCTACATACTAAAAATTTACAGAGTAACAAATTTATCATAATAGGAAATAATTATCACAGAAAAAATTTAATCTCCATTTCAAGATTAAGCTCATTAGTTATTTCAGCTTGAATCTATGTACATTTTTATCAATTAATTACCTTCGTATTCAAATCATAATATATTGAATACTTATATGTGAAATGCAATTGTCTGGCTGATGTTCCTCCCAACCTTAAGAGTGGAAATAACGTCCAGCTCTTCCCTCGTGATTCCATTGGAAAGCTAAAGTTGGCAGTAGACACAATTCTGCTATAACCTCAGGACCTGTGGTCCAGTTAAGCCAGAATCTTCAAAATTTTAGAGTATATTTCCACTGGTGCCTTAGCTCAGGAAATTCTCTCTCTTTTGTCTATCTATCGACAGAACCCCCCACTTCCTCTGGAATCACTCTTTTATCCTGAGAGGAATGGGTAACTACTTCAACTTCCCAACCAATTTTCCAGTTCTTGGAATAAGCATCATTATTAGCCCTTATTACTTTTTTAATTTCTTCTTGATTTAAATTTCTTTTATTTCAAGATAAAAAGATGGAAAAATAGTCTTTCCATCCACATAACAATTGTCTCAGTATTTTTTTTTATTAACAAACAAAAATAAAGATTTACTCAACTAATTAACCAATTATTTAGCAGTAAATGTAGCTATCACAGAGGATCATTCTCGTGACCTATGAGCAGTGTCATGCTCTACAAACACCTTCTTTGCATCCTTCTGTATAAGGACATAATTTCTCCTTTTGAACATTTCCTCAAAAAAGCACACAAAACCTATGTTTTTGCCTTGACGCGGATAGCCAATTCATCCCTCGTGTTGATGTGGAAGATTTGCACTAGAGCCCGTGCCACCTGGCGCTCTTTCTCAGTATATTGCCCGCGCCAGCTGTTTTAGGAATTTTTTTTAACAAATAGAGGTGGAAGTTTCCTTCTAACTACCTCAGGGATGAGTCACTAAAAGTGGTTAAGTTGATGAGCCATGGATATCTCTCTTTAGGTAGTGGTTCTTACCTCCCATGGAACACTTCTTGAAGATAGGACTCCCTTCCATGATTATAGGGATCCTAATCTCTCCCTCTCCCTCTATATAAACATGCCTTCTCCCTTTATGAAATCAAGCTGAACATATAGCCAAGGAGCTGAACTTGGAAGAAGAATACTATAGATGAGTAATTTCTATTGAGAAGGTAGAACCAAGAAGAATTCAGTGGAGAGAGTCCCGTCCGAATTCCCGACGAGCCTTTGTGAAATGTGCTTTGCTTGAACCCTGCTGGAGGAGATCGCAATGTCAAAGCTTGGTTGTACTCTTCCTTCCATTTATTAATATACTCGACTATGGTGTTGGTTCCATCATTGTGTTATGTCGTTTATGTAATGCAATTGATTTAGTCCTCTTCGACTGACTGATAGTTACGAATGTGAAATAGTATGTTGTATATTGTCTTTTTTTTCCTATGTACAGGTGTCTGAGCGTGAAAGCGAGCAGACCGTGATCTGTCAAACAAAGAGTGAGGAGCGAGCCACTATTTTTGACGACAAAAACAACACAAGATCTCCGATAAGTCATCTATCGAATCTCCATCCATTCTTTAACTAGGAATCAATATTATAGTGTGTCTTGTTTATGACTAGAACCACTCTAGGGCTAGTGGGATCACTTCTGTCCGTAGAGGGGATTTACCTCACCAACAGTATGCATCAAAAGAAGAGAAAATTTCTGAAAGTTATCATGATACGTTAACTAAAATTTCAAATTCTATTTCCTCTAAGGATCATGCCTTATGTGCTTACAAAAGGTTTCTTCCAGAAACGATTGTTGACCGCGACATTGGAGCACAAGAAACAGGCCATATTTTTCTTAAGCTACCTCTTGTTGTATGTAGTTGAAAATTTGTTTCATTAAATGTTGGAAGAAAGGTTTTCAGGAAAATATCAAGGGATGCCATGCAATGTTCATATGAAAATACTTTTGTTAAACATTATCAGGAGAGGCATTTTTTCCTTGAACATCTATCTTTGATATAAACAACAAGATCTTGGACATTTGATAACAAGCGTAAAAAATATCCCTGGAAGCCTAAAGATGTTGATGCAATTATTCGGGTTTGGCCACGGTTTCATTCTATTCCTAGTGACGGTTCAGATGAATTTGAAAACTTTTGTTGGACATAATTGCTCTTGTACAAGCCATTTCATGACATTTCTGCAGCGATTGGGATTTCAGCTAAAATTATTGTTGAAAATTGGAGGAATTTCCGATATCGAGCATGGCATGTTGATCGATATTCATCAATTGTTGAAAATATTGAAGATGGAGAAGATGGTGAGTTTTTTAACTAGGAAATGGATCTTGAAGATGATTTTCAAGAATGGAAAATTTTCTCTCTCTTGGTTCCACCAAGTAATGTGAATGTTTTTTATCTTCACACCCTTGGTCGAAGGGATTTTCATATATTCTTTGACTGGAAAAGTACAACTATTTATGATGATGTGGTTGAAGAAGATATTAATTTTATAAGGAATGGAATATCAAGGGGTGATATTGTTGACCTTTCAAATAGAACATTTGCCACTCCAGATTCATTGGAAGAAAAACAATGAATTGCTTTTGAAATTGTTTTAAGGAATTTTGCTGAATATGAGATTCGTGAAGCTCTTCTTATGATATTTTAGGGCAATGCAGGCACTGGAAAGTCTTTCCTTATCCATTTTCTTTTTGAATCTCTTTCTAATTTTTTAAGTAATGGAAAAATTCCTTTTCTTCTTCATGCTCCATCAGGAATATCTTCTTTAAATATACATGCAAAAAAGATACACTTTGCTCTAAAAATTTTGATTAAAGATATGAAACCACTACAGGGTCAATCGCTAGCAGTATTCCAAGAAGAAATGAGGCATATTCTATATATATTGATTGATGAAATGAGATTTTTAGGATCAAGGTTATTCATGGAAATAGATAATCGATTATGAGAAGCATTTCCAAACAAAAATAATTGTCCTTTTGATGGTAGATCCATCATCCTTGTGGGTGACCTTAGCTAGCTACCTCCTGTGAGAGATAAGCCTTTGTATGTAGGTAATACAACAGGGAAAGTATTGTGGAAAAAATTCAACATTGTTGTCACTCTTGACACAATATTTCGCCAACAAAAGAATAATGAGAAAAATCTTGTTTTCGTAGAGTCCTTAATAACATAGGAAATGTAGAACCTGTTCTTGATGATTGGGAGTTTCTTATGTCATGGGATGATATGCAGTTGCATCCTAGAGAAAGGGACTTATGTAATGCAGTAGTTCACATGTTTCCAACAAATAATTTGGTGTCCTTCCATAATAGGCATATGTTTAAATCATTAAATTCTCCAATTGCACGATGTATTGTTGTGAATTCAAGGCGTTCACAAATCAATGGTGTCGATGACGATCAACTGGACCGTGCAGTTTTGTTTTTTCGTGGCCAACGTGTTATTTTGACATGTAATTTGTGCGTTAAAGATGGTTTGGTGAATGGTGCACTTGGGTATGTGAAGGAAATATTTTTTATGCCTACCTCTAAGCCACTTGAGCTTCCAATGTTCACAACTGTTGTTTTTGATAAGTATGTTGGTGTTATGTTTGATGCAAGCAATTCAAACATTGTACTTATCACACCAGTGATAAGAGGAAATCGAAAACAAATTCCTTTATAGATGGCATGGGATCTTACAATCCACAATTCACAGGGTTTGACTTTAGAACTAGCATCAATTGATATTGGGAATAAAGAGCAGCTAGGCCTGACCTTCACAGCCAAATCAAGAGTGAAACCAATAGATGGTTTATGCATTGCACCACCTTTCTCTTTTTAGCATTATGCCAAGATGAAAGATAGTGCATATGTTACAATTAGGAAGAAAGAGGAGGAGCGATTAAAGTCCATATCATTATGACATGAAACTGTTAATACTTTTAGCTCTTTATAGAATGTTTTTTGAATTTATTTTATTGTCCTATTTATTTACTTTAAATATAATAATTATTTTGATATATTAATGAAATGAATACATTCATCAAATTCATAGTAATATTTTGGAAAGTTTGCTTACATTGTTTTTCACGTTGTTTAATTTTCTTTTCTTTTTTTAAATGGTTTTTGTTATTTTTCTTACAATGAGCCATTGAGGATGGAATTCCATATCACTATGACATGCAACTAATAGTATTGTGACATATTTATAATTTTTATTTTTATTTTTTTTATTGCCCTCTTTATTTTCATTTAGTATAATAATTATTTTCATGTATTAATGAAATGAATACATTCATCAGATCCAATATAGTAATATCTAAGAAATTTCTTACATCATTTTTCGTGTTGTTCAATTTACCTCCTTTTTTTAAGTTGCTACTGTTCTTTTTTTTACGATGAACCATTGAGACATGTACAACCAGTTATATGAGCCAATCATTAAAAATCAAGATTGAATTCCATATCCTTATGAAATGCAACTAACAGTTTTTATCAATGTGGTTTGCTAAATATGTTGTGGTTTGGTTCAATGAAAACATATTAATATTTGATACTAATATTAAACTAAAATTAATATATACATTAACATTAACTTAAATACAAATATATAATTACTAACATTATTAATATTCGATTTTAAACATTAAGTTTAAAAATTTGTGATCTCTTGTTGATTATTGTAATAAGGGTCATATCACTCATTTAATTTTATCACTCATTTCATGTGTAGAATATGTATTTATAATGAGATTTATATTTGTAGAAATTTTATATCATTCGGTTCATGTAGCGTTAGGTTATTTTATAGCATGAAGTTTTTAAGACCAATTTTTTTAACAACAATACAAATGGGGTGTTCTATTATATATATATATATATATATATATATATATATATATATATATATATATATATATATATATATATAGATAGATATATATATTCCTAGATGTTTCTATCTCTTTGTGTATTAGTTTTTACTTTTTCATTTTTCTTTCAAATGCAGATATGGATAATAATGATGGCATCTATTATAATCAAGCGGTGGCAAATATTTCTAGACTCATTAATTTTCTTTCATATATTCGAACAAGTTCGATAGAAAACATGGCTTCCATCCTGCTTTTATTGATGAGCATCTTCGCATGCTAGATGAAATGGAAATGAATTTAAAATACTTGTTGCATGTGCACATGAGGGAGGCTGTGAGAAAATCAAGAAGGGAATGGTTGGAAAGTGTTAAGTATCGTGATCATTATTGTGTTGATTTGAATTGGTGTTCCTTTTATGGTTGGTCTCGTTGTGTTCTCGAAGAGGCTATTTGATAAATGACTTTCGATGGAGAGTTTAGAGTCCATTTTTGTCGTGGGAGTTATTTATGTAAAGACAACAAAAAACATATGTTAATTTCAATGTTATTTTTTTGGTTTCACTGATGGTGGAATTTAATATCACTTTAGTTTATTAATTCATTCGGTTTATAATATTAACAATTACTAAGGTTGATTGATCACTTGCAGTTTATAATAATAATGTTGACTGAAATTCTTGCTAAAATATGGTGTGTTCTTTATTATTGCTGTGTTTTTAATATTATTACTTCAGTTATTGATCTTAGTTGTCATTACCTGCCAGTTGCAATTCATTTGGTTTATGATAATAATAAACCCTTGGGTTTATTAGTTCTTTTAGTTTATAGTATGAGTAATTCCTTGGGTTAATTCTTCTTGTCTATTAATTTCTTGGTTTTTTCTTTATTTTTTTAAATTAATTTATTGATCCTTGACTAGAATTAATCACTTGAGTTTTATTAATATTTTTATTTCTAATACTAATATGTTAGGTTTATAATATTAATAATTTTTGGTTCAATGAATATTTTTGCTTGTGATATGTAAATCACTTTTCTTTCTTGATGTTTGTGTTGACTTTATATTAATATTTCCTTGTATTTGTTGATCCATTTGACTTTTATAACATTGATCCACTGCATTTTTAATTCTTTTTGGTTTGTAATATTATTCCCCTTGATTTACTAAATCTAAATATTTGAGTTTAAATATTAGTCCTATAGTTTAATGCGAATGCATGGTCAATGTCTATTACAAACAATGTTAATATGAAAATGTATGAAATATTATTAATTGTATTATTCTATAAGTAAATCGTCATATGGTAAAATATGCATTATGATAAATGTTAATATCAAATATGAAAATATTACAGCAATATGATATAGTTGATTAACATCACATTATGACAACAATTGTATCAATACTATCAAGCTAACATACGTATTGTTCTATAACAGGATATTAATAAATGTACTGACTTAATCAATCATTTTTATTGAAAAAAAATTATACTAATATTTATTAATCTCTTTATTGTCCATATGATTTTCCTCATTCATTTGTATTTAAAATATCTATTCCCTAACCTTTCTTTAGTTTTGTTTTTTATATGGATCCTGCTTATATTTAGTCTCTTATGCTTTTGTCTTACCATGGCGCTGAATTTCCTTTGGTTTATAATATTAAACCCTTGGGTTTATTAGTTTTTTTTGTTTATAATATTAATAATCCCTTATGTTTATTAATTAGTTGATTTTAAAATATTGATTCTTATGGTTTATTAATTTCTTAGGTTTTTGAGTTTAAAATATTTATTCTTAGGTTTGTTAATCTCTTGTGTTTTTAATATTGATCCCTTGGCCTTATTGATACATTAAGTTTTTAATAATTTTCCCTTAGTTTCACCAATTCCTTTGGTTTATAATATTGAACCCCTGGGTTTATTATTTCTTTTGGTTTGTAGTATTAATAATCCCTTGGGTTTATTAATCTCTTGAGTTTAAAATATTAAATACTATGGTTTATTAAATTCTTAGGTTTTTGGGTTTAAACAATTAATTCTTAGGGTATATTAATATCTTGAGTTTAAAATATTAATTCTTAGGGTTTATTAATTTCTTGGTTTATAATACTAATATTTATCCCTTAGGTTTATAATTTTTTTCCGTTGGGCTTACTAATTTCTTGGGTTTATAATATTAAATGCTTATGTTTATTTGTTCCTTACCTTTATAATTTTAATAATTCCTTTGGTTATAATATTACTTATTTTGGTTTACAACATTAATAATCCGTTAAGTTTATTAATCTCTTGAATTAAAATATTAATTTTTACGTTTTATTAATTTCTTAGGTTTTTGAGTTTCAACTATTAACTCTTAGGGTTTATTAATCTCTTTTGTTTTTAATATTGATCTATTGGAATTATTGAGCCCTTAGGGTTTTAATATTTATCCTCGGGCGCCCGAGTTCCTTTGGTTTATAATATTAAATCCTTGGGTTTACTAGTTCTTTTATTTTAAATAATTAATAACCCCTTGGGTTTATTAATATATTGAGTTTAAAATGTTATTTCTTAGGCTTTATTAATTTCTTAGATTTTATTAATCTCTATTGTTTTCAATATTGATCCCTTGGCCTTATTGATCCTTTAGGTTTTTAATATTTATCCCTTGGGTTCACCGATTCCTTTGGTTTACAATATTAAACCCTTGGGTTTTGTAGAAATTATATACATTAATCATTCATACATCGAGATTCCCCTAATCTCACAATGTTTAAATTTTTGCAAAATACATAATCATTCCATTGTTAATCTTTTGTAGAAAAATAATTGCAAACACATGTGAAGCATAAATAAAAATAATCGCACATAACACAGTTGCTTAATGGGAAAGCATGAAGCAAAAAAACCCAACTATCATATATTATGTATCATGGCTCGATAATGTAACAATCTCATACAAAGCTTAGTACATCAAGCTCTCAGTAAAATACAATCGCCACACACTAACAAGATGAAATATACAAATCCATGCACTGATTTCTGCCCTCCTGATAGCCTGCCTCCACTGCGCAATCCCTACTGAAGGATAGATCTAAATGAATTTTAACTACCCTTGCCTTGACTGTGCAATCCTCATTGGCAACTCCAAGGTGTGTGTGATGCAATCAATGCATCACTATAGTCACAACAGATATTCCATCCTGCCCTTTTACCTACCTCTCCACTGGGTCTCCACTGGAATTAACATGCATTGTAGCTAGCTGATATATTTGTTTAGTTGATTAATGAGATATTATTTGTGAATTAATTAACTAATTAATTCACTCCACTCTCACTAGTGTATCATTCAGTTAGACTAGATACAACTAGCTGAACTGAGTCTAACTCACTTTAACTGAGTTAAACTAAATACAACTCCATGAACTACTCTTCCAACTCTATCATAACTTTTCCACTTCAGTTCTAACTGAGTCCTCCATGCATGAACCACCAGTAAACCCTAGGAATTGCGTAGTTCCTACAACCCATTGATTTTCCAGATTTGTACACTGAAATAAAGTGCTCCAAGAGAATAAGTTATTGTTTATTGATGAATTATTATTAAGAGCTAATAATAATCGACATGCATCTATTTTTAGATCGAAAATATATAAATAGACTTCACCTAATATTCTAAAAATAGAATTTCATCTATTTTTCCAACTTGACCAACCATCCACAAATAACTTCCTGTAACTTCTGAAATATGATCACCATGTCTAAAAATATACATAGTCTAGAAATAGACTTGCACCAAAAATAGCCCGCGGGCCCACTTAGTGAAGGCGAATATTTTCACTAAGGTCATCATCTTGTTGAATCTCAACACTCCCTCTCAACAAGATAAGGATTATCCTTCACCCCAATCTTGCCTCTATGGTATTTGAATTTGCTCCTCATGAGCGCCTTCATCAAAATATCTGCATCCGGATCTTCTCTAGGAATGTACTGAAACAACATGATCTTCTACTACACATAATCTCTGATATGATGATACCAGATATAAATATGTTTAGATCTATCATGACACACAGGATTAATCGAGAGTTTAATGAAACTATGATTATCACAATGTATTAATGTAGGATCTAAATGTGAACCGAACAAACCGACTAGGATATTCCTCATCCATATAGCCTCACATGCAGCTTGAATTGCTAAAATGTTATATGCTTCCGCTGAACTGAGTGCCATGGATCTTTGTTTCCTGCTGTACCAAGAAACTGTCGTAGATCTGATACTGAAAATCCCTTCTGATGTGCTCTTTCTGTCTGTTGGGATCCCTGCCCAATCTGCATCAGTGAAGCCATGCAAATTCACCTCATCCATCTATCTATACCATAAGACATACTCAGATGTGCCCTAAGATACCTCACGACATGCTTTCCTACTTTCCAAAAGAGCTTTGTAGGCTTAACCATCGCTTGTGAAAGCTGGTTCACCGCATAGCATATGCCTGGTCTTGTATTAGCTAAATACATGAGAAAACCCACCAACTATTGATAAAAAGTGGCATCCACTGCCTCTGCCGATGTAGCATCTTCTTTCCTCCAATTTCTAGAAGAGGAGTGTCGATAGGCTTGCAGCCTTGCCTACGAAACTTCTCCAGTATCTCCCGGGCATACTTTCCTTGAGATAAAAACAGTTCACCTTCCCGCTACCATATTTCCAATCCAAGGAAATAATGAAGGAGGCCCAAATCCTCCATCTCGAACTCCTTTGCAAGATCTTCCTTGCATGAGTGTATCAACTTCTCATCACCTGTTAGTATTAAATCATCAACATAAATAACAATGATTAAAAGCTTACCCTCCACCACAATTTGGTATAGTTTTGCATATGCCTCACTCTTGGTGAAGCCAATTCCAGTGAAACAACTTTCGATCTGAGTGTACCAAGCCCGAGGTGTTTGCTTTAGCCCATACAGTTCCCTTTTGAGCTTGCAAACAAGTGACCCACTACTGTAGATCTCAAATCCTTCAGCCTGCTCAATGTACATCTCTTCCTCAATGATCCCATTAAGGAACACAGTCTTCACATCCATCTGATGAATGTGCGAACCCATTTGCATTGAGAGAGCAGGGATAGTCCGTACGAAAGAATATCATGTGATAGGTGCAAAGGTTTCTTCATATTCAATCCCCTTGATCTGTGAGAAGTCCCGAGAAAAAAATATTTCCTTATAATTCTCGACACTCCCATCAACAGCTTGCTTTACATTGTAGATCCATCTTGATCCTACAATTGATTTATGCACTAGCCTTGGAACAATCTCCCAAGTACTATTTTTGACAATGGAGTCATACTCCTCCACCATTTCATCTACCCATGTGCGCTCCTACACTACTTCTTTGAAAGGATATGGCTCTGTCAAGATACACTTGCTCATAAGAGCCATGTATCTAGTATAATGGTTAGGTGACTGTCTCTGTCTACGCTGTGATGTAGGGACTCCTACATTCTATGCCACATCAAGCTTCAGTCTCTCATCTTCTGTGGTATGCTTTCTGCCTTGTCTAATGTTTGGTTCTGCATGAGTGGAATCCTCCACTCCATGAATCTCCTCCTGTGGCTAATCCACATATAGAGGCTTATCTTTGGGAATAAGAAGTTCCTCCTCTGTATGCAAGTGTAGCTCCCTGTCATGCGACAACTTCACGGCTTTCACCGCATTGAATTTTATATCCCTTCGCACCACAGTCATTCGATTGTTTGGAAAATACACACGAAAATTATGGAGTGTTTCTGTGTACCCCATAAATATCCAAACTTCTGCAATGGGCTGCAACTTCTTCCCAACGTCCTCTATCACATGAATGTAAACAGATGAGCCAAAAAGATTCAAATGATAAATATCAGGCTTGTTACCAGTAAAAGATTCTTTAGGAGTACTCATGCCAAGTATTCTATGAGGACAATAGTTTTGCACGTAAACCACAGTGTTGCATGCTTCTGCCCATAAGCGCATCGGTAGGCCCAGGTCATGTAGCATAGCTCGTGTAGCACCCATGATCATTCTGTTCTTCCTCTCCATGACCCCATTCTCTTGTGGGTTATGAGGCGCTATGAGTTCTCTTCGAATTCATTCTTTTCTACATAAGTCTTTGAATTCACCCGAGATATATTCACCATCATTATCACTCCATAGAGCCTTCACTTGCTTCCCCGACTCCTTCTGCACCAATGCTTTAAACTCACAGAACTTTGACAGTGTTTTTCTCTTCTTCTGCATGAAGAAGATCCATCATCTATGAGAATATTGATCAACAAAAATAACATAATACCTCTATGTTTCTGCTGAAGCAACCGAGAAAGGTCCACACATGTCTGTGTGAATTCTCTCAAGGATCACAAAAGCACGGTTCTCCTTCTCATGAATGGTGGTCTTCACAAAATTACCCATAGTACATCCCTTGCATTGATCTGACTGCGCAAGAGTACCCTTGGGAACTCTAGTAGAAATATTCTGCAAAATCTTCAAAGTGCCATGGTGAAGACAACCCAATCTCCTACGCCATAATTCTCCCTCATCCTGGCTCACCACTTCTTCTACTTTTACCATCATTGTAGCGTAGCCATCTACCTCCAGCTTGTAGAGATTCTTAACTCAAATCCCTATCTTCTTGGTTTGACCCCTTGTTTTATGTTGAAGGAAAGCTTTTCCCTCACTAAAAACAACATCATAACCTTTGTCTTCGAACATTGCGACTAAGACCAAGTTCTTCTTCAAACCTAGAACATGCATAGTATCCTTCAAAAAGAACGGATTACCAAACTCCATCTCAAAGGTAATGGTCTCAATTTTGTTCGCACTGTATCGACCATCATCGCCCATCTCTATATTCATTTGGAGGTCCTTGTCCTCTAGATCACTAAACAACTCCTTTTCTCCCATCATATGGAAAGACGTACCACTATCAAGATACCACACCGATCCCATTATGCTTTAAACCAAGCATGCGGTCAAAGAGAAATTAAGTTCAAATTGTGAGGCTAAGGCCTCTCTAGCTATAGCTCGAACAAACTTCTTGTTCTTATTCTTCCGTGGGTAGTTAGTGGTGAAATGCCCATGTTCGTGACAGTGAAAGGACTTCACCTTGGAAAAATCCTGCTTCTTGCCTTTAGCTTCGGATTTTGAAGGAAATTTCTTCCCCTTACCTTTCCTTGCTTTGGAAGCCAAACTGCCATTTTTTTCATATTCATTCTTCGATGAAGAACCATCCCTGGTACTTCGCCTTATCTCCTCCTGCATAAGATCTGACCAAAGTTGCTCCCATCCCGACAGTTTCTCCCATCCATTAACAGAGTCTTTGTAGCTATGCCAACTCTTTGGAAGCCTAAGGACAACCAAGCTCACCAAGTCTTCATCATCAACAGTAACAAACTTCGTGAGATATTTTGGAATACTGTCTCCCTTCTCCATTTTTATTTTTCTAAGCTTATCTTTAAGCGCCAACTTCCTCTGGTTGCTTATGCTTTGGAACAAATCTATCAAAGCCCTCCACATTGCAAATGGAGTGGCTTTCCCATTAAGGTTGGACAAAATATGGTCCTTCACACCTTCCAACAGAATTATTCTTGTCTTTTCTATCTTCTTTTGCCATGCATCAAGTCCTACAGTATCACTAGAATCCGGCTTAGGAACATCACTATCGATTTACTCCTTTAGTAAATTATCCTCCAACACCGCCTCCATCCTTTCCTTCCAGGCTATGTAATTTAAGCTGCCATCAAGGGCATACTCTAATCGCAACCCATTGAAAGACATTTCAATGTATACTCAACTTCTACACCAAGAATATTCTGTAGCAAATTCGAATTGTCCACCAGCAGAAACTCAACAATTCTTCACAATTGCAATCTTCAAATATTAACACTGCTTCGATACCATGTAGAAATTATATACATTAATCATGAATACATCCATATTCCCCTAATCTCACAATATTTAACTTCTTTAAAAATACATAATCATTCCATTGTTAATCTTTTGTGGAAAATTAATTGCAAACGCATGTGAAGCATAAATAAAAACAATTGCACATAACATAGTTGTTTAACGTGAAATCATGAAGTTAAAAAACCCAACTATTAGATATTATGTATCATGCAGATCATGTAAAAATCTCATACAAAGCTTAGTACATCAAGCTCTCAGTACAATACAATCTTCACACACAAACAAGATTAAATCTGCAAATCCATGCACTGATTTTTTCCCTCCTCATAACCTATCTCCACTATGAAGTCCTTGCTAAAGAATAGCTCTGAATGAATTTGAATTACCCTTGCCTTGACTGCGCAATCCTCATTGGAAACTCCAATGTGTGTGTAATTCAATCAATGCATCACTATAGTCACAACAGATAGTCCATCTTTCCCTTTCACCTATCTCTCCACTAGGTCTCCACTAGAACTGACATGCACTGTAGTTAACTTCTATATTTGTTTAGTTTATTAATGAGTTATTATTTATGAATTAATTCACTCCACTCTCACTACTATATCATTCAGTTAGAATAGATACAACTAGCTCAACTGAGTCTAACTCACTTTAACTGAGTTAAAATAAACACAACTCCATGAACTACTCTTCCAACTCTGTCATAACTTTTACACTTCAGTTCTAACTGAGTCCTCCATGCATGAACCACGAGTAAACCCTAGGAATTGCATAATTCCTTCAGCCCACTGATTTTCCAATTCTATACATTGAAATATAGTGCTCCAAGAGAATAAGTTGTTGTTTTATTGTTAGATTATTATTAAGAGCTAATAATAATCGACATGCATCTATTTTTAGATCGACGATCTATAAATAGACTTCGCTCAATATTCTAAGAATATAATTTCATCTATTTTTCTAGCTTGACCAACCATCCACAAATAGCATCCTACAACTTCTGAAATATGATCACCATGTCTAAAAATAGACATAGTCTAAAAATAGACTTGCGCCAAAAATAACCTGCGAGCCCACTTAGTGAAGGCGACTCTTTTCACTAAGCTCATCATCTTGTTGAATCTCAACAGGCTTATTAGTTCTGTTGGTTTATAATGTTAATCACCCCTTGGTATTATTAATCTCTTGAGTTTAAAATATTAATTCTTAGGGTTTATTAATCTCTATTGTTTTTAATATTGATCCCTTGTCCTTATTGATCCCTTAAGTTTATAATATTTATCCCTTGGGTTCATTGATTCCTTTAGTTTATAATATTAAACCCATGGGTTGATTATTATTTTTGGTTTATAATTTTAATAATCCCGTTGGTTTATTAATATCTTAAGATTAAGATATTGATATTGATTCTTATGGTTTATTAATTTATTAGGCTTTTTAGTTTAAAATATCAATTCTTAGGGTTTATCATTCTCTTGTGTTTTTAATATTAATCCGTTTTCCTTATTGATCCCTTATGTTTTTAATATTTATCCCTCGGGTTCACCAATTTCTTCGTTTTATAATATGTAAACATTGGGTTTATAACTTCTTTTGCTTTGTATTATTAATAATCTCTTCGTTTTATTAATCTCTTGAGTTTAAAATATTAATTGTTAGGGTTTATTAATTTCTTATGTTTTTGTGTTTTAAATATTATTTCATATGATTTATTAATATCTTGAGTTTAATATATTAATTCTTAGGGTTTGTTACTTTCTTAGGCTTTTCGGTTTTAAATATTATTTCTTAGCATTCTTAGCATTTTTTTTATTTATTGGTTTATAATATTAATATTTATCCTTTGCTTCACCGATTACTTGGGATTATAATATTAAACCCTTAGGTTTATTAGTTCTTTTTGTTTAAAATATTAACAATCCCTTGGGATATTGGTAAGAGATATACACTTATTATAAATATTAATAAAATATTATTATTATTATGTTATTTATTAATTATACTATAGTTTAAATTAAACTATTAATATATTGATATAATTTAAGAATATATTTTACTATTGAATAATATAATATTATATATTCTAATATATTATATTATTTTTTTTTATAATATTAATAACTCCTTGGGTTTATTAATCTATTGAGTTTAAAATATTATTTCTTAGGCTTTATTAATTTTTTAGGCTTTTGAGTTTAAAATATTAATTATTAGGTTTTATTAATGTCTATTATTTTTAATATTGATCCCTTGGCCTTATTGATCATTTGGGTTTTTAATATTTATCTCTTGGGTTCACCGATTCCTTTGGTTTATAATATTAAACCCTTGAGTTTATTAGTTCTTTTGGTTTATAATGTTAATCACCCTTTGGGTTTATTAATCTCTTGAGTTTAAAATATTAATTCTTAGGGTTTATTAATCTTTATTGTTTTTAATATCGATCCATTGTCTTTATTAATCCCTTAGGTTTGTAATATTTATCCCTTGGGTTCGCTCAATCCTTTGGTTTATAATATTAAACCCTTGGGTTTATTATTTATTTTTGTTTATAATGTTAATAATCGCATTGGTTTATTAATATATTAAGTTTAAAATAGTGATTCTTATGGTTTATTAATTTATTACGTTTTTTTGTAAAAAATACCAATTCTTAAGGTTTATTAATCTCTTGTGTTTTTAATATTGATCCCTTGTGTTTTTAATATTGATCCCTTGTGTTTGTAATATTTATGCTTTGGGTTCACCATTTACTTTGGTTTATAATAATTGAACCTTGGTTTTATTACTTCTTTTGGTTTGTATTATTAATAATCTATTTGGTTTATTAATATTTTGAGTTTAAAATATTAATTTTTAGCGTTTATTAATTTTTTAGGTTTTTGGGTTTTAAATATTATTTCATATGCTTTATTAATCTCTTGAGTTTAATATATTAATTCTTACGGTTTATTACTTTCTTAGGCTTTTAGGTTTTAAATATTATTTCTTAGGGTTTTTTAATCTCTTCAGAATAAATTATTTATTCTTAGGGTTTTTTTTTATTTCTTGGTTTACAATATTAATATTTATCCTTTGCTTCACCAATTTCTTCAGCTTATAATATTAAATCCTTGGGTTTTTTATTTCATTTTGTTTAAAATATTAATAATCCATTGGGATATTGATAAGAGATATAACTTACTATAAATATTAATAAAATATTATTATTATATTATTTTTGAATTATATTATACTTTGAGTTAAAACTATTAATATATTGAAATAATTTAATAATATATTTTTATTATATATTTTAGGATTGAATAATATAATATTATATATTCTTTTATATAATATATTGATATTATTAATATATTATAATTAAATATGTAAAATATATTGGTAATTATATTCATAAATATATAATATTTGCTTTGGTGAAATACATTGCTGAAAGTGGTTGTGAATTTATTTCATATACCCCTATCCACATATATCAACTACATTAGTAAATGTGATTGTGCTAGTTTAATTTGTTATTAATCCTTGCTATGATATCTACAAGATTTGATATGGAAACCAAAATACATGAGACCATTCTGAGGTGAGGAGATATTTACTCGAAAGAAACCTGCAATTATTTCGAGATAAATGCTTCCTTGAGAGGGAAATAACAAGAGAGATTTAAAACTGTTGATTTCCAAACCCGAAGCAACTTTGCAACGAATAAATATGTAATGCAACACAAAACACTCAGCTCTCGAAATAATTCCAAATGCCAATATATCATCCATAAAAAAAGAGTGTGAGACCGAGATGCCTTGGGAGATCCAAATTCCTTCAAATATTCCCTACCTGCGTCCCTCTTTGATATGAATACTCAAGGCCATTGGTGATAGTTCAAACCTCGGCCTCGTACGAACACTCCGTCGAGGCCCCCAAGTAGTCCATGGAAATCTGTATTGAAATTCGTCCCTCCCACACGGATCCAGGTTTGTCTTTCGGCCCCCTCCCTCTATCAAACTCATTCCTCTTGCTAAAATATCCATCATTTGCTATCCCACATCCCCCTGATACTCCTTCCCATTCCCCTCCCATGTCATATCTTCAAACAACTACCCCTCCTCTCGTTCCTGCTCCAGAATTTGGGTCGTCCCCAGATCCTCTCCGAAATGGATTGCACTAAGCATTCCCCCTACAACTCAGTCGGTTGCGATTGTGATTTTATTCTCATGAACTTGGGGTTGAACATGGATATTCTTACCATACATGAAGGACGATATGATGTGCCCCGCCCTACTATTTCCCCCTCATTTTCGAGAGGCACACAGGCAGATCCAAAGGGTTTGAGAGACATTTCCATCATTTCATATTTTGATGATTGGGCACTTAGAGCTTGCATGCGTGCCCCTTTTTACTCATGAATCACATAATATCTCTAAAATTTTTGGGTCTTGGAGATCACTTTAAGTACCTTAGCCTCAAAAATATTTTCTTAGTTTCCTCTCCTTTTATTGTCATCTTTCAAGAGACCATGTGTCCTGCTTCTAAATCTATTCCTCTTTTCGTTTATGTTAGGAACGATTGGCACCTTGCTGGTGTTGACTCCGTGGTTTTGTCGGGTGGTCTTATTGTAATGTGGAACGCCCATTATGAAAATTCCACGTTTTTTGTTTTGTTTTCTCACCTACTCCTTACAGACAGAATTCAAGGATACTTTCAAGGCTTTCATCTAATTGACATATATGCTCCCTATCTCAATGGATAATCTTTCTAGTCCCATACGAGTTCCTCTGAAACTTATAGTATAGAGAATATTATGCAAAAACTATAAATTTAATATATATATATATATTTTAAATTTTAATATTTTTCAAAACTAAAAGCTTATCTATAATTTATTATTTTTTAAAATAATATAATCATTATAAAAATTAAAAATATTATAATAATTTGATAAATATATTTCATTTTATTGAATGAGGGTTTTTTTTTCAATTTAATTTTTTATATAAATAATATAAAAATATTATGCAATAAATTATTAAATTCAGAAACCTATGATATAAATATTTTAAAATTTAAACAAATAAATCTTCGAATATAATTTTTTTAAAAATTATTTTATATTATCTATTAAAATAATTTAAGCACTATAACAGTTACAAATATTATAGTAATTATATATATATATATATATATATATATATTTTGAATTATTTAAAGTAACTAATATTTATTTTTATTTTTAATTATATATATATATATAGATAAATAATATAAAAATATTATGCAATAAATTATTAAATCATTAAAGGATTATCTCAAATATAAATTATTTTTGAAAACTAAAAAATTATTGAACTCAAACTTTATCTATTATTCATTATTGTTTAAATTAATTTAACTATTGTAAAAAATAAAAATATTATAATAATTAAGTATATATCTATATATATATATATATATATGATGGTCTTATATGTTTGTAAAGACTTATAAATTATTGTTTTGAAAAAATAATAAAAATAAAACATAAAAATTGGTAAAAAAATTAAAAAATAAGAATAAAATAAGTCTCATTAGGAGATAAAATTTGTTGATTCTACTCATAAAGGACAAAAACACTCCAACCTTTCTCACTAAGTGTGAGAAAAGGAAACAAAATCTGGATGGCATACATAGCTCCCTAAAACAAGTGAAAAAAGCACAAAACTTGGCTAGCCATACTAATGTCGTGTCAAACCATTGGAGAAACCTCACACAAGGAGGAAAGCACAACACCTATACTAAGAATATGTTTGTTGAGTTGGAGAACCCTTAATGGCTTCTTGAAGGATTTGATGACCCCTTCCTCTATCTTGAGCAGTAAGGTCATGCAGAAGGGAAAGGATTAACATGACAAGGCTCAAAGGGATGGATCTCAACACTACTAGATCAATCACTACTAGGAAATGGACTAGCTCAACTAGGCTAACTAAATTCCCAATAAATGCTTAGTCATGCTATGTCTCTTCCTAGTTTTCCATGTCATTTTGTTGTTATTTTCTCCTTAGTGCATGTAATATCTACTTTTCTATGGGCCAATATTACTTCAGTTTGGGCTCGTAACTCTCTAAGATACCAGTAGGTTTCTTTCTCATGGGCACATGGTATCTATTACACTGCGTTTCTTTGTCATGGGCACATGATATCTCTCTGTATGAAATAATTTCTTTTATTTCAAACAACACCACATCTTGTACTTAGGTTTTCTTATTCTTGTTTTCTATTTAAATCTATGATAATATAAATAATTTTGGAATTTTTCAAGAAAAAACACAAATATATATATTCATTTTATTTTTTATTAGTAATTAGATGTTAATTTCTCTTTAAAAAGAACTCCCCCCATTTTCTATTGGATTGAATGTTAGACAAATGAAAAAAATTTGGTAGTTCGATCGCACACTTTCGACTATAAACGGACTCCCTCGATTTACTATTTCACTAGTTGGATCCCAAAAATTCAACTGTAAACCGTCTCCCTTGATTAAAGTTTCTTAACTAACAACTTTAGTTGTTGATAGTTTTCTTTATATTAATAATGTTTTGGTCCCTAGAAATATTGAACAAGGGCGAGGTGAACTTATTGATTTCTTGTTGTGGATATGGGGAATGCCAAAAAGTTGAGATTCTTGAACATGGAAAAGACATCGAAAAGGATTTGCAGAGACTAGTAAGTGGTCTCCAGGCCATCGTTGTCGTGTTCTTCCGTGGAAAGTTATTTGGAGAAATGAGATGCGTAATGGCCTCCAACATAAATGACGCCCTCGTACCTCTTTTGAAGGGAGCCGGAGTTTGTTATCCAATATATGATAAATGTGTATAGATGCTTTATCTTGCTTTCTCATAGAGCTGAAAGCTATTTGGGATTGTCAATTTTATTTGTTTCCAAACTACTGGAACTAGAGTACTTTTCCATTGTTTTATATTACTAGCACCATCACATTTATCAATGTTTTTTTTTTTTTTTTTGTAAATTCGGTGGGTCCATTTCATTTTCTATATATATTTAAAATACAGGCTACAAAATATAAAAGTCAGACTTTGGCCTCAACTTGCTCGCAGGAAATCAGGTCTGTTGGCCATCTAAACGCGTGATAAGCATTCCAGAACTGAAATTGTTTCATACGTCTAAACTTCGCATGTGTTATCTGTCCTATTGCATTCCTAGAACATAAGGAAAGTTCATGTCTAAGTAACAAAAGCATCAAAATTTAGAAAAGCAAAAGCATCAACATTTAGAAAAGTCAGAGTTGTTATGCATTGATGAAGAGACTGGTGCTGGGTCTTTAGCGTTGGACATGGGCATTTCTGCTTGTTGGAGCTGTTGAAGGAGCTTCTCCATCCGGATTACTTTATCATCCAATCTGCTTACTCGATCTGTTGTCTCATATTGTGTTATTTTTATGTTCTCGAGTTGGTCCTGGATTTCCAGAAGCTGAACGTGAGGGCTAGTTCTTGGCTTTATTGGTTCTGCCTTGGCATGAATAGGGTGACAACTCTGAATAGCTTTCGCTATCAGACATTTCACTATCGAGTAAGTGTGGATAGTTTGGTTGAATAAAGTGAGGCGGCCTCTAGTGTTGCCTGGGTCAATAATGAAATCTAAAATCTCTGTTGTTGTCTCATTCTCTTCAGGCTCAGTCTCGATTTCTCTTTCCCATCCTCGAATTTCTTGCCGTACTTTGGAGGAATTGCCCATTACATAAGTGGCTGCTAAATTTTCCAAGTGCTCCTGGTTTGTTTTGTGACCTCGTTTCGCAGGGGCTGGCTCTGACTGAACTAGCTGTTTTCCTTTTTCTGCCTCATTCCTTGTACATCATTTTCCTATTTCTAAAGAGTTCCTATATGAAAACACTCACAGACCTAATCGAACAGCAACGAGATAAGGGGTTATTTGGGTATAATCTATGCGCTACCTTTGGGCGTTGATATCATGATTTACATACAAACATCGGCGCCCAACCCGCATGGGTATACTCTACAGCTGGCAAGAGGGATCAATAGCTTGGGCCATGGACCTCTGGGTAAGGTGCACACGACAATTCCTAAAATTAATATTCCCAATATTCTTATGCTGAATGAACTGCTTATCCTTATGATGAGAAATGTGAGGGTTAGAAGTCAGATTAAGAGGGGAAAGGGAAGGTGAAGCTCTGTGCACCCCTATGCGTTCCCTTGAACTACCCTGAAACCCTGTGGGGGTGGCCACTTGTTCGTCATGGGGAAGCACCCTGAGGATGGTTTCTATGCGATTGGAAGCGAAACAGAGTGGAAGAGAATGATGCCAGTGCGCATTGCTGTGGACCTTAGCCAGATGAAACACTTGACCTGAGAGAATGATATCTAAACCATTCCAAAACTGGACTTGACTGAATTGGTAGCGAAGGCATTTGATACAATTCTCAGTTCGAGTAAGCATGATATTTAAAAAACAAACTTGGAACTGACTTCCTAAATTCTCATGAAGGCAGAGAACTGTGAACACTATCGTGGGATTTATGCGGCCTTGTGGGCATTCAGGGGATATGGTCTGGACCAGCAAAATGCATGGGTCTCGGAAGCACGGAGGGACGGGTTGCATTGTAGGGGTTACTGAATACAAATTTTTGATCAAACCCGTCCAATCTTGAATATACATAAGACTAAACAAATCTACTGCAATAGGCTTCATAATAGCTAATAAAATGACAGAGACATACCTTGACAGGATCACAAGAGTTTTCAAATGGAAGTTACTATGTCTTCTCCTATGCCACCTCCAGACAATTGCATGCAATAGACCATGCATGAATGAATGGAGGAGTGGAGGGAACACTCTTACCTTTGCAGAAACTTGCTTTCTGTGAGCTGTCAAACCAGCCTGGCCACCCTTCACCATTATTTGGATCTCGCTATTCGCACACTTCACTGATCTTTCCTCACAAACCATCATTAACATTCTTAATGGCTTGGGTTGGGAGCGTGTGCCAAGTTGCCACTACGCGGATTTCTTTCTGGCGGTTGAGCACCCCGAACGGGGGGCACATTTATCAATGCTCTTGATATACATGGATAGGCACGTTTATGAAATATATTTACAACCACATTCACCAAAGTAGTTGATATACGCTGATAGACCTATATCCACCACCCACCACATGTATTTTTCAAAAATATATATTATATATTTATGAATATACTTACCAATATATTTTATATATTTACTTATAATGTATTAAAATATATAATATTATATTATTTAATAATAAATATATAATAATAATATATTATCAATTTTGTTCAATATATTAATAGTTTTAACTCAAACTATACTATAATTCAAAAGTAACATAGTAATAAAAATTTATTATTATTTATAATAAGTATATATCTCTTATCAATAATAATAATATATTATTAGATTTGTTCAATATATTAATAGTTTAAACTCAAACTATACTATAATTCTAAAATAACATAATAATAGTATTTTATAACTATTTGTAATAAGTATATATCTCTTATCAATATTCCAAGGGATTATTAATATTATAAACCAAAAGCACTAATAACCCTAAGGGTTTAATATTATAAACCCAAGGAATCGGTGAACCTAAGGGAATAATATTAAAAATTTAAAATGTCAAGAAGCCTAAGAGATCCATATTAAAAACATAAGAGATTAATAAAGCCTACGAAATAATGTTTTAAATACAAATGAATGAAAAACACACGTGATTATTAATATTATAAATCGAAGATAAAAATAAACCTTACGATTTTTAATATTATAAATCCAATGAATTAAATAACTGAAGGATCATAAACCCAATGGATTGATATTAAAAACAAAAGGAAATAACAAACCCAAGGGATTAATACTAAAAAACCAAGGATTTATAAGACTAAGTGAATAATATTTGAAAGTGCAAAAGTGTCTTCAGACACACAACCTTATTGATCAAGCAAAAAGATTACATAGCAAATTACAGGAGTTTACACACGTAAACTCACACTCTCACATTCTTTCATTACACATTACAATGAAAATAGGAAACTAACCTATTTATAAGCTCTATGCTCTAACTTAATCTAGTTATGGATCACTTGGAAAATAAACAAGTGTCTATTTACAATAAATGAGCTTCTAACCAAACTACTAACTTTACTTCTAACTTAGAGCCTAGGAAACGACTCTTTTCTAGAGTCCTAATTTTTAATAACAAATTTCTATTTCTAAATATCTCAAAGATTTATTAAATATTCTAGAATAATAATTATTAATTAAATATCTTAAATTAATAATTATTTTATTCAAACACTATAACCTATGATAAAATTTATTTTTGGATCATCTAACATTCCCCCCTATGATCCAAAGATACATTACAACAGATACCAAGTTCATCCCTGAACTTAGTAAACTTTATTCTACCAAGAGGTTTTGTGAAAATGTTGGAGGTCTGATCTTCTGAAGGGCAAAACACTGGCTTGATGACGTCCTTTGCAATGAGAGATTTGATATGATGATACTTGGTGTCCACATGCTTTGTCTTTGAATGGAAAACTGGATTCTTGGCAAGCTTTATTGCTGATTGATTGTCGATGAATAATGAAGTAGCTTCTGCTGGAGGAATCCCCAAGTCCTGTAAAACTCGACGTAACCAAACAATCTCACATGCTGCTTCCCATGCTGAAATGTACTTTGCTTCTACTGAAGAAGTGGCCACTGTAGTTTGCTTCTTGCAACTCCAGGAAACTGCAGCTGACCCCATGTTCATTAAGTAACCTGAGGTTGATGCCCTGTCATCAATACTGCCAGCAAAGTCGGCATCTGAAAATCCACCAAGTACAAAATTTTTAGTCTTTATGTAAAGAAGACCAAAATCTTTTGTTCCTTGGATATATCGAAGAACTCTTTTGGCTACATTCCATTGGCTATCTAGTGGTTCCTGCATAAAACGTGAAAGAATACTGACTGCATAAGATAGATCAGAACGAGTGGTTGTCAAATAAATCAAGCTGTCAATCAACTGTCTGTAAGTCATGCTGTCCACTTTTTCCCCCCCTTCAAATTTTGAAAGTTTTAAGTTTTGTTCCATAGGAGTAAGGACAGGCTTGCAATCCTGCATTCCAAATTGCTGAAGAATTTCTGCTGCATATTTACTCTGGGAAATGAAGATCTGACGTGGGCGTTGGAATACTTCAACTCCAAGATAGTAGTGAAGTAGTCCCAAATCTGTGATCTTAAAACCTGCATGTAACTCCTTTTTCACCTGTTCAATGTGATCATCATTGTTTCCTGTAATGATCAAATCATCAACATACATAATGAGAATGACCAGATAATTTCCCTGTTGGCGCACATACAAAGTATCATCAGATTCACTGCGATGAAAACCAACTTTGCGAAGGTATTCATCCATTTTGGCATACCAAGCGCGTGGAGCTTGTTTTAATCCATATAAAACCTTGATTAATTTGCAGACTTTATGTTCTTACCCTTCAACTTCAAACCCTGGTGGTTGTGTCATATATACATCTTCCTGTAAGTCCCCGTTGAGAAAATCTCTTTTGACATCCATTTGATAAACTTTCCACCCTTTTCGAGCTGCTAAGGCAAGTGTGAGGCAGATGGTGTTCCATTTAGCTGTGGGAGAAAAGGTCTCCTCATAATCGATCCCTTCCTGCTGTGAAAACCTTTAGCAACAAGGCGTGCTTTATACTTGTCAATATCACCATTTTGCTTGTACTTAATTCGATAAACCCATTTGCATCCAATAGGTTTAACATGTTGAGGACAATCAACAAGTTGCCAAGTGTTGTTGTCTTGAACTGCCTGATATTCATCAACCATTGCTTATTGCCATGCTTTATGTTTTACTGCCTCTTGAAAAGAAGAAGGTTCAGTAAAATCATTTTCTATCAAAGCAAAAATGCCTTCATTTCGTTTTGATGCCCTTGTTCCTATTTTGTTTTGTTCATTAGGCCTTATATCTTTCAAGAGTTGAACTGCCCATTTTGGAAGTTGTTGCTCACTTGTTTGAGGTGCTGAGAAGTCCCCATCATTGTAAAGGGAATTAATGTAAACTAATGTTCGTCGTTCAGGTGGTGAATCTGGAGAATCACTGTCAGAAGAACTGTTGTTGCTTGGAGACACTGATGAACTACTAGAAGACCCAGATGATTTTGTTGAAGTAGATGGACTGGATGACTCATCTTCAGAGGAAGGAAAATCAAGTTCATACCAATTTGGTGAAGTTGGTTGACTTTGCATATTTCCTTTCCTTTTACTACCCTTAGTTTCTAACTTGTGAAGAAGACTTTCAATTTCTTCAGCACTCTTACTCTCTGTTTCATCAAAAATGACATCCCTGCCCACAATAAATTTATCATTGGTCAAAAGATGATACCCTTTCTTTTCATCTAAATAGCCAATAATGGTGCATTTCAAACTTCTTGAATGAAGATTAGTTCTCTTTTCTTTGGGAACTAAGGCATAACAGATGGATCCAAAAACTCGAAGATGTTTAACTTTAGGTTTGAAACCAAACCAAGCTTCATAAGGGGTGATTCCTTCTAACGAAGCAGTTGGAGATCTGTTTCTTAAATAGACAGCTGTATGGATTGCTTCTGCCCAATATGTTGGACTTAACCCTTTGAAAGTTAACATGGATCTCGCCATGCCTAACAATGTGCGATTCATCCTTTCTACAACTCCATTTTGTTGTGGAGTGTAAACATTTGTAAGATGCCTTCTGATGCCATTTTCACTGCAATAAGTTTTGAATTCATTTGAATTGAATTCTCCCCCATTATCTGTTATGAGAGTACCTATATTTTCTTTGGCTTCATTTTCAACAAGTTGTCGAAAATTTTTGAATTTCTCAAATGCTTCTGACTTGTTTTTCAAAAAGTAAACCCAGGTCATTCTACTGAAATCATCAATAAATAGCAAGAAATATTTGCAACCACCTAATGAAGTTTGCAGTGGACCACACACATCACTGTGAACAAGTTGCAACAGTGTGTTTGTGCCATGTACTTGTCGGAAAACTTTCTCGACTCTGTTTTCCATAGATGCAGGCTTCACATTTAGCATTTTCTTTGTTGAAGGTCGGAAGTGCTTTAACCATCCCTTGTTTCTTCAATTGAGAAAGACTATCAAAATTCAAATGTCTATATCTTACATGCCATAATATTATAGGTGAAATTCTTGTAGTAACTGCCCCTGCAAAATCAAAATGCCTTGGAATAACTGTTCCCTTCATCCTTAACAGTTTTCTGTCTTCATATCCTATCATCATTGTTTGGAAGTTCTTTTTAACTGAATTAATCTTAACTAAGCCATATTACATAATTATTTCATGTCCTTCTTGTCGAATCATGACCAAGGACAACAAATTTTTCTTGAAGGTGGGTACATACCACACATTGGAAATCAATTTTTCTCCAATCTCAGGGAGAAAAAATTTGACTGCACCTTTTCCATAAGGCGTATGTTTTGTATCATCTGCTAGAAAGAGGGAATTAAAATGGCACTCTTGAAAACTCCAAAATAAATCTCGTCTACAGGTCATGTGCTCAGTTGCTCGTGAATCCAAAATCCAAGCATCTTCATAATCACTCTTAATATAAGAGGAAAGTTGGATTGTTGGTGAAGAAGTGAAGACATATTCTGAGTCATTATCATCTTGATCTTGATCATTTGCAAACTGTGATGAAGGCTGTTGAAACTTAGAAATTTTATTGATAGATGTGCGACAATCTGAAGCATAGTGACCAACTCTATTACATTGCCTGCAAACAATTTGACTCAAATCGGTGCCTCTTCCTTGAGACTGTCCTCTGCCTTGAAACTGTCCTCGACCTCTGCTTTTTCCTCTGCTTTGAGATTGTCCTCTCCATGGATTCTGTCCTATGCCTTGATGAGATTCTCTGTTTTGATTGTTGCCTCTACCTTGAGAATTGTTTCTTCCTGAATTGGAGCCTCTGTTGGAGTTTTTTCCTCTATGTTGATTGTGACCTTGCGCTGCTTGATTTTGATTAAAATTAGCTTTGCCTTTGTTTTTAGAATTGTCAGCTGAGGAGTTGCTAGTACTGGCGTCTGTGAGAAAAAAATCTTCACCAACTTTCTTTTTCTTCCCAAAAGTTTTATCTTGTTGAGTCAACATTTCGCAGAGCTCATCAAACTTTAGCTTTTCTAACTTTCCAGTGAGCTGTAGAGTTTCTAAAAAATGTGTGTAAGAAGAAGGAAACCCAGCAATTAAAATTGTGACCATAAAACTATCAGCAACTTCTTGAAAACCAACATTAACAATTTCCTCCTTAATATTCTTAAGTCTGGAGATGTATTCAAGAGTATCTCCATCTTCATTCAATTTTTGATGCAACAATTTTAATTGTAGGTCAAATATTTTTGATTGAGTCTGAGTATCAAACAGCTCTTTAAAAGTTCTGAAAGCAGACCAAGCATCTTTAGCATTTTCGATATGGACATACATTTCATCATTGATAGAGGATTTAATGAGAGCTAATGCTTTGGAAATTTTAACTTCCCATTTTGCTAGTGCAGCTACATCTGTAGGTTTATTTGGCTTTACATCTCCATCACAAATATCATGCCATAGTTCATTATAAATAAGAGTGCTTTCGATGAGGTGTTTCCATGTTTTGTAAGATTTTGAGCCTTCAATTTTTTTGTAATCAGAAAAGAAATTAATCAACTTAGACATTGTAGTTTTAAGACTTCACACCACAAATTAAGCTCCAAAATAATTATCAAGATGCACAACACAACAGCAACACACGACGCAAAAAATGAACTATCGGGGCTTGGCCTTGACCCTCGAATAGTCGTCAAAACAGGAGAAAATTGATTGAGTTTTGCACTTGGATCTAGTAAATTTCTCAAATATTTACAAGGCAACTTTCAAAATTTGACTTTTATAATAGTTCTTTTGCACAATTTGGTAAAAAAAAATTACCCCCCCTCAAAGTAAAATTACTTTGAGTCACACTTATCTCTCCAGAAACAAATTACAAAGCACAAATCTCCTTATTACTCCAAAATATTACAATAACCTTAAACAAGATGCCTTATCACTCCATTACAAAAACATTACTTCATTGACCCTTTACTTTTACTTAAAAACATACCTTATCACTCCATTACAAAAAAATTGACTTTGCTCCCAAAAAAAATATTACAAAAACATTAAATAAAAAATATGCCTGTTTTAGGGAGGCCTTTTACAAGACCGACAACACCCTTCACATACTCTCCCGCTCCAGCCAAGAATGTCACATACGCTCTCTTGGAGTATCCTCTGCGTAAGCCGCTTACCGCTATCACTTTACCCCCAATATTTTTTTGATCACTTCAACGGAATTGAGTTTTCCATGACTTGGTAGACTGGAATCTCCTCCTCACAGCATTACCATGGCTCTGATACCACATGAAAGTGCAGAAGTGTCCTTAGACACACAACTTTATTTATCAAGCAAAAATATTACATAGCAAATTATAGGAATTTACACACGTAAACTCACACTCTCACATTCTCTCATTACAAATTACAATGAAAATAGGAAACTAACCTATTTATAAGCTCTATTCTCTAACTTAATCTAGTTATGGATCACTTGGAAAATAAACAAGTGTCCATTTACAATAAATGAGCTTCTAACCAAACTACTAACTTTACTCGTAACTTAGAACCTAGGAAACGACTCTTTTCTAGAGTCCTAATTTTTAATAACAAATTTCTATTTCTAAATATCTCAAAGATTTATTAAATATTCTAGAATAATAATTATTAATTTAATATCTTAAATTAATAATTATTTTATTCAAACACTATAACCTATGATAAAATTTATTTTTGGATCATCTAACAATATTAAACCTAAGAGATCAATATTATAAACCCTCAAGTATATAAACCCTTAGATAAATATATAAATCATGAAATAAACATTAATATTTTGAAATGAAGGGATCAATAAACCCAAGGGATTAAATGATAAACCAAATGAATTATTAATATTAGAAATTTGAGGAACAAATAAACCAGAGCTTTTAATATTATAAACCCAAGAAATTAGTAAACCTAAGGGAAAAATATGATAAATCCGTGAGATAAATATTAATATTATAAACGAAGAAATTAATAAACCCTAAGAATTAATTTTTTAAACTGAAGAGATTAATAAAGTCTAAGAATTAATATTTTAAAATCAAAACCTAAGAAATTAATAAACCCTAAGAATCGATATTTTAAACTAAAGAGAATAATGAACCCAAGGGATTATTAATATTATAAACCAAAAAAACTAATAAACCCAGGGCTTTAATATTATAAAGCAAGGAATTGGTGAACCCAAGGGATAAATATTGAAAACCTAATGGATGAATATTAAAAATAAAACAGATTAATAAAGCCTATAAATTAATATTTTAAACACAAAGGATTGATAAAATCACATGATTATTAATATTATAAACCTAATGGAATAATATTAAAGAAAAGAGATTAATATTATAAACCAAAAGTTTATAAAAACACTTAGATAAATATTATAAACCGTAACATAAACATGGTTCACCATGCTTGATTTAAACATAGAGACAATTATTATCACAATGCGACATTGGATGAAGAATGACCATGGTCGACCATGGTTGATATTCATATTAAGACAATATTTTTCATAACATGACATTCGACCATGGAAGACCTTGATCGACTACGACTAACAATGATTAACAATGGTCGCCCATGCTTGATTTTCATATGAAGACAATGTTTTTCATAATGTGACATTGGACCATGCATTAATATTAAATTGTAGGAGTACTATTTAACTCCTAATATTGGGCTTTAATAAACCAAAGGGACTAATATTACCAACCCAAAGAAATAGAAAACTCAAGGGATCAATGTTATAAAATCAATTGATCAACAAACCTAGGGAATTATTAATATGAAAAACATAAAACATCAATAAATCCATGGGATTATAAGTATTATAAAATAAAAACATCAATAAACGCAAGGGATTATTAATATTATAAAGCCAAAAAAATAATATTATAAATACAAATTATTAATAAACCCAAGTGATTAATAGACCAAACAATTAAAATTTTAAACTCAAGACATTAATAAACCCAATGGATTATTAATATTATAAACCGAAAGAACAAATAAGCCCAAGCTTTTAATATTATAAATGCAAGGAATTGTTGAACCCAAGGGATAAATATTAAAAACCTAAGAGATTGACAACCAAAAGGGATCCATATTAGAAAAAAAAGAGATTAATAAAGTTTAGGAATTAATATTTTAAATAGAAATGAATGAGAAACTCACATGATTATTAACATTATAAACTGAAGCGATCAATCATCCTTAGGGATTTTTAATATTATAAACCCAGCGAATTATTAAAATAAAGGATCAATAAATCCAATGGATTTATATTACAAACCCAACGAAATAATAAACCCAAGGGATTAATACTAAAAAAACAAGGGTTTATAAGCCTAAGGGAATAATATTAAACCTAAGAGATTAATATTATAAACCCTTAAGCTTATAAATCCTTAGATAAGTAATATAAACCATGAAATAAATATTAATATTTTAAAGTGAAGGGATGTTATCTTGGAAGGTCTTGACCCAGGTTCGAAGTTGAGGTTAGCCAACAAAACCCTCTTACTATTGGCCCTTTTCACAATGACCTCCTTGTACAAGTTAAAGTCTCAGCCGAAGCAGTATGGGGGGGTTGCTGGAGCTAGGTTCCCACACCCTGAGAGAGAGTTAATTGATGTGGGTTCCTTTAGATCTAAAAAAACCACTAACAGACCTTTGCAACAACAACCCTAACCAGTATACCCCCACAGATGACTCTAGGTCAGATATGCAGAATTTTTTCCGCAAGTGAACATAATAAATATAAATAAGAAATAACCCTTAACACATAGTATCAGAGCCTTATACCATCATATCCATACAATAAGAAATCATATAAACCAAAACATAATTGCACAAAAGATCTATTTCCAAATAGTATAGAAATAAAAAATAAGATGCAGAAACATTCAGACAATAAACAATAGATGCATATAGAAATTAGAAATCCATAACAACATTCATTTATTCATATCAGTCCAAATTCTTCATACAAAGCTCTTTAGTAGCCTGCGGACATAGCCAACAGGGTCCACACACAGCACGACTAAGGTCTCTACGCACATAGCCAAAAAGAGCCTTCTACCCAGATAAATCCACACAAAATATGACAAAGTCTCCATATCTAACGTTCACATTCAAAATTATCCAAAAATTGTCTTCTTAGACTCGATCTAGACATCTATTTATACTATTAGCCTGTGTTACTCTATGGTCTGGAAACTGTGGTTTGTGGCCCCTTGATCTACCCTTTGACCCATTATAATTCAGGAGGGGATTTAACCCGCCCCAGAGCTCCTCCACAGGACTAATCTATTACAGAATATAGCAAAAATGGTCGGACTTAGGGAACCCCATTCCAACAAGGGATTAATAAACCAATGGGATTAAATGAAAAACCAAAGGAATTATTAATATTATAAAATTAATGAAAAAACAAACTCAAGTGATTAAAATTATAAACCCAAGAAATTAGTAAATTTAAGGGAAAATATTATAACCCTAATGGATAAATATCAATATTATAAACCAAGGAATTAATAAATATGAAAAATTACTATTTTAAACTCAAAAACCTAAGAAATTAATAAACCCTAATAATCAATATTTTAAACTCAAGAGATTAATAAACCCAAGGGATTATAAATATTATAAATTAAAATAACAAATAAATCCAAGGGTTTAATATTATAGAAAAAATGAATCGGTTAACCCGAGGGATACATATTAAAAACCTAATGGATAAATAAGGCCAAGGGATTAATACTAAAAAAAAGAGATTAATAAACACTAAGAATTAATATTTTAAAGTAAAAAACCTAACAAATTCATAAAACCTTAGAATTAATATTTTAAACTCAAGATATTAATAAACCCAAGGGATTGTTAATATTATAAACCAAAATAAGTAATAAGGAATTGGAGAAGCAAGGGATAAATATTAATATTATAAACCAACAAATTAAAAAACCCTAAGAATAAATATTTTAAACTCGAGAGATTAAAAACCCTAAGAATTAATATTTAAAACCCAAAAACCTAAGAAATTAATAATCCCTAACATTTAATATTTTAAGCTCAAGAGATTAATAAACCATAACAATTAATATTTTACACCCAAAAAACTAAGAAATTAATAAACTCGAGGGTTTAATATTATAAACAAAAGGAATTGGTGAATCCAAGCGATAAATATTAAAAACCTAAGGGGTCAATAAGGCCAAAAGATCAATACTAAAAACATAAGGGATTAATAAACCCTAATAATTAATATTTTAAATTTGAAAACCTAAGAAATTAATAAACCATAAAATCAATATTTTAAACTTAAGAGATTAATAAACCCAAGGGTTTAATATTATAAACCAAACGAATTGGTGAACCTAAGGGATATATATTAAAAACCTAATGGATCAATAAGACCAAGGGATAAATATTAAAAATAGTAGAGATTAATAAACCCTAAGAATTAATATTTTAAGCTCAAAAACCTAAGAAATTAGTAATCCCTAAGAATTACTAGTTTAAACTCAAGAGATTAATGAATCCAAGGGTTTATTTGTAATGTCCCTCAACTACCTCAAGTTTTTTTTTTTTTTTTTTCCAAATATCCCATATTACTGTCTTCAAAAGCTTACTTTCATGGTCTAGGAAATTCAATTCTGTTCCTTTAGGTACTCAGAAGACATTTGTAACTATCTCATTAATTATTCCTCAAATAAATATAATGAGTATTTGAACTTGTTCGCTTCATATATTTTCATACATTTTCATGTAATAAATATAAAGACTACCAATAGTGTATGGGACTTGTTTTTATTTTACCTTGTACCCCTCATGGTTTTAAATTCACCACTCATACATTTTCTAACTCTTGTTTAATATACTTCTCATAACACCCATCCCAACTTAGATGGTTTTCAACCCCAACCGATACACAATGTTTATGAATATATATATGTACCACCTTATAATAAAATATAAACATAACTTTTGGCTTGGTTTTATGTGTAAGTGCCGAGAGGGAAATTTCAACTTAACCTCAATCACGACATAAGTAATATGGATTTCGATGTGGATTTTATATTAATTGGAAAACACTCATATACCAAGAACTCCCTCTTGGCGTATCCCTAGTGATTCGTTTCCATACAGTTTGATGTACTCACCATGTGCGAGTGTCAATTTAGTAATAAAGTGTTGTAATTGACCCTTACAGCGTTGCCTTGGAGTGCTACATAAGTAAGATTTTGTTCTTGAGGTGGGTACGAATACTTTCCGTCCCACTCACATCATAGAAATTTAACGCGGTTGTACTGAATTCTTTTAACGTAGGGAGGCACGATGTTAACACCGTATTTCCATAGCTGTAAGTTGGTGTTTGCATTCAGTTCTTAGCCCACTCCTTTACGCCATCGATCCTCACTCGAGGCACGAGATGTGAACAAGTGGAAAGTCCAGATTTACTAGGGTTTCATGTCTCTAGATTTTTTTTTGTTTTAAACGTGAAGTTCTAATCACTGTCATTTCCTTATTCTCGTTTTTCCACTTCCATGTGTTAGTTGTCTTGTGAATCTCATGGATTCGGGAGGTTTTTTCCTCACATATTTTGTTTTAACCGCAAGAACCCTTGCTGGAGGTTTAATGGCATTAATATGCGACGATTTCTCCTCCATTGGTTCGGTAAGAATCCCCACCTATAGCTCTTTTATGCTTGTTTGCATTCGAGACTTCAAGTGCCATGTACCACTATGTAAGCTATTCAGTTTCTAGACTTACTTTCGATTCTCATGTGCATCATGACCCTAATTCATAGGTGTGAAATCGCTTCCAACCACAAGGTCTATGATAGCAACACCATGAGACATTTGCCACGGTCATGGGGACTTTTCTCCCAGGAAAGTATGGACGTCATTGGCTAACAAGTTCACCATATATTCGTTAATGGTTTCATTGGGGATTTCATGTTATATCCCCCATGCATTCTTGGTCGTTTTATTATTAATCTCTCATATTTAGTTGCCTCGGTGCTATGCTTCCAGTTAACTTGTTTAATTAGCTATGAAATCCTCAAATGATATTTGTGGTTTTACTACGAACCCAATGGTTCTTTGTTGTACTTATACTTACGACTCCATGCTTCTGCAGATAATCTTATTGACGTTTGTTGCCCCAGCTTTCTGCGAGGCATTTGATATCGATTTTCGATAGTGAATCATTTTATTTCTATCTTCTACCTTCACATTTTAACTCGTTTGTCCATTTTGAAAAACTAGGATATATTCTCGCATGTTTGTATGGCGTTTCCTGTGCTCTTTGGGGTTTCGACCACCACATACTTGGTAAGAATTTTGAGGACTAAACCCCTTATGATTCACTATCACCACGGACTTAAATTGTAACATTATATTTCATGCTATATATATATATATATATATATATAATGCAGATGTATCATTCACAAGTTCCCTTTGTTTTTATCGATGGAGAAAATGGTATTCTCAGGTACTTTTTTTCAATTTTTTTCTTTTTGTATAATTTTTTTACCATTTCGAATTAACGAATGCGTGAGGGTTTACTTGAACTAATTTTAGTTCTATATGTTGGCATTTTCAGGTAACTAACTATTGGTTGGGGTTTTCGTCGATGTTCCTCTTAATGAATTTCCCTTTCTATTAAAGGTGTTGACAGCTATTATGCTACTGTCCCAGGTTGGTTACTTCGTCATCTGGCTTGACTCCGAAAGATCGGTCCTCCGGACCTAGTCTATATGTAGCCTCAAAATTTGTAATTGAGTTTCTTGTTAAGACATATAAATTTATGTATAATATATTTTCGATCTAGATGAGATCCGGACAATGGTTACTTGACATAATAATTTTATATACAAAGATACCTGTGTAGGCATATAAGATTATTCTAGAAGTGCTGAACTTCCTAACCATTTGTTTTTGATTAATTCTGTAGACATATTAATGCTTACTTATCGATTCCGAACTTTCCCCATTTATATATGTATAGGTTGTTACCAACAAGATTTTTTATTAAACCTGTGAAATTCTTTAGCTTTGTCTATTCTCTATATTAGAACAATGACAGATTTTGTTCCCTAAAATCTTTCTTCATGGGTTATAATAATTTAGAGAAGTAGTATAGAATTTCATTCTCTATTTTTAATATAGTTACATCTCTCTCTCCCAGTAAATATCAGCTTATCATATACCGGTACAAATTTCTCTGTTCACATAGGCAGAGAGTTTCACTATATTAATTTAGTAACAGAAATTGTTAATAATTAGTTGTCAGGTGTCCAGTTAATAGTTGTTTCCTCCCTATATGTATAGAATTATGCTTCTAATTTATGTCTCTCTTCTTAAGTATATTCATGTATAATCTAATTTTTCAAGATACTTTTGTGGAGTAATAAAGAATCCCTCCTTTCCCAGTTTATTCCAAATTCCCAGAGCATTTTAATCAAAAGTAATCTTGTGATGAGCAATCATATATTCTTTAGCAGAATCTTTTTCTCACATGATTGTAGTTAATTTGTATGTCTATATACTTATGACTTTGATTAACATTTTTCAGGGAATACGAGTTATACAAATTCTCATAGATGCGAATATTTGTGAATAACTGAGACAGATTATAATAACTTGCACTCATTCCATTCAACTTTTAGTTACTTTATGATGAGTCAGTTTATATGTTACAGAAGCAGATTAAGGTTACACTTTATTTATTCTAGGGAATTTATTTTATTATTTAGGGAATTATATTAATATCTCCAAATTTAAACCAGATTATGGTTTAGAGATTCTGACTGATAGGGTTCCCTAGAATTTATTCCTACTAAAATACAGAAACTTAGAAGAGTGATTTCTTCTAATTAATTCTGTTAAAAGTAAGGAATTTCACCTTTAGAAATATGATTTAAAATAACATCTCTAACAAAGGAACAATCTTACATAATAGCATGCATTTTAACCATTCATGCAATTTATGAACATACCGCTTCTGCAAATGACCAATCCTCCCAACCTTAGTGTCCTTTTGACTACAGAACTCACCCCCGAGCTGAGATCTTCTCATTAGAGCAGACCAACCCCAATCTGTTCTGGAGTAGCTTATTTAAGCTTATGCTCTCCCCAAAGTATGTTTCTAATTCTGCGTCCAGAATTACAGGATGCTTTTCTTCCTGTTTGCCTAGGCTTTCCTTATTTAGGGACTATAAAGCTGCTTTCTACTTTTACAGATTTTTACCTCTTCCCAACTACTCTCCACATCAATGGGGAAATTTAGATTTTTCCTCAAAAATACAAATTAGAAATAAATTCTTTCAAGGCTTTTTGAAATATTTTTGGGGAAAGTCTTAGCCTCTTTCCATACCTCATGGATTTGGCAAGTGATCTCAAAAATATCATTTGGTCAACATGCACAGTAATATTGTATTTTTTTTTTCATAAGTAAATAATTAATTACATTCACACAATAATTATCCATTGGGGTCCACTCCCATTTGGACTAAAGTTCAAATGTCTAATTTGAAAACATAAAACTAGGGGTGTTACATATTCCCCCTCTGAAAACAAACACCATTCTTGTTGTTAACAACTAACTATTAGAGTTCATTTTGAAAATAGATATGGATAGTTTTCCATCATCTCAGCTTCTCTTTCCCACTTAGCTTCTTCAGTAGTAAAGTGCTTCCATTGCACCTTTACTCTTGCTACTGTTCAGTTTCTCAATTCAATTTCTTCCTGCTCCAATATTTGAAGTGGCTCTGGAAGGAACTCCCCTTCTGGTTCCACTTGTATCACATTCCAATCAACAATGTGAGAAGCATCATGTACATATGTTTTTAATAATGAAACATGAAACACATCATGAACTTTAACATGGGGTAGTAAGGCTAGCTTATAAGTTACTCGTCCCACCCTTGGTAACACCTCAAAAGGCCCACAATATCTAGGAGCCAATTTTGCACAACTTCCAGCATAAAGTGTGCTCTTTTTGGGTTTAATACACAGATACACATAATCACCCACTTTGAATTCTCAATGCACTCTCTTCTTATCAGCATAGCTTTTCTGTCGATCATGTGTTGTCTTTATGTTTCTCTGTATTTGTTTGACAATCATTTCTATTTCTTGTAGAGTGTCTGGCCCCAATACTATCTTATCTTTACGTTGGCTCCAACTTAAAGGAGTTCAACACTTTCTTCCATAGAGTGCTTAAAATGGAATCATTTTGATGGAGGATTGATAACTTTTGTTGTAAGAAAATTCGACTAAATGAAAGTAGTCTTCCCATTTTGATGACCTATCCATCACATACATTCTCAGCATATCCTCCAAATTCTGATCTATCCTTTCTGTTTGACCATCTGCTTGAGGGTGATAAGCAGTACTAAAATTCAATTTAGTGCCCATGCCCCCAAACAGACCTTTCCAGAAAGCTACTGTGAACTTAGCATCGCTATCTGAAACAATCATCTTTGGGACCCCATTTAGCCTTACTATTTCTTTTAGGAACACATTTGCTACTTGGGATGTCCCAGAAGTAGATTTTACAGGTACGAAGTGTGAAGCATTTGTTAAAGAGTCTACCATTACCATCACTGAGTCATGCTGGTACTTTGTTTTGGGTAACCCGGTTATGAAATCTATAGAAACAGTGTCCCATTTCCACTCTGTAATTGGCAAGGGATTTAAAATACCAGCTGGATGTTGATGCTCAACTTTAACTAGCTGACATTCCATGCATCTAGCTAAATAGTCTGCTACATCCTTTTTCATTCCTAGACAAAAAAAATTCTTTTTCAAAGCTGTTAGCATTTTCTGATATCAGGATGTCCTGAATATGGTTGTTTATGATATTCATCTAGGATCTCCTCTTTCAAAGACTTTACATTGGAAATATACAATCTGTTTTTATAGCAGATCACCCCTTTCTAGTTTTGGATGTATTCAACCATTTCTTTCTTCATCATTTTCACTTGTAGATTCTCATAGTTTGGATCTTGATCTGCTACCTTTTTAACTAGTTCTTTTAAATCAAAACTACCACTACTCCCAATGTTGTTTATGTTTTGGCAAGCATTTCTGCTTAGCGCATCAGTAATTTTGTTTTCTTTCCCTTTGATATGTTTTATGTCCATATCAAATTCACTTAGAAAAGACAACGATCTGGCTTGTCGAGCATTCAAATCTGTTTACGAAAAGAAATACTTAAGATTAATATGATCTGTCATCAATGTAAATTTTTTTCCAAGAAGATATTGTCGCCACATCTTCAAGGAATGAATTACAGCAACCAATTCCAAATCATACACACTATAATTTTGTTCATGTTTCCAAATTTTTCTAGACTCATATGCAATAACATAATTTTCTTGCAATAGAACTCCTCCCAATCCCTCTCTACATGCATCCATACACACAACAAACTCTTTGTCAGGATCTACAATTTTCAGTATAGGGGCTGTAGTAAGTCTTAATTCTAGTTGTTCAAAACTGTTTTGGCATATAACTGGTTTTCCCTTAAACTCTGCAAAACTATCCTTAAGTGTTCTTGGTGCTCTTCCTCACTTTTTGAATAGACCAGAATATCGTCTATGAACACTAGTACGAATTTATCTAAGTACTTGTTCAAAACACTTTTCATTAAGCACATAAAAGTGGGAGGGTCATTTTTCCAACCAAAAGGTAGGACTACAAATTTGTAGTGACCATACCTGGTTTGAAAAGCTGTTTTACTAATATCTTCCTCCTTAATTCTGAGTTGGTGATAACCAGTCATCAGATCAATCTTAGAAAATACTGAAGCCCCTCTCACCTGATCAAAAAGGTCATCTATTCTGGGCAATGGATACATGTTTTTGATTGTCAACTTATTTAGTTGATGGTAGTGAATGCAAATTCTAAAGGTTCCATCCTTATTTTTCACGAACAGCACCGGTGCTCCCCAAGGAGATACACTCGGTCTGATGTAACCTTTATCCAGCAATTCTTGTAATTGCATTTTTAATTCCATGAGTTCAGGAGGGCTCATCCGGTAAGGGGCTCTGGAAATGGGTGTTTCTCCAGACACCAAATCGATGGAAAAGTCAATCTCTTTTTGGGGGGAAGATGAGGAATATTTGCTGGAAAAAATTCCTTAAATTCTCTTACCACTGACAATGTGTTTAGCAGGTTTTCTTCACGTTGTTGTCCTAATTCTTCAAAATGTACAACGTATACCTGATATCCTTTTCTAGCTGTTCTTTTTAATTGCATATTTGATATTTGTCTTACAGAGATTGGTTTTGGTTTTCCTTTGAGTATAAAGTGTCTCCCCTCCTCATCTATGTAATGTAGAGTTTTGTCCCAACAGTTCATCATAACCTTTCTCTTTTCTAACCAGTCCATTCCTATCAGCAAATCATATGAGCCTAAGGGAAGAATGTTTAAATTTACTTCTGTCTGAAAATCATTTAATTTAATTGTTGTTTGAGGTAACTTATGAGTTACTTTCCGCTTGGTGCCAGTGGCTAACTGGACCGACCAAGACTGCTTAAATTTTTTAGTTTTGAGATTGCATTTTTCTACAACTTGTGGACTAATGTAACTCAAAGAAGCACCCAGATCAATTAAAACTATAACAGATTGGTCAGCAATCTTACCTTCCATTTCGACCATAGTAGACTGGTGTTCTGCTTGTGGGTTCTCCAAAGCTGCACTGATAGTGGGTATATTCCTTGCTATATCATTCACTGTGGTAGCTTCTCTATCTGTCATAATCATCTGACTATCTCGGTGCAGACAATCCCTCAACAAATTAGGTTCTCTACACCCCCAACATTTCAACGGCTCCCACATTTTAACTATTCCTTCCTTCTTATTATATCCATCTATTTGTTTTGAACCAACTTGGGATTGAGCAGTTTGAATTTCCTTTGGTTTGTTAAATTTCTTCTGCTGATGATCCCTACCAAATTTCTTCAAGTAAGCTAGTTTCTGTTTCTTTCCTTTGATTTCACCATTGTTTATCCAGCTTTTTCCATGTTCACTCTTTCCTTTAAATTTCTAGTAGCATAATCTAGCTTTCCTCACCGCTTCGTCCATAGTTTTTGGATTATCGAACTCTATTTTCTCCTTGTACACAGTTGGCAAATAGTTCAAAAACCTTTGTACCTTTTCCTTCTCTTCATGAATATAAGGAACATACCTTAAAAGATTTGTAAACTTCGTGAAAAACACATCTATGGTGAGCTATTCCAATCTGAGTTCGTGGAACTCCTTTGCTTTATCATCATAATAGCGTTCGTTCAAATAGTGGTTTCTAAACTTGACTTGGAAATCTTCCCAGGTCACTGTTTTTTGATCAATGGCATGAACCATTTTTGTCTCCTCCCACCACAAGGTAGCCTTACCTTGTATATGGTAGATAGCTAATCTAGCCTTCAGATTTCTTTCATATTCATAGACCTAAAAATACTTAATCATATTCAAAAGCCATGCCTCAGCATCTTCCTCCTTCTCCCCATCATAGGAGGGAGGTTTAATTTTTTGGAATTCAACTTATAATTCCTTCTTCTGTTTAGACTGATGTCTAGTAGTATCATCTTCCTTAGAATCATCTGAGAACTTTCCTTTCCTCTTCTTTCTGGAACTTTCACCTTCCTGGCTGTTCCGTGAGGTCAGTTCTCTTATCAACTTTTCCTGTTCTTCACTGGCTAATGACAACCTCTCATTCCGGCTTCTTAGCTCAGCCATGTCTCGTTGCAACCTGTGCAACATAGCCATCAAAGGAGCGTTGGGATCTAGCACGTTATCTCCATCACCCATATCAACATAAATTTCATCTCCTTCACCCATTGATTTTTCAGTTCCAGTACCATTGTACACTAAAAAAAACAACATTAGTAACAATTTTTCTTTTTTCAAAAAAAAATATAATTTATACAGTGAGCACAAAAACAACCCATTTTTTCTAACATGAGCTCTGATAACATTTGTAATGTCCCTCAACTACCTCAAGTTTTTTTTTTTTTTTCCAACTATCCCATCTTACTGTCTTCCAAAGCTTATTTTCATGGTCTAGGAAATTTAATTCTATTCCTTTAGGTACTCAGAAGACATTTGTAACTATCTCATTAATTATTCCTCAAATAAATATAATGAGTATTTTAACTTGTTCATTTCATATATTTTCATACATTTGCATGTAATAAATATAAAGACTGCCAATAGTGTATGGGACTTGTTTTTATTTTACCTTGTACCCCTCATGGTTTTAAATTCACTACTCATACATTTTCTAACTCTTGTTTAATATACTTCTCATAACACCCATCCAAACTTACATGGTTTTCAACACAAATCGATACACAATGTTTATGAATATATATATGTACCAACTTATAATAGAATATAAAAATAACTTTTGGCTTGGTTTTATGCATAAGTGCCAAGAGGGAAATTTCAAATTAACCTCAATCATGACATAAGTAATAGGGATTTCGATGTGGATTTTATATTAATTGACAAACGCTCATATACCAAGAACTCCCTCTTGGCATATCCCTAGTGATTCGTTTCCATACAGTTTGATCTACTCACCATCTGTGAGCGTCGTTTTAGTAATAACATGTTGTACATCGACCCTTACAACGTTGCCTTGGAGTGCTACATAAGTAAGGTTTTATTCTTGAGGTGGGTAGGAATACTTTTCATCCCACTCACATCACGGAAATTTAACGCGGTTGTACTGAACTCATTTAACATAGGGAGGCACAATGTTGACACCATATTTCCACAGTTGTAAGTTGGTGTTTGCATTCAATTCCTAGCCTACTCCTTTACGCCTTCGATCCTCACTCGAGGCACGAGATGTGAACAAGTGGAAAGTCCAGATTTACTAGGGTTTCATGTCTCTGGATTAATTTTTTTTTAAACGTGAAGTTCTAATCACTATCATTTATTTATTTTCATTTTTCCATTTTTCTTGTGTTCATTGTCTTGTGAATCTCATGGATTTGGGAGGTTTTTTACTCGCATACTTTTTTTTAACCACAGGAACCCTTGCTGGAGGTTTAATGGCATTCATATGTGACGATTTCTCCTCCATTAGTTCTGTAAGAATCCTTACCTATAGCTCTTCTATGCTCGTTTGCATTTGGTACTTCAAGTGCCATGTATCACTATGTAAGCTATTCATTTTCTAAACTTGCTTTCAATTCTCATGTGTATCATGACCCTAATTCAAAGGTGTGAAATCATTTCCAGCCATGAGGTCTATGATAGCAACGCCATGAGACATTTGTCACGGTCATGGGGACGTTTCTCCGAGTATGTATGGACGTCATTGGCTAACAAGTTCACCATATATTCATTAATGGTTTCACTGGGGATTTCGTGTTATCTGCCTCACGCATTCTTGGTTGTTTTATTGTTATCTCTCATATTTAGTTGCCTCAGCGCTATGCTACCAGTTAACTTGTTTAATTAGCTATGAAATCCTCAAATGATATTTGTGGTTTTACTACGAACCGAATGGTTCTCTGTTGTAATATATTTGTTGTACTTATACTTATGACTCCATGCTTTTGCAGATAATTTTATTGATTTTTGTTGCCCCAGCTTTCTGCGAGGCATTTGATATCAATTTTTGATAGTGAATCGTTTTAGCTCTGTATTCTCCCTTTGCGTTTTAACTCGTTTGTCCATTTTGAAAAACTAGGATATATTATCCCCTATTCGTATGGATTTTCCAATGCTCTTTGGGGTTTTGACCACCACATACTTGGTAAGAATTTTGAGGACTGAACCCCTTATAATTCACTATCACCACAACCTTAAATTGTAACATTATATTTCGTCCTATATATATATATATATATATATATATATATATATATATATATATATAATAGGTCATGTATCATTCACTCTAAGGTACTCTTTTTTGATTTTTTTCTTTTTTTATAATTTTTTTACCATTTTGAATTAACGAATGCCTGAGGGTTTACTTGAAGTAATTTTAGTTCTATATTTTGTCATTTTTAGGTAACGAACTATTGCTTGGGGTTTTCGTTGATGTTCCTCTTAACACATTTCCCTTTCTATTAAAGGTGTTGACAACTATTTTTCTACTTTCCTAGGTCGGTTACTTCATCATATGTCTTGACTCCAAAAGATCAGTCCTCCAGACCTATTCTATATGTAGCCTCAAAATTTCTAATTGAGTTTCTTGTTAAGACATATAAATTTTTGTATAATATACTTTGGATCGAGATGAGATCTGGACATTGGTTACTTGACATAATAATTTTATATACAAAGATACCTGTGTAGGCATATAAGATTATTCTGGAAGTATTGAACTTTCTAACCATTTGTTTTTTATTAATTATGTAGATATATTAATGCTTACTTATCAATTCCGAACTTTCCCCATTTATATATGTATAGGCTGTTACCAACAGAAGTTTTTATTAAACCTGTGAAATTCTTTAGCTTTGTCTATTCTCTATATTAGAACAATGACAGATTTTGTTCCATAAAATCTTTCTCCATGGGTTAAAATAATTTAGAGAAGTAGTATAGAATTTCATTCTCTATTTTTAATATAGTTACGTCTCTTTCTCCCAGTAAATATCAACTTATCATATACCAGTACAAATTTCTCTGTTCACATAGGAGAGAGTTTCACTTTATTAATTTAGTAACAGAAATTGTTAATAATTAGTTGTCAGGTATCCAGTTAATACTTGTTTCCTCCCTATATGTATAGAATTATGCTTCTGATTTCTATCTCTCTTCTTAAGTATATTCATGTATAATCTAATTCTTCAAGATACTTTTGTGGAGTAATAAAGATTCCCTCCTTTACCAGTTTATTACAAATTCTTAGAGCATTTTAATCAAAAGTAATCTTGTGATGAGAAATCATATATTCTTTTGCAGAATATTTTTTCTCACATGATTGTAGTTAATTTGTATGTCTATATAGTTGTGAATTTGATTAACGTTATTCAGGGAATAAGAGTTATACACATTGTCATACATGCGAATATTTGTGAATAACCGAGATAAATTCTAATAATTCCCACTCATTCCATCCAACTTTTAGTTACTTTCTGATGAGTCAATTTATATGTTACATAAGCAGATTAAAGTTACACTTTATTTATTCCAGGGAATTTGTTTTAATATTTATGGAATTATATTAATATCTCATGATTTATACCAGATTATGGTTTAGAGATTCTGGGTGATAGGGTTCCCTAGAATTTATTCCTACTACAATACAAAAACTTAGAAGAGTGATTTATTTTAATTAATTATGTTAAAATTAAGGAATTTCACCTTCAGAAATATGATTTAAAATAACATCTCAAGCGAAGGAACAATATTACACAATAACATGCATTTTAACCATTCACACAATTTATGAACATACCACTTCTGTAGATGACCAATCCTCGCAACCTTATTGTCCTTCTATCTCCAGAACTCACCCCCGAGCTGAGATCTTCTCCTCAGAACAGACCAACCCCAATCTATTCTGGAGTAGCTTATATAAGCGTATGCTCTCTCCAAAGACTGTTTCTAATTTTGCATCCAGAATTACAACATGCTTTTCTTCCTGTTTTCCTAAGCTTCCCTTATTTAGGGAGTTTAAAGTTGCTTTCTACTTTTCCAGCTTTTTACCTCTTCCCAACTACTCTCCACATCATTGGAGAAATTTAGATTTTTCCTTAAAAATCTAAATTAGAAATAAATTCTTTCAAGAATTTTTGAAAGATTTTTGGGGAGAGTCTTAGCCTCTTTCCATACCTCATGGATTTGGCAAGTGATCTCAAAAATATTATTTGGTCAACATGCACAGAAATATTGTATTTTTTTTTCATAATTAAATAATTAATTACATTCACACAATAATTATCCATTGGGTTCCACTCCCCTTTGGACTGAAGTTCAAATGTCTAATTTGAAAACATAAAACTAGGGGTGTTACATTATTAATATTATAAACCAAAAGAACTAGTAAACCCAAGGGTTTAATATTATAAATCAAAGGAATCGGTGAACCCAAGGATAAATATTAAAAACCTAAGCAATCAATAAGGCCAACAGATCAATATTGAAAATACAATTTATTAATAAACCCTAAGAAATAATATTTTACACTAAAAAATCAAAGAAATTAATAAACCCTAAGAATTAATATTTTACACTCAAGATATTAAAAAACCCAAGGGATTATTAATGTTATAAACAAAAATAACTAATAACACCAACTGTTTAATATATAAACCAAAGGAATTATTAAAATTATAAAGTTAAGGAACAAATAAATATTAGTGTTTAATATTATAAACCCAAGAAATTAGTAAACCCAACGGAAAAATATTATAAACCTGAGGAATAAATATTAGTATTATAAACCAAGAAATTAATAAACCCTAAGAATTCATATTTTAAACCCAATATATTAATACGCCCTAAGGATTAATAGTTTAAACCCCAAACCGAAGAATTGAATAAACCATAAGAATTAATATTTTTAACTGAAGAGATTAATAGACCGAAGGGATTATTAATAATATAAACCAAAAGAACCAATAAACCCAAGGGTTTAATATTATAAACCAAAGGAATTGGTGAACCCAAGGGAAAAATATTAAAAACCTAAGATATCAATAAGGCCAATGGATCAATATTAAAAACACAAGAGATTAACAAAATCTAAGAATAAATATTTTAGACTAAAAAACCAAAGAAATTCATAAACTATAAGAATATATATTTTAAAACCAGAAGACTAATAAACCCAATGGATTATTTATATTATAAACTTAAAGAACTAATAAACCCAAGGATTTAATATTATAAACCAAAGAAATTTTTGAATCCAACGGATAAATATTAAAAACCCAAGGGATCAATAAGCCCAAGGGATCAATATTAAAAATAAAAGAGATTAATAAACCATAAGAAATAGTATTTTAAACTCAAAAACATAAGAAATTAATAAACCCTAAGAATTAATATTTGAAACTCAAGAGATTAATAAAGCCAAGGGATTATTAATAATACAAAACAAAAGAACTAATAAATCCAAGGGTCTAATATTATAAACCAAAAGAATTGGTGAACCCAAGGGAAATATATTGAAAAAATAAGGGTAAGGGATCAATATTAAAAAACAAGAGATTAATAAACCCTAATAAATTGTACTTTAAACTAAAAAACCTAAGAAATTAATAAACCTTAAAAATTAATATTTTAAACTCAAAAGGTTAATAAACCCAACGGATTATTAATATTGTAAACGAAAAGAAATAATAAACCCAAGGGTTTATGTAATATCCCTATTTTCAGCATTCTATAAATGGGTAATAAACATAAAGGTTGGGGGAACCTAAGAAATAAATTATGTATTTATATATTAATTGTAGAAATTAATATATAAATATGTCGAAATTTTATCAGTATATAAAGAGAGAGTAAATTGAGACTAGGGAGTCAAATCCATGAAGATGGACTATATTCCTAACACATTCCCAAAATTCTTCAGAAATCCTTGGAGAAAAATGAAATAAAATTTAAAATTATCAGATAGGAGAAAATAATCTAATAAAATACTAGTACAGTGGAAATTTAATAAGAATAGGTGAGAATACAACTATAAAGAGGAAAAGTTAGTGTTAAAATGAGCTTTTGTGGAAAAAACAAAAGCTAAGCCTAGGCTAAGGGAAACAACATCTCAAAATAACTGGTCACGGTTATGGAAATATGCTGAGGGAAAGAAAGCTTAAATAAGTTATTCCTAGTATGACAAAGGGGTTGTCTACTCTAAGGAAGAATTGGTCTCTCCTCGGGAGAGAGTTGCGGAATAAGCTCAAGGTTGGGAGGAAAATAGTCTTTATAACATTGGTATGCACATTCTATGAATTTTTTATGTTTTTATACTGTTGTTAATATGTATCTAGTTCTGATGTGGAAATTAGATAAACTATGATGTTATAAATTATGACTTGAATTTATGTAAATTAAATTATAGAAATTATGTGTATTGTATAGTGTTTAGTTCAAAAAATTTAAGCATCATATGTATTTGCCAAAGATTAACTATAGAGAAATACAACTAATATTTATGTGTTGTTACATAGGCTTAATTCAAGTTAGGGAAAAACAAACAAAATCTATAAACCCTTTGTAAGGGTATAAATCTGTTGTTTTAGTCCAACAAACTATCTCAAATTTCATTGAGAAATTTATAGTATATGTACTATGAAACTAAACATAATTCAGCTATAGTAATAACAGAAGATCTGAACTAGAAATAAAATTCTAAACATAATATATTTTAGATATACAATATGAATAGTAATACATATCTGAATGAAGAATATACAATTCAGATTTAAATTAGAAACATAAATATAGATAGGTTGTCATATAGAAATTATTGTATAATTCTGTCGATATTAATATTGAGTCACACATTTATAAACGTGTAATGTAGAAAAAGGTATTAAAATACATAATTACATGTATCAGTCCTTTTCAATAAAATCCTCTAGTGGAGATGAGGATCAAATATTTTTATCAAACTTCCAAAGATAATTCTATTATACAACATTTTAGTTACAATTTAATCTAAGTCATCAATCATAATTCAAAATACAATGTATGAAGATGAATTATCTAGAATGGACAAAATGGTGGAAGAGCCTTCATTTCTCAGATGACCGACCTAAAAATGGTGAAATTAAATTAATTGATTGCAAAGAATTGTATCATAGAGTGAAATTAATGGGACAAACATGATACAAACATAGAGATCAAAGTTATAAAAATAAACTGATGAAAACGAAAAGGAAAAACATAGAAATTGTACTGGTAATAATAATACCTACGAAATTATCTTCAAGGTGGAAGTTCTCTTTGCGTACATACAATAAAAAGAACTATAAGTAGAAGAAGATAAAAATAACATAGTTAATTATGTGACACTAATTAATGCAAAATTAAGAAAAATCGATACTGACCTGAGGGAAGAGGTGTACTGAAGAGGATCAATATTATACATAGCTATGGAAGAATATGAGAATATGGAAAAGATATTTCCAGATTATTCCAAAAAGAAAATTATTATAAACTAAGTTCATAATTAAATTCTCCAAGAATTAGTTCAATTTCAATTACTCTAAATTCGCTGAGTATGATGATATAAATAAAGTGCTAAAATAAATAAGAATTAACTTTAGAAGTAGAAATATATTATTATAATTAAAATGGTATGACACAGAGTTAATCTGAATATTAGTAAACCATTATAAATTTTGTATATACAGACAGTAACCCATATAATTGTATCAATTCTCTTTTATGCAGAGGAAATAAAAGAGTAATTATATTATATCATAAACAACCGAAATGTTACATATAACATTTAAAAATAAAAGGGACATGGAGATGTTAAGAAGAATATAAAGTGAGCGAAAAACCCAATTGAGGATCAAATAGTATGTAAGATAATTACATAGTCTATGAAAGACCAAAAGGAAATGAAATTTCATTAAAACAAAATCAAAAATTTATTTTTAGAGATTCTGAATTTATATCTAGGTCAAAAGTTAAAACATTCAGAAATCAATTGAGGTAAATGATATAATGATACTCGATTAATAAATGTATCTTATGTATTCGGAATAATAATTGAGAAATAAAAAACTGAGTGCAATTGCAGGGACAAAACAACTTACCATTTCAAAGAGTGTAGGGAAATCCTGGTGGAGAAAGGATGAGAGAATTTTGCCCTAAATACGAAAACGCACTACTCTTCCATACTATTAAAAATTGAACATATCCAAACAAAACTAAATTGATAAAGTTTGAAATTAGAAACTATATAATAGAGGCATGTAAATTTACAATTACCCTGAAGAAAAATTTGTACAAAACTGTCCTAGCTAAAAATAAAAAAGGAATAAAAAATATGGGACATCGTAAATCATTAAAATGTGACTACAAAATTGAAAAAGATATTATGTGAAAAACCTAGAATCTCAAATTCGAGGGGAAATCCCAATTCCGCCAAGACAAGAAAATGCATCGTAATTACACAGGAAAAATAATGTGATTAGAGTTTGAACAACATGAGAATACTTAGTTTGACTTAGAAAATTTCCATAATAATTCCAGTTAGAAGGAAATGATAAATTCTGTAGTCGATGTAAAATAGAAGCATGATGAGAAAACACATCTAATGGAAAACTCTTGGAGTTAAATATCAAAAAGACGAATAAAAAATTTAGTATGAAAACTAAAATGTCCTCAGATAAATGTGTAATAACAATTTTACAGTCTGGAAAGGAAATGTACAAATTATAAAAAATTTAAAGTATGAAATCATACAAGAAAATGAGCAATGAGAAATGAAATCTTAGAGTTTTCGAAGTTCTGGAAAAATTAGAACGAAAATCCAGCCATACGCATTATGATTACATATTTCTAGGAAAGGTTTAAATAGACAAAACAAAAACCCATTACAAAAGTTAATCACATCTTCCTCCTGACCATAGGTAATTAGCTGAGGACGAAAGGGATGTCAAAATATTACAACCCTAAAACTAATTATGTCACAAAGAATTGTAATAAAACATAAAAATTTTGAACAGAACTGAATTTATTAATGGAGAGATAACACTCTACGTAAATTTCCATTAACACAAGGAGATTACAAACAAAGGCTCCTTATCTATAACGAAAATTAAAAATGTTGGTTTGAGAGAAAAATTTCAAAATTCATCTTCCGCTGATGCTGCATAGAATGAGAGGTACAAGATAAATAATTTTGCAGAATTATGTGTTGCAAATCCATAATAATTTTTCACAAAGATGCAGAGAAAATCCCTCATTGTGCACTGACTTTCCAATGCGGAATCGTGTCCAAATGACAAACCAATTTAATGGTGAAAACCCTAAGGTAGGTCATTTAATGAGTGGAGGGTTCTCGTAAGATCTTCACTGTCCATCACCACCATAGAGGTGTCTTCGCAAGGATAAAAGCCATGTGACATGTAGGTGTAACATACCCGCAATAAAAGGGTATTAAAACAAAATGATATGGCGCAGAGGGTGAGTAAATAGGGTATGGATACAATCCAATCACTCATAACTCGAGCTATCTATATTAGGAAAATGAACTAAAAAAAATATGAAATTATAATAATTCAAATTGAAAATAAGACTCGATTACAATCATATCAAATATGTTAAATAAATGTTGTCGGAACCTTATAATAAGATTCATTGATATATATGACTTTAACCTTTCGTTGGGTTATATTTATTGTTGGCTATTATCTATTCAATGAATAATCATGAGGTAGGAAAATATATAATAAATTTTTATACCACTAACGTATAATAAAACATGGTAGGATGAGATTTAGTATTAGAATAATACTAATAATGTGTTAAGCAAAGTTACGTTGGGTAATATGTAAAAAGGGCATAATATTTTAACCAAAATCTAAAGGCTATAGGAGTTGGGTTATGAAATATATTAAATTTATAAGTAGTTCATTAAAGGTAAAAGCATATGACTTATAGCCCTCCTATAGCAAAGTAAATAAAAATATATGTTAGAGTCAATGTGGGGAAAGGCTAAAGGTTATAAAAATTCACCATTAAATGAAATGATGTATAGGTAAGGCTTTATAAATTATAAAGTATGGAACAAGATTTCACTATAGTATTGAAATGATACTATAGTCTTGTTAATTTAAACCGAAAAAGCATATAGATTAAAGTGTGACTAAGGGTTCCATAATGAATTCCTTTCATATTATTAAGTTATATATTTATGAAAAATAACGTTGCTTTAGTTTAACTAAATACATGTTGAGGGACATGTTATATAATACTCCAATGGTAAATTATTACACGATGAAGGGGAAAAATAATAAAAAGGAGTTGGAATTAGGATGAAATACTTATGACCAATATGTATAAATATCCAACTAATGGAATTCCTTGTAGTGAAAAATAAGTATGGTCATTATAAATTTATTTTAAAGAGGTAGTTGGATAAATCTACCTAAAGAATAAACTTTAAGGCAGGAAAAATATACGTCAAGATAGAATTTGAGGATTGAAAAATAAAACAAAGGAAAACTTTGAGTTTGCATAATAATTGTCAAAGGTAATAAATGACAAGGATGTCAGAATAAAAAAATGAGAGTTACAAATGGTATTGAGATCCCATGTTAAAACTCAAGGATTATGGGTAGCAACATAGGGAAATTTTGTCTGTTGTCAAAATAGTTTTAAAAATATTATTTATGATTATTAATTGACATCTGTGTAGCAGAAATTAGTGTAGAAAAATTACATCTCCTGTCATGATTGAAAGAGAAAAGGTGTAAGTAGAACAGGGAAGGGGAGGGGCCGTACCAAATCCAAATGATCAAATGTTAAAAATTATGCTAAAATAAAACAAGTTCAGCTAATGACTAGAAATGAATGGTTGCAACATTATTGAGAAAAAGATGTTGGTAAAGAAATTACTTCCAATTACAGTTTACAAATGAAAAAAAAACCCAACTCAGTGAGGTTTGAGAGGGGGGAAGAATTTGCTTAAAGAGAAAAAGACAAGGGAGTTGTAGGGAGAGTTATGAAATTAAATTAATTCTTTAGTCCTTATATATGAGAAGAAAAGGGATGCAGAACCTGGCTCCTAAACATGGTAAAATACTTCCATGTATATGAATACGAAATAAATCTGAAATTAAGATTTATGGGTTACCAGTGGCAAGGCCAAAGTACAGTGAATTTTGAACTGTGTAATCAACACCTAAAAAGACAAAATTGAAATTAAAAATTATAACAATATGAAAGTTCTTGTTTGAAAAATATGATTGTGTTACGACTCATAAAAAGACAGGATGAATGAGCTGAAGAACTAGCAGAAACAAGAGATAGCAAGAACAAAAGGAATCGAAGACAGACAAATCGAATAGGAGTCAGGTACAAATTATGACCAATTTGTATCTGTTTTATTTGATTTAGTATAAAACTTAAGTGATATGAGCCTTAAGACAGTGGAAAAAGGTAGTTTGAAAACTAGAAAAATGTCAATACTTGTGACTAGTACAGTAAATTTCAGAAACAAAGAAGACAATGCTTTAATTAGCTACTTGGTACTTAGGCGATGCAATATCTGGCGTTCACAGAAGGGATAAATTTCAAAACAATATTTTAATATTATTTTATTAAAAAATATTTAATGAAATGATCACTATAAGAAATATGGATTTAAGTTGGCTTGATGGGATGTATTAGATAAGTTGGTTGGCTGAGATGAGTTGTCTTAGCAAAACACCAAGGAATTAAAGTTTCCTTTATCATATTTACTGGTTTATAAGAATGAGTGTTTGAATTTTTTTGTGTGTTCATAGTTTTTTTTTTATTATTTTGGTATAAATGTTTTTTTTATTTGTCATTATTTCGTTATAAATGTTTATTGTTATTGATAATATTAAATTTGTGGTTATTAACAATATATTATTAATAAAAAGATTTATTATAATATAGTTAGTATCATATTTACAAAGAATAAATTATATATAATAAGAATTGAGGATTAAATTATATATTTTTTGGAATTTTGTTGTTATATTTAAATATAATGGATGAAAAAAATAAATATTAGAAATCTAATTGGTGAAATAATTAAAGAAAAGATGTTGAAAATAATTAAATTATAAAATTTGGGAAAATTATATATAATGAATTTTATGTAATTTTTTTTTCTTTTAATGATTTATCTATTAATTTTATTCTAGGATGATGTTCATTCATTTGAATATATCTATTTCTTTTATTAGAAAATGATTAAATAAATCACAATATAGAAAATGTTTGTAGTATTTTTTTTCAACTATTGATTTTTTTTGGTTTTGAGTTCACTAGGGTAGCTCAATTGGTAGTTTCACTCACCGTGTTATGAAGTTATTTGTAAACCATAAGATTCAAGGTTCAAATTTCTAGTGAGTCAAGCCATATTTATATAATAAATGAATTTTATACATCTATATGTGTAACATCTTGAGTGAAAAGTAAAAAGCTAATTTAATTTTACCACAGTAATGCAAAGTAAATAGTTTATTTACTTCTTCTACAGTAATTCAGAATTTAATATTTAAAGTTATTGGGCAACAGGGGAGGAGAGAGGAAAATACGACTCTAACACAAAAGGTATTCTTGAGTTGGTTGGCTAGTGGAAACCTTATTCTTGAGTTATTTTGAGTTTATTTATTTATTTCCACTTAAGAGAAGTTATAGATAGTTAGAGACATTTACTCCCATCCACTAGAAATAAAAAATCTCAAATTGGAGAAAACAAAGTCAAAGGGGAGGAGAGAGGAAAATCCATCAAGACGGCCTAGTTGGGGAAGGGGAGGACACTGAAAGAGAAGTTATTCTTGAGCTGGTTGGCCAATGGAAACCTGAATCAAATTTTGAGTCCGTAAGGAAGTTGTGACAACTAGCTTAAGTGAAAAATAATTTGTCATGTTTTTTATATTTAAAGAGACTAAACATTAATTTTTTTTAGAAAAGTATTACCATTCATGAACATAAATTAATTCTGTTTTGGAAATAACATTTAACTATGGAATCTTAGTTTCATAAAATTAAAAGAAGACTAATGATAAAACTATTCCAAGAACGGAGAGTGGTTGAACAGAAAAAAATTAAAAAAATTTACTGTCCTTTGGGGATAAAAAGTACATCCTAGTGAGGAAAAGGGTTTCTATGACTGAAAATAGAGAGGAGAGGTAGGAAGAGAGTGAAAATTCCTGAGCTGGTGGTGACCAGTGGAAACACTCAGTGTTCCTGAATCTTGAAAAATAAGAGGGTTGGATTAGGGGACCTGAGGTCTCTTCTAGAAATTCTGTCAACCTACTCATCTCCGATGTGGAGCATGGGGGGAGATGAGGACGTAATCACCTCTCTCATGGTAGGGAGGATATCATCAGCAATTTCTGAAGCGAGATAAGTAACATACTATAGAAGAAGTAAGAACTAGAAATTATATTTAGACAGAATTCTATTTAATATGAAAATGTTCTTTAAATTAGGAAATGATTTTTTTTAAAGAGAGAATGTTGTAGTTACATGTATTTGTAATTCTCTTAAAGTATTAAATAAATTATAAGTGAACCATTACTATTATGTTAACTGTGTAGAAATACCTTTATTGAAATTACTGCTTGGGTTCAAGAAATAAATAGTGTATGTGTTGATAGGAAGAGCATACCAAAAATATCTACATAAATAAAATACCAGAAAAATGTTAGTTCTAGCCCATAGTCGAAACTCTAGACCCAAAACTGGTTGTTAATATTTTTGGTCTATGATATACTCAGACAAAATGAGCTTTAGAGAAACAACTGAAATACTCAAATGGTCTAGACATCCCTATTAAATTAGAGCTAAGAGGATAACATGAGAAAATGAATAATAGGGTTAAGATCTCTCTTTTGAGCAAATTAAACACATATAAACTTTAGAGAAAGCATAGGAAATGAAACCCAGAAAGCAATTGTCAATGTAAATATATTCATCATTGCAAATATTTTTATTGTAAATATTGCAGGAAATCAATTCTTTTAAATGCAAGAGTGAAAGTGAGCATCTTCATAATTTAAATAAGATTCATGCGAATGCTCAGGTAAAGAAAATAGATAAAATCGAGCTATAATAAAAATAAGAAACATGGATTTTGTAATTTCTATTCAAAGAATCAAAAAATGTGCTTAAGAGAGGGTCGATTGGCACCTCTATTTGAATATACATGAATCTAATAAGGAAACCATTGCAAAAAATTAGGCAAAAATAAATCTTGTCTAACTGAGGAATCTCCTCTTAGGATGGGCCGTGAGTTTGACTGATAACTAGGAGTAAAATATTTCTACAACAGAATATTAATTGCAAGTAAAAATTTTCAACATGGCGAAGCCCTTGAAATTAAAGTAACTAAGGTAAATGACATTCAGAGCCATAAATAATAATACAAAAATCTCAAGTCGCAAGTACCAAATAACTAAACATAGAGAACTTTACTCCAGAATCCAAAATCCTGTCGGTGAAATTAAGTAGATGTGAAGAGAAATACTAGGGTCGGTCATAACAACCGAGATACTTCGGAAATCGATAAATGTCAATACTTAAAATTTTCCAGGTGAACAGAGAAGCGGTTACCTGATTCAAAACCCAATTCGTAAAACTTAGAAAAAACATATTTTTCTAAATGTAGAATGAAGAGTAAAACTTATGAAATACTGCATGAAAAACTACATTACTTCTTCTATAAATTCAACATGTCATGGCTTAAACCGTGCACCAAATAAAGTCAAGAGGAAGTTAAATAGAGTGAGGGAAAGCTTAACACAAAGCCAAATGACAAGGTATTCAATGTAAAGAAACAACTATGTCTGGAAATTCACTTATTTGGAAGGCTTACTTGCCATGGAGGAAGAAAGCCATAGCTGGTAGTCAACAAGAGAAACTAGATTACACATAGCCGGGAATGAATTTTCACTAACCTTGGAAAATAATTACACATTCAAATTAAATTTTATAACCAAGTTTGAGCGCATAGAAAATGGTGCAGAGCCATTGCTAATTCCTTGCAAATAATAAAAATAAAGAAATTGCTCAACTTAAGAAATGGTTCAATGCTGATGAAATGGGATAAACCCTAAAAATGTAACCGCAATGAGAATTACCTGTTTTGAATATGCGATGGCAAGCCAAGGCTTAAGCTAGAGGACTATCTATTGGTTGACAGAGCACAGGTGATCACGGAGTTGTAGAGGGGAAAAATTGACAGAGCTTGAAATACAAAATGAATATTTGGTTAGGGTTATGAAGTGGTTGATACCGTAAATGGGTACCATGAAAATCTCCATCGTTGATCTGAAAACCCCAATTCCGATGGCGACCAGAAGGGCAGGTCTCAATCGGGAAACTCAAGTCCCGATGCAAAGGTACAATACAACAAATCCTGCTAATAACTCTTAATCTCTGACAAAAATTATTTAACAACGAATAAATCATATGATCAAGTTAAAAGATATGCCTATCATCGCAATGTCCTCCACAGTATTAATGATAGGTGTTATGATTTTAAATATTGATAAATAACCATCATAAGCTCTCAAGTATCTCATACATTGACTTGAATATAAGCTTAGGTGTCGAGAAACAAAATAAAGAAGCTAGGTAAGATGATCCACATAGATAACCATAATATCATTACTATATGGCTAGTGTCAATTTGAAATAATACGAAAATAAAATTTCTATGTTATGATCGCAATATTAATATCAGAACTATAAGTAAAAGAATTAAATGTAATTTTTTTTTATATTGTTATACAGTTATGCATGTTACAAGTGGTATGAGAGCAACATTTCTATGTTGGGATCCAATGGGTCACCTAACATGTTCTGTGTAAATGGTGCACACAAGAAGAAAAAAAATGAAAATAGCATAATAGGAGACAAAATGAGGAGGGAATCGACATAAAAAACACCCTGAAAGGTAGGCGAACCCACACCCCAATCCAATCTAAAAATTAATTCAGAAATGTGGATTCAGCTGAGTGTAGATTAGCACGAGAAGACTAGTGGACTATTAGAAGAACAACATCATCAAAACAGTATACTACTAAGCACTGGTGCAGAAGTTACAGGAAGAAATGGTCTAGTTTAGGAGTAACAATGAGCACTTGATGCAAGAGAAAGAAAGGATTCTCAAAAACCTTTCCGATAAACAAAATAAAGGAGTGTTGCAACCCAGTCCTGAAAGCGATAGGTAGGAAGAAAATGAACGAAAATATAAGGACCAAACTAATGACAGAGTGGAAAGAATCCATTCACAATGAAGTAACAAGAAAATAAACTATAATGAGGCTAAGTCTGGTAATGTGTCAGAACAACAAGAAATTAAGAAACAAAAAGTGGAGTTACAAGGTGAGTTCCAAAAGATTAAACCGCCTACATTTGATAGAGAAGCGAAAGAGGTGGTAGAAGCTTGGTTGATTAATATGAACAGATAATTTCAAGTTTATGAGTAGAACAACAACCTTAAAGCTAGGTTAGCCATCTATCAATTGAGAGAAAAAGCTACCCTGTGGTGGGAGGAAGTCAAGAATGTCCGTAATATTGAAGAACACGACGTGACATGGGATGAATTTACATAATAATTCAAGGAGAAATATCTAACAAAAAGTTTCTATGACAAAAAATACAAATAATTCCATGATTTGAAATTGGGTCAAATGACAATGGATGAATACATAACCAAGTTCCGTTCCTTATTAAGATACATTCCTTATTTAAGAGATGAAAAGGCTAAGGTTCAATGGTTCTTGAGTAGTTTTCTGACCCACATGAAAGAAATAATTGAGTTCGTAAATCCAAGGACCATGGGTGAGTAAATTTGAAAAGAAATAATGTGATACCAACAGTCCAAGGAAAAAGGAGAAATAGGATAAAATTGATAGCCAAGAAAAGGGTAGAAAATCAATTGAAATTACAAAAATTCTAGGACTAGTAACTTTAAGAATTCTGCAGGGAATTCAGTGAGAAAATAGTTTGGAAGAAACCATCAAAGAACCCAGTGGCCTATGGACGATAAGCCTACAGAGGCTTCCAACAAGCCAAGACATGGAAAAAACTAGAAACCATCCCTATAGTGTTGGGGGTGTGGTGAGGCTCACTATTATAAGATTTTCCCATAGCAGGGAAGAAATGAAACAACATCTAATCTACAAGAATCATCTACAGTGGGAAATGTGGCCCAGAATATACCCAAAATTAATGTAGCTTTAGAAGATCGATAGGCGGATTACCAATATACAATGATAGAACTAGAAGGTAAGTTACTTCCACAAATAGTTTCTATTTTGGTTGACCTAGGTGCCAATTTAAGTTACATAAACCCCAGAATAGTAAAAAATTATGAATTACAAAGTCAGAAATTCAAAAATCTCTAGCTGGTATAGCTAGCCATTGGGGCAAAGAGAAAATTTTGTGCCAAAGTCCCAAACTGTACACTAGAAATTGGAAACCAACAGTTAAATGTGGAACTGAATGTGCTACCTTTGGGATCCTATGATGTACTACTGGGCATGGATTGCTTGGAGAGACACTGATCTATGGTAGATTGTAAAGAGAAGATTATATATTATAGAATGCAAGATGGAACTCGTCAAGAGTTATAAGGAATTAAGAAGATTTTACAATTGTGTCCTACCACAACCTCTCAATTGAGTAAGTGTATTATAAAAGGATGTCAGATATATGCCATTCAAGTGGGTTTTTCCAATTCTAAGGAGAAAACCCCTATGATGGAAAGTGTAGAACTAGTACAATATTTTATGGATGTGTTTCTACAAAATGCACCAGGATTACCTCCAAGAATGGATATCGATTTCACTATTGAACTGATGCCAGAAGCATCACCAATTTCAAGAGCACCATATCATATGAGTGTATCGGAGCTAATTGAACTGGAAATGAAACTGAAAGAATTATTGGACAAAGGGTATATTCGACCAAGTTTGTCTCCTTGGGGAGAACTGGCGTTGTTTGTAAAGAAAAAGGATGTAACCAAGAGAATGTGCATGGACTACAAACAACTCGATAAATTAGCAGTAAAAAAATAAGTATCCATTACCACAGATAGATGATATATTTGATCAGGTGAATGGGGAAACTGTGTTCTCAAAAATAGACTTAAGATCTGAATATCACCAAATCCAAATTAAATATGAGTATATCTACAAGACTTATTTCCATACCCGATATGGACATTACGAGTTTGTGGTATTACCATTTGGTTTAAATAATGCACCAACAACATTTATGAGGTAGATGCATGGCATATTTCACCTTTTTTTGGACATATTTGTTTATTCATTGACGATATATTGATTTATTCAAAAATCATGGAAGAACACAAGGAGCACTTAAGGATAGTATTGGAAATGTTAAGAAGACATCATCTCTACACCAAGTTGAGAAAATGTGACTTTTTCAAAGAATAGATACAATATATAGGCCATGTCATTTCTCCCAGAGGAATAGTGGTCAATCCAGAGAAAATTAAAAATATGATGGAATGGCGAGTACCCAAAAATGTGGTAGATATTCATTCCTTTATGGGGTTAGCTCGATATTATCGACAATTCATAGAAGGATTCTTGAAGATTTATTTTCCACTTACATCCTTGCAGAGAAAGGGAAAAGTATTTAAATGGACAAGTGAGTGTCAGAATAGTTTCTAGAACTTAAAACATTTGCTGGCCACTACCCCGGTGTTGAGGGTAGCTGACCCCAACAAAGAATTTGAGTTCTATATCGATGCTTGTAAGGAAGGAGTTGGGGCAATTTTATGGCAAGAAGGATGGGTGGTTGCCTATGAATCAAGAAAAATAAAGGAGCATGAACAATGATATTCAACCTATGACTTACAACTGACAATAGTAGTGCATGCACTTCGAATATGGAGGCACTACTTGTTGGGGAAGAGATTTTTGTTAAAGATCGATCACAATGGCCTAACAAACTACTTTAAGAAAGTTGATTTAAACACTCACCAGGTAAGGGTGAATGCCTTCTTAAGCGAGTTTGATTTTTATATACAACATGTGAAAGGCAAAGAAAATTATGTGGCACATGCTTTAAGCATGAAAATGCATTGTATATATGAAATTTTTTATAATCATATCAAGTATAGATTTTTAGATAAGATAAAACAAGAAGCTAAGAAGGATCTTGAATATCAATTTTTTATGGCAGCAGGTGGAGGTAACCATAAAATAGGAAAAGCCTTATGATTATGGAATTAACAAAGAAAAATTGTTAACCTTCCAAGGAAAGTTATACATTCCAAATGAAATGAATTTAAAAGAGTTGATCATGAATGAGTATCATTGCAGTAATTATTTGGGACACCTAGGATACCAGAAAATGTTAACATTGATTAGAAAAGTTGTTTCTCACGTGGTATGCAAAGAAATATTGTGGAGTACTTAAAAAAATTTCTGAAATTTCAATAGATCAATGTGGAGCATCAACACCTAGCCAGATTGTTGCAACCTATACCAGTACCTGAATGGAAACACTCAGTGTTCCTGAATCTTGAAAAATAAGAGGGCTGGATTAGGGGATGTGAGGTCTCTTCTAGAAATTATGTCAACCTACTCATCTCTGATGTTGAGCACAGGGGGAGATGAGGACGTAATCACCTCTCTCATGGTAGGGAGGATATCATCAACAAGTTCTGAAGCGAGATAAGTAACCTACTACAGAAGAATTAAGAACTAGAAATTATATTTAGACAGAATTCTATTTAATATGGAAAATGTTCTTTAAATTAGGAAATGATGTTTTTTAAACAGAGAATGTTGTAGTTACATTTAATTGTAACTCTCTTAAAGTATTAGATAAGTTATAAGTGAACCGTTACTATCATGTTAACTGTGTAGAAATACCTTTATTGAAGTTATTGCTTGGGTTCAAGAAAGAAATAGTGTATGTGTTGATAGGAAGAGCATACAAAAAATATCTACATAAATAAAATACCAGGAAAATTTTAGTTCTAGTCCCATAGTCGAAACTCTTAACCCAAAACTGGTTGTTAATCTATTTTGTCTATGATATACTCAGACAAAATGAGCTTTAGAGAAACAAATGAAATACTCAAATGGTCCAGACATCCCTATTAAATTAGAGCTAAGAGGATAACATGAAAAAATGAATAATAGGGTTAAGAACTCTCTTTTGAGAAAATTAAACACATATAAACTTTACAGAAAGCATAGGAAATGAAACCCAGAAAGCAATTGTCAATGTAAATATATTCATCATCGCAAATATTTTTATTGTAAATATTACAAGAAATCAATTCTTTTACATGCAAGAGAGAAAGTGAGCATCTTCATAATTTAAATAAGATTCATGCGAATTCTCAGGTAAAGAAAATAGATATAATCCAGCTATAATAAAAATAAGAAACATGGATTTTGTAATCTCTGTTCCTAGAATCAAAAAATGTACTTAAAAGAGGGTCGATTGGCACCTCTATTTGAATATACATGAATCTAATAAGGAAACCATTGCAAAAATTTAGGCAAAAATAAACCCTGTCTAACTATTGAATCTCCTCTTAGGATGGGCCGTGAGTTCGACTGATAACTAGGAGTAAAATATTTATACAACAGAATATTACTTGCAAGTAAAACTTTTCAACATGGCGAAGCCCTTAAAATTAAAGTAAATAAGGTAAATGACATTCCGAGCCATAAATAATAATACAAAAATCTCAAGTCGCAAGTACCAAATAACTAAATATAGAGAACTTTACTCCAGAATCTAAAATCCTGTCGGTGGAATTAAGTAGCTGTGAAGAGAAATAGTAGGGTCAGTCATAACAACCAAGATACTTCGGAAATCGATAAATGTCAATACTTAAAATTTTACAGGTGAACAGAGAAGCGGTTACCTGCTTCAAAACCCAATTCGTAAAACTTAGAAAAAAAATATTTGTCTAAATGTAGAATGAAGAGTAAAACTTATGAAATATTGCATGAAAAACTACATTATCTCTTCTATAAATTCAACATGTCATGGCTTAAACCCTACACCAAATAAAGTCAAGAGGAAGTTAAATAGAGTCAAGGAAAGCTTAACACAAAGACAAATGACAAGGTATTCAATGTAAAGAAACAACCAAGTCTGGAAATTCACTTATTTGGAAGGCTTACCTGCCATGGAGGAAGAAAGTCGTAGCTGGTAGTCAGCAAGAGAAACTAGATTACACATAGCTGGGAATGAATTTTCACTAACCTTGGAAAATAATTACACATTCAAATTAAATTTTATAACCAAGTTTGAGCACATAGAAAATGGTGCAGAGCCATTGCTAATTCCTTGCAAATAATAAAAACAAAGAAATTGCTCAACTTAAGAACTGGTTCAATGCTGATGCAAAGGGATAAACCCTAAAATTGTAAGCGCAATGAGAATTACCTATTTTGAATATGCCATGGCAAGCCAAGGCTTAAGCTAGAGGACTATCTGTTGGTCGACAGAGCACAGGTGATGACGGAGTTGTAGAGGGGAAACATTGACACAGCTTGAAATACAAAATGAAGATTTGGTTAGGGTTAGGAAGTGGTTGATACCCTAAATGGGTACCATGAAAATCTCCATCGTGCATCTCAAAACCCCAATTTCGACGGCGACCAAAAGGGCAGGTGTCAACCCTGAAACTCAAGTCCCCATGAAAAGGTACAATACAATGAATCCTACTAATAACTCTTAATATTTGATGAAAATTATTTAACAACGAATAAATCATATGATCAAGTTAAAAGATATGCCTATCATCGCAATGTCCTCCACAGTATTAATGATAGGTGTTATGATTTTAAATATTGACAAATAACCATCATAAGTTCTCAAGTATCTCATACATTGACTTGAATATAAGCTTAGGTGTCGAGAAACAAAACAAAGAATCTAGGTAAGATGATCCACATAGATAACCATAATATCATTACTATATGGCTAGTGTCAATTTGAAATAATATGAAAATAAAATTACTATGTTATGATCGCAATATTAATATCAGAACTATAAGTAAAAGAAGTAAATGTATTTTTTTTTTCATATTGTTATACAGTTATGCATGTTATAGGTGGTATCAGAGCAACATTCCTACGTTGGGACCCAATGGGTCACCTAACATGTTCTATGTAAATGGTGCACACAAAAAGAAAAGAAACAAAAATAGCATACTAGGAGACAAAATGAGGAGGGAATTGACATAACAAACACCCTGAAAGGTAGGCAAACCCACACCCCAATCCCATCTAGAAATAAGTTTGGAAACGTGGATTCAACTGAGTGTAGATTAGCACCAGAAGACTAGCAGACTATTAGAAGAACAACATCATCAAACCAGTATACTACTAAGCACTGGTGCAGAAGTTACAGGAAGAAATGGTCCAGTTTAGGAGTGACAATGAGTGCTTGATGCAAGAGCAGGAAAGGATGCTCAAAAACCTTTCTGATAAACAAAATGAAGGAGTGTTGCAACCCAGTCCTAAAAGCGATACACAGGAAGAAAATGAACGAAAAGCTAAAGACCAAATTAATGACAGAGTGGAAAGAATCCATTCACAACAATGTAACGAGAAAAGAAACTATAATGAGGCTAAGTCTGGTAATGTGTCAGAACAACAATAAATTAAGAAACAAAAAGTGGAGTTACAAGGTGAGTTCTGAAAGATTAAACCACCTACGTTTGATAGAGAAGCGAAAGAGGTGGTAGAAGCTTGGTTGATTAATATGAACAAATAATTTCAAGTTTATGAGTACAAAAACAACCTTAAAGCTAGGTTATCCATCTATAAATTGAGAGAAAAAGCTACCCTTTGGTGGGAGGAAGTCAAGAATGTCCGTAGTATTGAAGAACAGAACGTGACATGGGATGAATTTCAATAATAATTCAAGGAAAAATATCTAACAAAACGTTTCTATGACAAAAAATCTAAAGAATTCCATGATTTGAGATTGGGTCAAATGACAATGGATGAATACATAACCAAGTTCCCTTCCTTATTAAGATATGTTCCTTATTTAAGAGATGAAAAGGCTAAGTTTCAATGGTTCTTGAGTAGTTTTCCGACCCACATGAAAGAAATAATTGAGCTCGTAAATCCAAGGACCATGGGTGAATAAATTTGAAAATAAATAATGTGATACCAATAGTCCAAGGCAAAAGGAGAAATAGGATAAAATTGACAGCCAAGAAAAGGGTAGAAAATCAATTCAAATTACAAAAATGCTAGGACCAGTAACTTTAAGAATTCTGCAAGGAATTCAGTGAGAAAATAGTTTGGAAGAAACCATCAAAGAACCCAGTGGCCTATGGAAGAAAAGCCTACAGAGGCTTCCAACACGCCAAGACATGGAAAAAACTAGAAACCAACCCTATAGTGTTGGGGGTGTGGTGAGGCTCACTATTATAAGATTTTCCCATAGCAGGGAAGAAATGAAACAACATCTAATCTACAAGAATCATCTACAGTGGGAGATGTGGCCCAGAATATACTCATAATTAATGTAGCTTTGGAAGATCGACAGGTGGATTACCAACAAACAATTATAGAACTAGAAGGTAAGTTACTTTCACAAATAGTTTCTATTTTTGTTGACCTAGGCGCCAATTTAAGTTACATAAAACCCAGAATAGTAAAAAATTATGAATTACAAAGTCAGAAATTCAAAAATCTCTAGCTGGTATAGCTAGCCATTGGGGCAAAGAGAAAAGTTTGTGCCAAAGTCCCAAACTGTACACTATAAATTGGAAACCAACAGTTAAATGTGGAACTGAATGTGCTTCCTTTGGGATCCTATGATGTACTACTGGGCATGGATTGGTTGGAGAGACACTGATCTCTGGTAGATTGTAAAGAGAAGATTATATATTATAGAATGCAAGATGGAACTCGTCAAGAGTTACAAGGAATTAAGAAGCCTTTACAGTTGTGTCCTACCACAACCTCTCAATTGAGTAAGTGTATTATAAAAGGATGTTAGATATATGCCATTCAAGTGGGTTTTTCTAATTCTAAGGAGAAAACCCCTATGATGGAAAGTGTACAACTAGTACAAGATTTCATGGATGTGTTTCTACAAAATGCACCAGGATTACCTCCAAGAATGGATATCGATTTCACTATTGAACTGATGCCAAAATCATCACCAATTTCAAGAGCACCATATCATATGAGTGTATCGGAGCTAATTGAACTGAAAATGCAGCTGCAAGAATTATTGGACAAAGGGTATATTTGACCAGGTTTGTCTCCTTGGGGAGAACTAGTGTTGTTTGTAAAGAAAAATGATGTAACCATGAGAATGTGCATGGACTATAGACGACTCGATAAATTGGCAGTAAAAAATAAGTATCCATTACCACAGATAGATATTATATTTGATCAGGTGAATGGGGAAACTGTGTTCTCAAAATTAGACTTAAGATCTAAATATCACCAAATCCGAATTAAATATGAGTATATCTACAAGACTTATTTCCATACCCGATATGGACATTACGAGTTTGTGGTATTACCATTTGGTTTAAATAATGCACCAACAACATTTATGAGGTGGATGCATATGGCATATTTGTTTATTCATTGACGATATATTGATTTATTCAAAAATCATGGAAGAACACAACGAGCACTTAAGGATAGTATTGAAAATGTTAAGAAGACATAATCTCTACACCAAGTTGAGAAAATGTGACTTTTTCAAAGAATAGATACAATATATAGGCCATGTCATTTCTGCCGGAGGAATAGTGGTCAATCGAGAGAAATTAAAAATATGATGGAATCACGAGTACCCAAAAATGTGGTAGCTATTCATTCCTTTATGGGGTTAGCTGGATATTCTCGACAATTCATAGAAGGATTCTTGAAGATTTCTTTTCCAATTACATCCTTGCAGAGAAAGGGAAAAGTATTTAACTAGACCAGTGAGTGTCAGAATAGTTTCGAGAACTTAAAACATTTGCTGGCCACTACCCCAGTATTGAGGGTAGCTGACCCCAACAAAGAATTTGAGCTCTATATCGATGCTTGTAAGGAAGGAGTTAGGGAAATTTTATCGCAAGAGGGATGGGTGGTTGCCTATGAATCAAGAAAACTAAAGGAGCATGAACAATGATATTCAGCCTATGACTTAGAACTGACAACAGCAGTGCATGCACTTCAAATATGGAGGCACTACTTGCTGGGGAAGAGATTTGTGTTAAAGATCGATCACAATGGCCTAACCAACTACTTTAAGCAAGCTGATTTAAACACTCACCAGGTAAGGTGGAATGCTTTCTTAAGCGAGTTTGAATTTTATATACAACATGTGAAAGGCAAAGAAAATTGTGTGGCAGATGATTTAAGCATGAAAATGCATTGTATATATGAACTTTGTTATAATCATATCGAGTATAAATTTTTAGATAAGATAAAAGAAGAAGATGACAAGTATCCTGAATATCAATTTTTTATGGCAGCAGGTGGAGGAAACCAGAAAATAGGAAAAACCTTATGATTATGGAATTAACAAAGACCAATTGTTAACCTTCCAAGGAAATTTATACATTCCAAATTAAATGAATTTAAAAGAGTTGATCATGAACGAGTATCACTGCGGTAATTATTTGGGACACCTAGGATACCAGAAAATGTTAACAATGATTGGAAAAGTTATTTCTGGCGTGGTATGCAAAGAAATATTGTGGAGTACTTAAAAAAATGTCTGAAATGTCAATAGATTAATGTGGAGCATCAACACCTAGCTAGATTATTGCAACCTATACCAGTACCTGAATGGAAGTGGGAAGTTATATCCCTAGATTTTATTACTAGTTTACCAAGATAAAAAAGACACAATGACTCCATTATGGTGGTGGTTGATAGATTGAGTAAGGAAACACACTTCATACCCATATAGTATACTTACAAAACCATGCAAATAGTAGATATATTCATGAGAGATATTTTTAGATTGCATGGAATTCCAAAGACTGTTATATCAGATAGGGACATGAATTTTACTTCAGCATTCTGGAAGACCCTATTTACGGGTTTGGGAACACAAATAAATTTCAGCACCGCTTACCATCCCTAGTCAGCTGGAAAAACTGAGTGGGTGAATCAAATATTGGAAGATATGTTGCATATGTACGTGATGCAACAACCAATGAAATGGGAAGAATATCTACATTTGGTAGAATTTGGATACAATAATGGTTACCAAGAGTCCCTTAAGATGAGCCCCTTTGAAACTTTGTATGGGTGACAATGTCATACTCCCATTAAATGGAGCAATCCCAAAACCAAGTTGATGCTTGGACTAGAGATGTTGGATGAGATGGAATCGGAAGTGAGAAAGATCAGACAAAATCTGAAAGTGGCTCAAGATCGACAGAAGTTATATGAAGATAAAACAGAACTTATCGAGAATTTGAAGTGGGTGATCATGTGTATGTAAGGATTAAACCTAAGAAAAGCACACTAAGGTGGAACTCTTGTGCCAAGTTGTCTCCCAGGTTCTATGGAATTTTCAAAATATCGGAAAGAGTGGTACATATGGCTTATCAGTTAGCTTTACCCAACCATATTTGGGTTCACAATGTGTTTCATGTATCTATGATAAAATGATATGTGCATGAACCAAATCATGTAATCCATTGGCAAGGAATTCAGATCAGGGAAGATTAAAAATCATATATTAAATACCAAGTTTTATTAAATTTTAATTCTAAGTATTTCTAAATGCAAGTTGAACTAGACGACGAATTTCTGGTCGAACCTCAACGTATACTCAATCAGAAAGAAATCACGCTTCGAGGCGAGCCATCACCCATGTTAAAGTGAAGTGGAAGCACTTCATCTCGGATGAGGTTACTTGGGAAGACGAAGGATTTGTGCATGAGGCCAACTCAGAATTGTTTTCAAGCTAGAATGAAACACTGAGGACATTGTTTACTTCGAGAGAGGGAAGTTGTGATAGCTGGCTTAAGTGCAAACTAAATTGTCATGTTATTTATTTTAAAGAGAATAAACATTCATTTTTTTTTAGAAAAGGATTATGATTGATGAACATAAATTAATTATGTTTTGGAAATAAAATTTAATTATGGAATTGTGTTCCGATAAAATTAAAAGAAGACTGATGATAAAAGTATTCCAAGAACTTAGAGTGGTTGAACATAAAATAGTTAAAAATTGTTACTTTTCCTTTGGGGATAAAAAATACATCCCAGTGAGGAAAAGGGGTTCTATGACTGAACATAGAAAGGAGAGGTAAGAAAAGATTCTTTTCGGTCTTATTAATATTAATATTATAAGACCCTTGGGTTAGTTTAATAAAAAATCAATCCACTGCAAGGAAATAATTATAATGTTGTCAGTATTACGTTGACATATTAATTAAATCATTAATACATAATTATTACACATAACTACATTATCCAAATATATCTAAATATGAATATATTCAAATTTGGTTAATAATAATAATAATAATAATAAGATGTTGGAATTGTACTTAAATGTTTTTAACTTTAAAACGTTAAATAGAACTTTTGACAATATATTAATTAAAACATTTATTTAAAAATGTTTAATATCATTAATTTAAACATGTTTAAAGAAATGAATTAATACAACATTAATTAATTAAATAGTTAAAACAATAATTAACATTAATATTAATTAATTAAAACATTAACATTAATTAATTTTTAACATTACACGAAACATTTATAACATTTATAAAAACATTAAAATGTTTAAGAACATTAATTAAAACATTCAGAAATATATTAATTAGAACATTTATATAAAAATGTTTAATTACAACAAACATTAATTTTTAAAATTTTAGCTTAATAATTTTCATAGTAATTAATAGTAATATTAAGTTAACTAATTAAAATATTTAATAACATTCATTAAAATACGTGGCAATATATTAACTAAATTTTTTATATAAAAGTAAGCAAAGTGACTGAATATGAAACCTCATGAGGGGTGGTTATGTCCTATGTTAGGTTGAGGGGAAATGATAAAAAACCAAGTCAGCTAAGGGATCTCGAGGCCCATCCAGGTTGTGATCCTCGGGTGACTTTGATCATTTAGATGTCCCTCGATCGTGGTTCCTCAAGTCTACAGGATCACTCACACGCACACACACACACTCATATTATAACATTAAAGAATAATTTAAAAATGTTTAAATAAATATATTAATATTAACTAATATTAATATATATTTATTGGAATTGGAATTGTAAACAAATGTTTCTAAAATCACAATGTGACATTACAACATTTCTTCAACCACATTTTAGAATGTGGGTGAATCCTTCACTATGTTTGACTGTGTTTAAAAATAAATAGTATTTAAATTTAGTGAGAAATAATTTCGTATTAATATTATTGATTAATATTGACAATTAAATATGTTGTGATGCTCGAATGGTAAAGAAATCCATTAGATGTTTCAATTTGACAAATATTGTCGCAATGTTACACGTTGCAATTTATCCAACGTCGCAATACAACATTACTACATTAGTCAAACACATATAATAATACAATTTACTATTATGGAGTATATTTGGTAGTCATCACTCCTCAAGTTTAGTCAAACACAATTCCCTATTAATGGTTAATCATTGTCTCTACGACCAAACATGATCAACCACGAAAAATGACTCTATTGTGAACTACGATCAGCCATGATCATCCAATTTCAACCATGGTCAACCATGATTAATCATGATTGAACTTCATCAACCATGATTAAGTTTTTTCTCGTTAAATTTGGTCAACCATGGTTAACCATGATCAACCATGATCAACCATGATTAGCCATGGTCATTTAATGTGAACCCTTGTCACCGATGGAAAACAATGTTGAACCACAATCAACCATGTTGAAGCATCATCATCCATGGATATAATGGTCAACCAATATTTCTATGGTCAACCATGATTAACCATGTTTAAATATGGTTAACCATGGTCATCGTCTCTATGGTTAACCATGGCCAACCATGATTGACCATGATAAAAATAGTCAACCATGATCAACCATGGTCCACCGTGATCAACATGGTCATCTTTGGTCAACCATGGTTACCAAGAACATTTCATGTTTTATAGACTCCTCATCAAAAACCATATTCAACAATTGTTATAATGGTTAAACATGGTCAACCAAGGTCTCTATGCCTGATTATGGTCATCCATTGAGAACAATGCAGATATTCATGGTTGAATATGGTACAATTCCCTATTCGTGGTTAATCCATATCTCTAAAGTAAATCATGGTAAAACATGGTTAATTGTTGCTAAATTTAGTGAACTATGGACAATGTCTCTAGTGTCAACCATGATCAATCACAATTAATAAAATTCAATGATGATCAACCATATTCAACCATTATCAGTGATCGTCAACCATGATTACCCGTGGTTAAATTTTTTCAACCATTATCGATCATGATTAAGGTCTCTCTCATTGAACTTAGTCAACCATGCTTGAGTGTGGTGAACAATGATTTTAGACCATGATCAACCATGGCTAGACATGGTCATTTAACGTGAACCATTTTCAAGCATGATCAACCATGGTAAATAATCATCAACCATGGTAATTATGGTAAATTAATGTTTTTATGGTCAAACATTTTCAACACTGGTTGAATATGGGTAACCATGGTCATCGTCTCTATGGTTGACCATGATCAATAATGGTCAACCATGATAAAAATGGTCAACCATAGTCAACCATGATCATCCATGGTTGAATATCATCAACCATGACTAAGGCCTCTATGGTTGAATATGGTCAACCATGACTAACCACATTCAACCATAATCAACATGATCATGGTTGAAAATGGTCAACCATGAACATTCATAATCAACATGATTTTTTTTTTTTTTAATGTTGTAATCCATTTATAATATTATAATATCTTCTGAGTTTATTAATCTCCTTTTTGTTCATAACACTCCCTCGGCCCTGACTACAGTGGTTGAAGCATCAAGATTAAATGGTGACATCCCAAAGTCCTTGAACTCCAACTTCATCATTCTCATCCTTAAGATGAACTCTCTAGCTTCTCTTGAAAAATTTTGGCCTGTTTCCCTCTGTAACTGCCTTTATAAAATCATCACAAAATTCATAGCCGAAAGACTCAAGCCTATCCTTTGAAGTCATATTTAAAAGGAGCAATTCAGATTTCTTGAAGGAAGACAGATTCATGAAGCCATTGGGGTGGCGCAAGAGGTTCTCCACAGTATGAAGAGACACAGATGGAAAGGTCTGATCATCAAAATTGACCTCTCTAAGGCCTATGAAAAAATCATCTAGATGTACATCAGACTCCGGCTTACCCATATGGGATTTCCTTATGACTTTATTCGATGGGTGGTGGGTTGTATCACTGACATCATCTTTGCCGTATTGATAAATGGGGCTGCTTCCCCCTTCTTCAAAAGTTCAAGAGGCATTTTCCTAGGACATCCCCTCTCCCCCCTTCTCTTTTTACTGGCAGATGGAGGATTAAGCCAATTTATTCTAGAGGTGAAAAGGAAAGGGGACATAAGGGGTGTCAAGGTTGTTACAAATTTTAGTATTACCCACCTGTTGTTTGTAGACGATCTTATTCTCTTCAACAGTGGAAGCTTCAGGGACTCATTTCATCTAAAAGCCTCTCTGGAACTATTTCTAAAGGCCATCGAAATGAGAATTAATTACCACAAACCTTCTATCATGATTACAGGGCTCTCAGAGGAAGAATCAAGAAATGCCATTGTTTCTCTCCCTTTCGAGGCTAGAAAACTTTATGATAGTTTCTATTACCTTGGGTTCCATATAAGCCTGATTCTTACTGCATAGATGATTGGACGTGGATGGTAGCCGAAATTGAAAAAAAAAAGTTAAGTGCTCGAGCTACAAATGGCTATCCTGAGCGGGGAGACTTACCTTCATAAAATCTGTTCTAATGGCTATTCCAGTATTTTGGGCCTTGATCTCATGGATGCCGAGGGGGATTTTGGAGCGTATTCAAAAAATATATCATGAATTTTTGTGGGCAGGAACCAAATAGGACCACTCTTTGTCCTAGGTGGCTTGGGAGAAAATTGTCTAGCCAAAATAATGGGGGGTGGTGCATCAAGGAGCTACCTTCCTTTTTCAAGTCCCTTGTAGAAACATTGGGCTGGTTATTACTAACCAAGGACTCCCTTTGGTCCTCGGTAATGAGAAAGAAGTACATTGATCCTAGAGATATTATAGATTGGGTCTGTAACCTTGTCAAGTCCTCAAAGTGTTGGTCGGTGGTATGGAGGGCCACCCTTGGAGCCATGGACTTGATTGAGGAAAGTCTGGTTTGGAAGGTTGAAAATGGGCATTAGAATCGACTCAACCAAGACCCATGGGTTGGTTGTAATAGAGATTTTTCCCTTCCAGAGGCATGCAGAGCACACCTTACCGAAAAAAGGTCTCTAGTTCCTTAATCAAGTTGACAAACTTGAAGCCACTTACATTTGGGCACAAGGACGGAAATTCGGGGATGATCTCCGCCTAGACCCAATATTGGAAGAATCGTGGAACCTATACACAAATGAACTTCTAAGAACAAATGTGCGGATTTAGGATGAGCTTGACATCCTGAGATGGGACTTTGCGTCATCAATCTTGTACTCTCCCAAGATAGGGTATTCTCATCTTATGGGGAAGAAAGGTTGGGCAGAGACTGAATGATGGCATAAACCCCTCTAGGAGCTGAATATCCCTGCCAAAGGTCAACTCTTCTTTTGGCGTTTGATGGAAAACAAGATCCCCTCATGGGACAATCTTCAAAAAATGAAGAAGAAGGGGCCAGGGAGATGTCCCTTATGCAAACAGAAGACTGAATCAATGGTCCATTTGTTTATTTTTTTTCCTTCAGTCAAAAGGCATGGGAAGGCTTTTGAATCTTGGTTGGTTTCTCCTAGCAATGGGCTAGTCTCTCGATTAAGGAAGCCTTCCAGTCTTCATGGAATGGATGCTTTATGGAAAAACAAAAATAGATACCCTTGATAATGGCCTGGGGAATTTGGCTTGCTATGAATCATGTTATATTTAGGAATGAAGGCACCCCTTTTCACATTGTTGCTCAAATTGGGGCAGCTATCTATGCCCTTCTTCTTGAAATAGAAACTCCAATAAAGAAAAGGGCCATCATCCCTAAGACAATCAGGGGAGATATCACTTGGGCTTACTTTGATGGAGCCTCAGACCCAACTAATATGTGTGGTGCTAGAATTGTAATCCATTTAACACATTGTCAAAGATTGGAAGCCTCAATCAAACTAGGAAAGGGTACAAACAATTATGTGGAGATCAAAGAGTTACACCTCCTCCTATGCTGGCTCTCCCACCTGGAAATTTTATCTGTTCAGATATTTGGGGATTCGCTTAATATCATCAGATCGTTTAATAAGGATTTTTTTTTCAAATTATGTTTTACAACCTATCCTTGAAGAATGTTGGTTACTGAAGGACTATTTTACTCACATTGATTTATGTCACATTTACAGGGAAATGAATGCTGCTATAGACCTCCTTTCTAAGGAGGGTGTACAACAAGATTCAGGCAGTTAGAGGACTCAAGAAATAGGGCTGGAAGGCTTTGTGGCTTCGGACCATCCTCCATTTGCTTGATTTTGTTTTCAAATGTTTCTCTTTTTTGCATATGATTATGTACTTTAGGAAAATTTTCACTCTCGGATGCAACAACTTATAACTATTTACACTACGTTTTCATTCCTATTTGGGTTGTTTTTCCTCTTAAGAAGAGGCTTGGGAACATGTGTTAGTGTGCTTATGGTACTAAGATGATGAACTATAGTATATACAAGGAAATGTTTTTTATGTTCTTGTAACACCCCTAGTCTATGTGTTTGAATTTCAAAAACGAGACATCTGAACTTTAATCCTAAGGGGAGTGGGCCCCAAAGGACAAGTATGTTGTGGATGTAATTAAATATTTAATTTGAGAAAATGAATAAAATAATTCTGTGCAGATTGACCAAAATGAGGATTATGAGATCACTTGCTAAATCCATGAGGATGGATAAAGGCAAATAAATTCCCCAAAAATATTTCAAAAATCCTTGAAAGAATTTATTTCCAAATTAGATTTTGAGGAAAATCCAGTTTCCCCAATGATGTGGAGAGTAGTTGGGAAGAGGTAACAAGCTGGGAAAAGAAGAAAGCATCTTTAAAAGTCCCTAGAAAGGGAAGCCTAGGGAAACAGGAAGAAAAGTGTCCTGATATTCTGGACGCAGAATTAGAAACATGCTTTGGGGAGAAAAAGCTTAAATACGCTATTCCTGAACAGATCAGAGGTTGGTCTATTCTGGAGGTGGTCTTAGCTCGGGGGTGAGTTTTGGAGACAGAGGGACTCTATGGTTGGGAGGACTGGTCAAGTACCCAAGTGGTATGCTCACAGTAATTATGAACCATTGAAAATTTAATTGTGATGTGATAGACTGTAGTTACCTGTGTATACTGGGTTTCTGTTTTTCTGAATTATAATAGTTTTCCATACATTTACAGAGTTAAGAAGGGATTTCACCCTTTTAGTTTTGCATGGTTGTAGGAACTAGAAAAATGAGATAGAATCATCCAAAAGATCTAAACCAACCTTTACTTTAAATCTGGAGATTTATAGTACCTCATAATTCATAATTTTGTAACTTTAATCTTCTTCTATGGGAAAGGGAATATATTTAGTCAACCCTATAAGAAAATTCCTAAACCTATGGACAATAGGAAATTAAATGTATAGAGGAAAGAATTATTCCTTTATTGAATTACTAATTGAAGCGTAGAGATATATAAAATTTTCCACAACAGTGCATGTCAATTTACAGATTTTTTTAATATCTTCTTTAATAAGGACTGAATTGAAGAGTATGTAATTGTAGTACTGCTTACCTATCTTAGATAGCAAAAGAAATGGAACTAAAAGTGACTATCTCCTCTAGAAATAGGTATTAAAGGAGAGTTATGTATAAAAGCCATGGGAGTAAACCCCTTTATAAAAGGGAGGATCCAACTGAAATACAGGATTTAAAAAATTAGACATGCATGGGAAATTATAAAACAAAACAATACCTGTACCTTATATATATATATATCTATATATATATTGAAGAAGGTAGTATATAGATATCATCCAGATCTACATATATATATATATATATATATCAGTAAAGAAATTCAGTTTAAACATTGATATACTGGGATTGTTATATCATGAAAACAAAAGAGAAAACAAAATTTAGATGTATACAGTTGCAAGGAACAATTAGCTTGGCATACAAAGGTTTCCCAATGAAAATACAACCTCCTAGGAATACAGAGAGTCTCCTGTAGGAGTCATGCAATATATATATAATTCATAGACTTGTCAGTTTTCATTTACTGAGTCACTGTACACTTGGAAAATCTGGATATAGAGAGACGTATATACATTGAAGTCATTACTATGATAAGCATGCGAAAAGAGGAATAACTCAACATTTCTTAACTCATGTTAACCGACACAAAACAAATAATTGAATGTGAGGTAACAGGAGGAAATCCATAAAATAATAATCTGGAGATTCTTCGAAATTATTATGGAGTTATCAAAAAAATATTAGTGATGAAGAATCAATACGTTCTATATATAAATATCAAAATCTGAGCCCTCTCGGGAAAAAGTCTTTTAAAAATATCGCACTCTCACTTCAGAAATCAAAATATTCAAAGAGTATCGTCACATGAATGAAAATCATTAATAGTCACAGTCTCTGACAGAGTCTAGAATTACAATAGACACTGTTTAGGACCCTAAGAAATTTAACTATTCTGAACAAATGAGGCGGAACAATGTGAAGAGAGGATGGCTTCTCTCTGCCCATGTGCATACCGACCTGAAACGCCAAAAGCAGTGGAATTAGTGCCAAATGGAATGATGTGTCTCATGGCGCTGAGAATGAAAATCACATGGCATCTACATTACCTGTAGAAATACAGCCGGGACAGTGAGACTATGATTAGGGAAACTAATAAAAATAATTCTATTAAAAATGAAAAAAAAAATATACCAAGAACTAAATAGCTACCTGGCAAAGGAGACCCTCGCTCCTTCTAAATGATTCTGCCACAAAAATATATGTATGACGTAAATAAATTGTAAACTAGGAGTTTAACAGTGGAATTAGAAAAAATATTATAACTAATAGTATAAGCAAATCGATTCTTACCTAAGATAGGTATCGCTCACTGGAGAAGAGACGAGCGAAATCAACACACCCTCATTCCAATTCCAAAGGACGAGCAGGATTGTGCCTTATCAAGAAACGAAGGCTTATTCATATCTCACATTGGTAGCCAGTCATCAAATGAATTAGACAAAGAGATGGTGGCGTAAACACAGAAGGAAGAAATCAATAGATGTATAAGGACAAGACAATCCAATGCCAGGACTCTTTATTAGTAAGCAGAAGTAGAGAATGAAATGGCGTAAAAAAAAACTCTGGTCAAATACTGTAAGTTAAATGTATTACCATACTAAAAATTTATAACAGAGTCACAAGTTAACATAGCAGGAGGCTTACAAGATTTTCCTTGCCTTGTGAGACATTGATAGAGGAATACAAGCCTCGAGTGTATAAAGCCTCGCGTCTCCAGTACGCAGAGGTTCGGCACCTCGAGTAGCGAAAAAACCAAATGAGGGACGAAAGAACAATCTCAAACCTTTAGTGCAAGAGTTATACAAAAATCCAAATTTGAAACCCTAATGGTATAAGGAAATCTCCGTCATCCAAATGGAAAAACATCCATGGTGAGTCCACGTATCGAATGGACGGAAGTTGCATTTAAACCAGTCATTCGACATTAAATTGACAAGCTATAAAATGAAGTTCACAACACGTCTGCTCATGTCGTATGGATTTCTTAGGTTCCAGATTAGTCTAGCGTGGCAATGGCCATTGCAAACTTGGATCCATAACACGTGAATAGGAATGGGATGAAATCCATCCCAAAAAAAATACAATTAACCAGAGAACCTTACACAGGATGACGTGGAGAGTTGATATAACGTCTCAATTTCCATATCACAATAAATCGACTTTACAAGGAAGTAGTACGTGGAATATGAAGCTGAACACGTCCATCTTTACATAAATTCTGACATGAACAACATATACAATAAATATGCGATGACGTGACACATACATTGTGAAAACTGTGGCTGCAAGTTCAGTCAATAGCCATAAGCTCGATATATGTATAGATATAAGACCATTTGAAATAAATCAATCCAACGTTCATAAGCATTGGGTTTCGGAAAATGGTTTTATAATATTGGAGTATATTTGTTGCCATGATCGATGTGGATATAACATTCCGAACCCCATTATATACCTAATAGTATAGTTAATGCCAAATGAATTCAATGATATGAAAACGAATGTGAGATGTAAGTCGACAAGATCAACTTTTCATAGGAAGTGGGTTACTCGTGAAAATCCACTATCATTATAATACAAAGACCCTTTATACTAAATTGGATATAAATGAAATCAAATAGGTATTGATTTTTGATATATGGGTATAGGTATACACAATAAATCATAGTGGGCAGAAATATGATTTAACAAGATAACAATAAAAATTATCATATGATATTCTTTGTCATAATTATTCTTGAAATTTAGAATGCAAAAAAAAAAAATTGGGAGATAAAGGGGAGGTGTTACAGTTCTGGGTTGTTTTCCTCCTAAGAGGAGGCCCATAAAATTTTTTTGTATATTTTGATGTTGCACTGAGCTGACGAATAGTTGGCTATTTTTCCCTTGAATTAGGGAATATTCTAAAGCCTTCTCTTCCTTTTTCGGGATGAGGTTTTGAGGATGGGTTGAACTTTTTTGGCTGCAATTTGGGAGGAGCTTGGACCTCTACCAAGAAATAATTAAATGTATGTACATAGTTAAATTTTTATGACTATAAAGAGTTCGATTTTTTCCTTGGAAACAAAAAAAACCCTCGGTTTATTAATACCTTTGGTTTTTTAATCCAATGGTTTATAATATTATTTTGTTGGGTTAATTAATCACTTAGGTTTATAGTATACATAATCCCTTCATTTTATAAAAATAATACCTTGGGTTTATAATGTTAATTCCTTTGGTTTATTAATGCCTTGGTTTTATAATATTAATATGTCAATATTATTAGTATTTAATATATAATCCCTTAGGTTTACTAATCCTTTGGGTTATTAGATTTATAGTATAGTATAGTCTATAATATAGTATTTAGTATAAATTATGCAAGAACATTGACTATTGTGGTTACAAGTGTGCTTAATATAGACTAATCAACATTTATGAAACACATTTACTAATGTGGGCGTTGTATTGTTTATAACATTTGAGTCTATAATATTTGTGGTTTATAAGATAAGGGTTTGTAATATTTTAATATAATACTAATGTTTATATTATTGGGTTTACTAATAAGGCTTATAATATTTGTTTTAATATTAAATTTTATAATATTGAGTTTTTAATATATATAGGGCTCATAAAATTTGGTTTTAATACTATTATTTACATTATGGAGTAATATGTTGGGATATAATATAGATTCTAATATATAGGGTTTATAATTAGGGTTTAATATTGGGTTTGATATTAGCATTTATAATATTGTGTTTAATATTTATGGTTTATAACATTGGGGATTATAATATTTCGGTTCATAATATCTTAGGGTTTATTTATCTCTTTTGTTTTTAATATTGATCCATTGGCCTTATTGATCCCTTAGGTATTTAATATTTATTCCTTGGGTTCACTAGTTCCTTTCGTTTGTAATATTAAATTCTGGGGTTTATTAGTTCTTTTTGTTTATAATTTTAATAACCCCTTGGGTTTATTAATCTCTTGAGGTTAAAATATTAATTCTTATGTTTTATTTTTTTTTCTGAATTGGACTAATTCTATTAAGTAAAAATATGGTACAAGATGAAGATACAATCAAGAGAGAGAAAAAACTAGCAACCGGAAATGATAGGACTATCAACCTCGGTTCCGGAGAAAGAGAGAAGCAAGCAGGGAGCTACAACCAATGACAGAAAAGCTAAAAGACTGACCTCTACCTAGAATGGGCAGAAGTCTCAACACAAAGCTTTTTTCCTTTCCTTTTTTTAACTTCGACCCATCCAACCTGGGGCGAATGAGCTACAACAACCTGAAGATTAGGGATCTCCATGGAGGGGCCCTCCTTATCTGAATCAGAGGAGGAGGTCATATGGACACGTTTTTGGGCGATAGCCACATCAGAGGAAAGCGTCGGTCCATCGGTGGATGGAACCACAGATGGAGGGGCGTGATCCAGATCTGCATCGCTGGCTTCATCTTCAGAGCTGGAGGAATCAAAATCCATGACTGGAGGTGAGAGCAGGGAGCCCATCGTTTGGATTTGGGCTTGGAGAGGTGATCCTTTTTATTTTTTGCCGGGAGAGAAGGGTAGGAGGACCGCAGATGCCCTGTTAAGTGGCAATGTCGGCAGCGGAAGGCAGTGTTTTCGTAATCCAGTGTCTGGGTCCAAACAAAGTCGTTTATCTTGAGATTGATTTGCTCTGGTAGTCCCTTGCTTAAGTCTAACTCCACACATATTTTGGCATATGTGTAGAGACCATTGTTTTCCCGCCTATAATCTCCTGTAATGAAACTACCCAAGGTGTTGCCTATAGCTTTGTAGACTGCAAGATGCCATAAGTGAACAGGTAGGTTTGGAAGCCTGATCCATACTAGTGTCGTGGTAATGACCACAGTTACAGGATCAAAATCTGGGAACCAGGGAGTTAAGAAAAGCCCTTCAGTACCCATGAACCAAGGGCCTTTTTCTAAAGCCTTTTCACAATGCTTAATGTCATTAAATAGAGCAATAAAGTATCCTTTAGAATAGAAACTGACCTTACAATGATGAGTCCAGTTTGCGTGAATCCAAACATGAAGGTCCTGAGATCGCGGCCACAGTCCATTGAATCTACAAATGATGGCTTTGTCTGCAAAATCTTGAAGTTGATTTGCAAGATCTGGATGAGTGATTTCGATAGTGGGAACTTCCTCTGTCTTTTCAACCAAAAAAGGCTTGGGTTTAGGGGCTTCTGGGGGCTTAGGGAGCTCTGAGTGTACAACATCTTTATAAGAGAAAGGAGGAGCAGAGGACGACTGTCCCGCTGCCCCCCCTCTCAACCGAAGGAGTAACACCAAAGAGATATTTATGTTAATGCTGTAAGTAGATATGGGAAGAAGGTATTCAAGTTGTTTACCTCGAAAGAGAAGTCTCTGAAGGCCTGAAGGGATCCCAATCCGCCTTTCAAGATCAAATTTGAGACCTAGCACCAAATCTGAAGAACTGACCCATTGCAGGATGGTTTTGCCTGTAGGTTGAGAAATTTGAATCTGAAAAGAGTCCGAGAGGTGCCTAGATCCAATACCAAGACCTATTTTGCTTCCGAGATCAAATATTCCATGGCTCGAGGGGACCCCAGTCCACAGGTCCAGAATAAGCTTCAGATTCTGCATTAGATCACTGTCGGGCTGAAAAAAATGAGCCTCCAACAAAAACGCTTCAGCGCAAGCATCTTGCTGAAGCCCATTCATGGCGTGAGTCCCGTTTTCCATCGCAAGGCTGCCCGGGCCTGAGGGAACCCCAAGCCAATCCTCCTGGGCAGAGGCGACGACATTCAGTCGGGGAGAGACCTGCAGCCAAAAAGGTGTAGCAAGAGGGAGACCGCATGGAACTGCACCAATGCTAGTCGCAAAGAGGTCAGGAGATGCCATGTAGCCTACAACGACATCTTTGCTGTACAGGGTCGAAGTGTGTGAAATGATGGCATCAACGACTGGGTGCTGCCATTGTTGAGTCTGAGGAAAGTTGTCCGAATGTATCCACACCGCAAGAGGGAAAAGCCAGTGGCAGAACCAAACTCTGCTCCAAACAGGGGGCGAAAGGCAATGTCTTTGCCGCCAGTGAAGATGGAGCGAAAGGGGTTTGCCTACACCCCAGAGAGCCTCCCTAAAACCTCCTCCACGATCGACCACCGAGGAAGAATCCAGACCAGGAAATGATAGCCGAGATGAGCCGATGGTGAGGGATGGGTAAGGCGACACCGCTGCCCCTACCTCCACCACGCAAGACTCCAGATCTCCGCCCTGCAATGGGTTATCCACCATCCTCAGTAGCGTTGAGCATCCGAAGCAGGCTGGTGAAGGCTTGGAACTCTTCCGCAATGCCTCATCGAACCAGACGGCGGCATCAAAGCTCTGGAACCCTAGTTCAAAGAAGAAAACGCCGCTACACAGAGCCATCTTTAATTTCATACCCTTGTAATATCACTAACCTAATTCTTATGGTTTATTAATCTCTTGAGTTTAAAGTATTAATTCTTATGTTTTATTAATTTCTTGGTTTATAATGTTAATATTTATCCCTTGGGTTCACCAATTCCTTTGGTTTTTAATATTAAACCCTTGGGTTTATTAGTTCTTTATGTTTATACTATTAATAATCTCTTCTATTTATTAGTATCCTCAATTTAGATTATTAATTCATAGGGTTTATTAATTTCTTAGGTTTTTAGTTTAAGATATTAATTCTTAGGTTTTATTAATCCCTTGAGTTTTCTAATTATTTGGGTTGCTAATATTAGGCGTTAAATATTAGTTGTACACTTTAATGTTAATGCATGGTCCAATGTCACATTATGAAAAACATTGTCTCAATGTGAAAATCAGCCATAGGCTACCATTGTTAATCTTACTTAGTCGTAGTAAATCAAGGTCTTCCATGATCGAATGTCACATTGTGAAAAATATTGTCTCAACATGAAATTCAACCATGGAAAAACATGGTCATTCTTCATCCAACGTCACATTGTGACAAAAATTTTCTCAATGTTTAAATAAAGCATGCTCAACCATGTTTATTTCACGGTTTATATTATTTATCTAAATATTTTTATATACTTGAGTATTATAATATATATCTAAAGGTTTTTATATACTTGAGGTTTATAATATTAATATCTTAGGTTTAATATTATTCCCTTGAGTGTATAATATTAATAATCATGTGAGTTTATCAAACCTTTTTCTTTAAGATATTAATTTTTAGGCTTTATTAGTCTCCTATATTTTTAATATTGATCCCTTTGTCTTATTGATCCCTTAGGTTTTTAATATTTATCCCTTGGGTTCACCAATTCCTTTGGTTTATAATACAAAACCCTTGGGTTTATTAGTTCTTTTCATTTATGACATTAACCACCCTTGGTCTTAGAATATCTTGAGTTAAAAGTATTAATTCTTAGGGTTTATTAATTTCTTAGGTTTTTTAGATAAAAATATTAATTCTTAAGCTTTATTAATCTCTTGTGTTTTTAATATTGATCCCTTAGGTTTTTAATATTTATCCCTTCATTTCACCAATTCCTTTCGTTTGTAATATCAAACTCTTGGTGTTATTAGTTCTTTATGTTTATAATATTAATAACCCCTTGGGTTTATTAATCTCTTTAGTTTAAAATATTAATTATTAGGGTTTGTTAATATCTTGAGTTTAACATATAAATTATTAGGGTTTATTAATTTCTTAGGTTCTTGAGTTTAAAAATTTTATTCTCAGTTTTAATAATCTTTTGTGTTTTTAATATTGATCCCTTTTCCTTTTTATCATGTATGTTTCAAATATTTATCTCATGGGTTCACCGATTCCGTTGGTTTATAATATTAAGCCCTTGCGTTTATTAGTTCTTTGGTTTACAATATTAATAGTCACTTTGGTTTATTAATCTTTTGAGTTTTAATATTATCATTTTAAATTATGGCATAGTATGTTGGGTTATAATATAGATTCTAATATATAGGGTTTATAATTAGGGAGTAATATTTGGTTTATAATATTTGGGTTTCTAATATTGTGTGTAATATTTAGAGTTTATAACACTTGGGATTATAATATTTCGGTTCTTAATATTGATTCTATAGAAATTTTAATACAATTATGTAGTTCCAGATTCTTCTCATCTAACAATTATATGCCACTGTTAAATACATAATCCTTCTACTTAAATATTTGTGCAAATTTAATCATCAATTGCAAACACATGAAGAACGATTAATCACAGATAACACATTTGTTTTTACTTGGAAATCATTAAGCTCAAAACCCACTATAATATATTATGTATATAACATGGACCACGAAACAATATCATACAAAACTCTACTCCAAGAGCTCTCAATACAATATACAAAAGTTGGCATAAACATGCACCAATTTACTGCGTCCTAAAATCTTGCCTCCACTGCGCAATCCCTATTGATCACAATCCTTGAATGAATTTGATATTGCCTTGCGTTGACTGCACAATAATCATTTGCATCTTCAATGTGTGTTTGGTTGCAAATGTGCACCCACTATAGTCACAACAGATAGTTAAACTATCAACTTCACCTATATCCCAACTGGGTCTCCATTGGATCTGACATGCATGTAGTTAACAGTAGTAAATATTTAGTTGCATGTGATATAACTCCATGTGAATTAATTTAACATTTAATTCACTGATCTCTCACTAGTGTATCCTTAGTTGCAACTAGTTACATGTAACACCCCCAATTCATGTGTTTGAATTTCAAAGCTAGACATTTGAACTTTAATCCTAAGGGGAGTGGACCCCAAAGGATAAATATTTTGTGAATGTAATTAAATATTTAATTGAGGAAATGAATAAAATTATGTGGTGTAGATTGACCAAAATGAGATTTATGAGATCACTTGCTAAATCCATGAGGATGGATGAGGCAAATATTTCCCCACAATCTTTCAAAAATCCTTGAAAGAAATTATTTTAAATTTAGATTTTTGAGGAAAAATATGAATTTCCCCAATGATGAGGAAAGTAGTTGGGAAGAGGTAAAAAGCTAGAAAAGCTGAGGAAAAGCATAAAACAGCTTTAAAGAATCCCTAAAATGAGAAGCCTAGGCAAACAGGAAGAAAAGCATCCTGAGATTCTGGACGCAGAATTAGAAACATGCTTTGGGGAACAATAGCTTAAATAAGCTGCTCTTGTACAGATTAGGGGTTGATCTATTGCAAGGAGATGATCTCAGCTCGGGGGTGAGTTCTGGGAGACAAAAGGACTCTAAGGTTGGGAGGTTGGTCAATTGCATGAGTGGTATGTCTCTAAATTTATCGATGTGTTTACTTCATATAGTATGAATTGGCTACACATAAAAGTTGACTATATATTAGAATATAAATTCTACATTTAACAGAATTAATCATAAGGAATTTACCTTTGAAACTCTGTATAGTTGTAGAATTTAAATCTGTGAAGTAGAATCCAACAGAGTCTCTAAACCAGTGTTGGTTTAAATCTGAGGACACTTATCTCTTCACAGGAAAAATTTGTGAATTAGTTTTAATCTGCTTCTGTTTCTTAGAATGATTCTAATATATACATACATAAGAGAGATAAATCTGAGTTTCTTGTACTATATTGGAAAATAGTAGGAGATGAATTGTAATTTACACTGTGCATGAAAGAATTGAAGGAGAGATTGTATAAACTGACCTCAGGGTCAGCACACCATTCATAGGTAACCAGAAATTCAATGGTCAAGGAAGTTGCATGTAAGCAGCAAATACTATAGTAGAAGGAAGCAACTAATAATTTGCAAAAGACTGATCATAGACAGTTATCTTATGGAACCATTCTAATATTAGAGCATAGAATTAAAATACAAAAGAAAGTTAAGTAAATATCCAACATGCATATTCACCACAGCCTGGCATATTTAAATATATGTATCCTAGTATATCATGAGAACCCAAGTCAAGGGGGTAAAATAATAGATTATAAATACAAATGTCTTCTAAACATAAAAATAGAAATACAGATGCATTCATCCCTGTAGATATTTTGGATAAATATTCTTTGCAAATTCATAACAAATTAATTCCTCAATTATCTGCATAGAACTACTGTACCATTCTGTTACAGATAATTATATCACTATGGTTATTTAAATTACCCAGAGAAAGGAAACTGTGAACTTGGACTTTAGGGTCAGCTTAATAAACTGGTGAAATAAATTGATAATATTATGCCAGAAGAATAAAACCATAGAATACATTCAGATATCTAAAATTTACTACCACGGAAGCTATGTTCTCCTGGAATAGGAAACTCTATATGACAGTATATTATTCATTCGAATATCACCACATTTATGAATATAGTTTAACAATTGTATGGCCCGAGAGCTTGAAGGCAATAAACTACACAGAATGCTGGATATGTGTGTATATATATATATATATATATATATATATATATATAATTTAAAATTCCATCAGTTAAGTATTAAGTTACAACCAAGTCAAAATGAGCGAGGAGAGAGTACTGTTGGAACATAATAATAATAATAATAACCGGAATCAAAATGGGTATTATGAAAATCCAATAATGACAGAGGTATATATATATATATATATATATATATATATATATATATATAACAAATCCGAGAACAGCCTTATAATTTTCCATTAATAGAGATAAATGAATATTCAGGGTTGGGATTTAACAATTATAGTTGTCAAAATAATTACAATTGTATCAATACAATTTTTAATTGTCGAAAGATAAATTATATAACCAGGAGAGAAGAACGGATTTCTTCTGACAGATTTCGGTGAATACCGACCTGCAAGTAGCACGAGGAAACAAATGTTAATGTCTAAGGGAGTCACGTCTCTCAGTAGTTTGAGAAGGAGAACATGACACAAGTCGAAATTACCTGCAAGAGATAAAACCCGAATATAAATATGGCGCTGAACATGGAGAGTAAGAATAACATGAACCAAGTAAAAATAATGACTGAGAAGGGAATAGTACATGGTAAGGGAGAAACCCCTATTCCATCCTTAACCTGCTACATATAAATATGGAATTTTCATAAATAGAGGTTGGCAGTTAAAATTCGAATAACAAAGATAACCCTCTAGAGAACGAACAATAGCAATTGCGTCCTACGCTTGGTCGAAGAAAAAAAAAATTAACTAACCAGAGTGCCGAAAAGAATCGAGTCCTTATAGCGCCAAATTAATTCCCTCGTAACCACCTTCAGTTGAGATTAAAGTGGGGGGTAGGGATACGAAGCCATGATAGCATACGTTCAGTCTCACTTTTGAGAATATGCATAAGGAAACGCAAAGGCTAGGAAAGAAAACCAAGCCAATCGAATCCCTGGAGAGAAGAAAACACATTCTCTACAAAAATAATATAGCAACTTGTTACACATATCAAAATCTAGACGAGACGACAGTAAACGATGATCCAAAATCTTAGCACCGGCACGAAGCAATGAGCGAAATTCTAAACCAGAGATGGGAAGCCTGTGAAATGGTAATAATAGAGCGAAATTTTACAAAACTCTAAAATGATCTTACCGAAAGAGAAAATTAAAGCATAGCAATAAGGCGAAGACTGAAACGAATCATGCACACCGTCCATGGCATTGAAACTCACTGTCAAGAGATAAACCAAACAAATAGGGATTTAAAAGAACCGCCGAGCAAATAACATGCTCGATTTATATCAATGTTCCATGAATTGAACAACAAAACCCTAATGGCCAGATACATCCGAGTTGTCCACCTGGCGAGATCCTAAGGGTGAAGCCACGGATCGAGGAGTTAATAGGTCATGTACACCATCCGTTCAATATTAAATATGACAAGGAGTGAAATAAATGTTATATCGATCTGGCCGCACCGTGGAAATTTCTTTGGGAACGAAGTAAGGTGGTGGAATGAATCCAGTATTACGTGGAACAAAAACACGTGATCATAAACGAAACGAGACGAATTATAACCTTTACGATGAGATTAAAGATCTTATGAAAGCTCTCGTGGAAGACAGATTGATTTCGCCATTCCTAATTTCGTTGAACATATTTATAAATTTGTAATTACGTGGAGGTCAATTTAAAAAAACCCAAATTCATATAAATGTTGACAAGACAGAAATGAAAAGGAAGGACCGAATGCCAGACTTTCATAATTATTGACGGGGTAAATCAAATCCCACTAAGGTTATATGTTCTCAACGAAGGGTAAACATGAATGACCGAATGGATTCCCACAGGTCCATAGAAATATAATAATATGGTACTCATGTAGAACCGAATCGACCCCATCGATATGAATCTATTGAAGGTTCAAAGGTTGATGATATACAATGAAGATGGAATATGGAAGTGGCGGGTGATAAAATAAAAACATTAGGTTATGTCTAATGTAATTATAACTATTACAAATCAAATAAATTCTAATGTGGTGAGATAGAGTTGATATATGAATAGTATTTGAAAAGAAAAGTTGTTTAAACCTACAATGTAATAACAGAGTACCTTATTAGCATTAAACTTGAAAAGATACAAAAAAAAAATAAAAAATTGTAGAAGGAAAATGGGAGGTGTGACAAATGGTATTAGAGCCCAAGTTATAAAACTGGGCTGGTGACATTGTGCTCACTGTTGCTGTGTGTTCACTGTATAAATGTATTTCTGTAGAAAAAAAAATAAAAATTAATTTTATTTTCACTTATCTATGTTGTGTAGTGTAAAGTGGTGCTGAAATGGCAAAAGGTGATGAAATATATGTTGATCTGCCTGATGAGGATAATGCACCAGATCCAAATGCGCCCATGATGGCTATGTTGCGGGAATTGCAACAAGAGTTCGCTGAGACAAAGCCAGAATGATAGATTGTCATTAGCCATTGAGGAGCAGGAAAAGCTCATCAGAGAATTAACTTCTTGGCATAGCCAAGAAGGTGAAGGTTCCGGAAAGAGGAAAACTGATGAGTCTGATGAGGAAGATGTTGTTAGGCATAAGAATAAACAGAAAAAGGAATTACAGGGGGAATTCCGAAAGATTAAACCTCCCTCCTATGATGGGGAGAAGGAGGAAGATGATAAAGCCTGGTTGCTGAATATGATTAAGTATTTCTAGGTCTATGAATATGAAAGCAATATGAAGGCAAGATTAGCTGTTTACCAGCTACAAGGTAAGGCTACCTTGTGGTGGGAGGAGACAAAAATGGTGCATGCCATTGATGAAAAGACAGTCACCTGGGAAGATTTCCAAGTTAAGTTCAAGAACAGCTACCTAAATGAACGTTACTATGATGATAAAGCCAAAGAATTTCATGAACTTAGACTGGGACATCTCACTATTGATGAGTTTGTTACTAAGTTTACAAATCTGCTGAGATATGTACCCTACATAAGGGAAGAAAAGGCAAAAGTTCAAAGATTTCTGAATTGTTTGCCTGCTGTATACAAAGAAAAAATCGAGTTTGACAACCCAAAAACAATGGATGAAGCTGTTAGAAAAGCCAGATTATGTTACCAACAGTTCAAAGGAAAAATTGAACAAGGGAAAAGATGGGTAAATAAGAATGAGTTCAAAGGGAGGAAAAAAAAACCGGCCTATTTGAAAAATTTTGGCAGAGATCATCAGCGGAAAAAGTTTAATAAACCCAAAGAAAGTCAAACTACTCAGTCCCAAGTGGCTTCCAAACAAATAGATGGAGACAGTAAAAAGGAAGGGATAGTCAAAATGAGAGAACCCCTGAAATGTTGGGGCTGTGGAGAACCCAATCTTTTGAGGGACTGTCCTCATCGAAACATTCAGATGATCATGAGAGATCGAGAAGCGACAACAGTAAATGATATAGCCAGAAATATACCAACTATCAGTGCAGCCTTGGAAAATCGTCAAGCAGAACATCAAGCAACCATGGTGGAAATGGAGGGTAAGATTTCTGACCTATCTGTTACTGTTCTGATTGATCCGGGTGCTTCTTTGAGTTACATTAGTCCAAATATTGTAGAAAAATGTAACTTAAAAACTGAAAAATTTCAACAGTCATGGTTGGTACAGCTAGCCACTGGAACTAAGAGAAAGGTAACACATAAACTGCCCCGAACAGAAATCAAATTAAATGATTTTCAAACAGAGGTAAATTTGAATAGTCTTCCCTTAGGTTCATATGATATACTGATAGGAATGGACTGGCTGGAAAAGAAGAAAGCCTTGATGATGCTGGGATAATACTTTGCATTGTGTAGATGAGGAAGGGAAACCTTTTATTCTCAAAGGGAAACAAAAACCTATTTCTGTAAGACAAATTTCAGCATTGCAATTAAAAAGAACAGTTAGAAAAGGATACCAAGTTTATGCAATGCATATGGAAGAAACAGAACAGAAAACTAAGGAGGAATTACTGGATGATGTACCAGTAATAAGAGAATTTAAGGAAGTCTTTCCAAAGGAAATCCGTCATCTTCCCCCCAAAAGAGAGATTGATTTCTCAATCGATCTAGTGCTGGGAGCAACACCTATCTCTCGAGCGCCTTATCGAATGAGTCCTCCTGAACTGATGGAACTAAAAATGAAATTGGAAGAACTGTTAGATAAAGGGTATATTAGACCGAGTGTATCTCCTTGGGGAGCACCGGTGTTGTTCGTGAGAAAGAAAGATGGAAATTTTAGGATGTGCATTGATTATCGTCAACTGAATAAGTTGACCATTAAAAATAGATACCCTTTGCCTAGAATTGATGATATTTTTTATCAAGTGAGAGGAGCTTCAGTATTTTTGAAAATTGATTTAAGGACTGGTTATCAGCAGCTTAGAATTGAGGAAGAACACATCAGCAAAACAGCCTTTCGAACCAGGTATGGTCACTACGAATTTGTAGTCCTACCTTTTGGTTTGACAAATGCCCCTGCCACATTTATGTGCCTAATGAACAGTGTGTTAAACAAGTAATTGGATAAATTTTTCCTTGTGTTCATATATGATATCTTAGTTTATTCAACAAGTGAGGAGGAACATAAATAACACTTGAGGATAGTATTGCAAACTCTAAAGGAAAATCAGCTATATGCCAAGTTTAGAAAATGTGAGTTTTATAAAGATAAGATCCAATATTTGGGTCATATTATTTCTGAACAAGGCCTTGATGTTGACCCTGAAAAGATAAAGGCTATAAAAGAATGGCCTGTACCAACTGATGTTTCAGCAGTGAGATCATTCATGGGGATTGCAAGCTATTATCGCAGATTTGTAGAGAGGTTTTCTGCCATAGAACATCCCATCATGTCATTACAAAGGAAAGGTGTCAAATTTGAGTGGACTGAAAAATGCCAAAACAGTTTTGACCAATTAAAACTGAAACTTACTACAACCCCTATACTGAATATTGCAGATTCTGACAAAGAATTTGTGGTATGTACGGCTGCCTGTAGAGAGGGATTGGGAGGAGTTCTTTTGCAGGAAAATTCAGTTATTTCCTATGAATCTAGGAAACTAAAGATACATGAACAGAATTATAGTGCCTATGATTTAGAATTAGCAGTTGTTATCCATGCTTTGAAAATGCAGTGACACTATCTTCTTGGAAAAAAATTTACATTGATGACTGATCATATTAGTCTCAAATATTTCTTTTCCCAAACTGATTTGAATGCTAGACAAGACAGATGGCTATCTTTTCTAAGTAAATTTGATATGGATATAAAACATATTACAGGGAAAGAAAATAAAATTTGCTGATGCATTGAGTAGAAATGCTTGTCAGAATATCAATAGCATTGGAAGTAGTGCTCAGATCGATGTAGAATATTTGGTGAATAAGGAAGAAAACCAAGACCCAAATTATGAAACACTTCTGGTAAAATTACAGAAAAAGGAGAAAACTGATCTCACTCAAAACCAAAAATGGCTGATCTGTTATAAAAACATATTGTATATTCCCAATATAGAGTCCTTAGAAAGGGAAATTTTGGATGAGTACCACAAACAGCCATATGCAGGACATCCAGGATATCATAAAATCTTAACAGCCCTGAAAAAAATTTGTTATGGCCAAGAATGAAGAGAGATGTAGCAGAATATCTAAGTAGATGCATGGAATGTCAACTAGTCAAAGTTGAACATCAGCATCCTGCTAGTCTTTTAAACCCGTTACCGATTGCAGAATGGAAATGGGACACAGTTTCCATGTAATTCATAACACGATTACCCAAAACCAAACACCAACATGATTCAGTAATGGTAGTAGTAGACACTTTAACAAAAGATGCACATTTTATACCAGTGAAATCTACCTTTGGGATAGCTCAAGCAGCGAATGTGTTCCTGAAGGAGGTAGTAAGGCTCCATGGGGTACCAAAGGTGATTGTTTCTGACTGGAATGCTAAGTTTACAGCCACCTTTTGGAAAGGGCTATTTGGAGGTATGTGCACTAAACTGAATTTTAGTACTGCTTACCACCCTCAGACAGATGGTCAAACGGAAAGAACTAATCAAATTTTGGAGGACATACTGAGAATGTATGTGATGGATAGACCATCAAAGTGGGAAGATTACTTGCATTTAGCTTAATTTGCCTATAATAACAGCTACCAATTCTCCATCAAAATGAGTCCGTTTGAGGCACTGTATGGAAGGAAGTGTCGTACTCCTTTGAGCTGGAGTCAGCCAGAAGATAAACTAATGTTGGGACAAGATGCTTTACAACAGATGCGAAGAATTGTCAAACAGATACAAAGAAACATCAAGACAGCACAAGATCGCCAGAAGAACTATGCTGATAAGAAAAGAGTGCACCGAGAATTTAAAGTGGGGGAGCATGTGTATTTGCATATTAAACCAAAAAAGAGCACCCTTTATGCTGGAATTTGTGCAAAACTGGATCCTAGATACTGTGGTCCTTTTGAAGTATTAGAAAGGGTGGGACCAGTGGCTTACAAGCTGGCCTTACCACCCCATGTTAGAGTTCATGATGTATTTCATGTTTCGTTATTAAAAAGATATGTGCATGATGCTTCTCACATAGTTGATTGGAATGTTTTACAGGTGGAACCAGAAGGGGAGTTTCTGCCAGAACCGCTTCAAATATTGGAGAGGGAAGAAATTGAATTGAAAAGTAGAAAAGTAGCAAGAGTAAAGGTGCAGTGGAAGCACTTTACTGCTGAAGAAGCTACCTGGGAAAGAGAAGCTGAAATGATGGAAAAATATCCATTTTTATCTGCAAAATGAACTCTAGTAGTTGAATAAAAACACCGAGGATGGTGTTTATTTTCAGAGGGGGAATATGTAACACCCCCAATTCATGTGTTTGAATTTCAAATCTAGACATTTGAACTTTAATCCTAAGGGGAGTGGACCCCAAAGGATAAATATTTTGTGAATGTAATTAAATATTTAATTGAGGAAATGAATAAAATTATGTGGTGCAGATTGACCAAAATGAGATTTATGAGAATACTTGCTAAATCCATGAAGATGGATGAGGAAAATATTTCCCCGCAATCTTTCAAAAATCCTTGAAAGAAATTATTTTAAATTTAGATTTTTGAGGAAAAATCTGAATTTTCGCAATGATGAGAAAAGTAGTTGGGAAGAGGTAAAAAGCTGGAAAAGCTTTGGAAAAGCATAAAAAAGCTTTAAAGAATCCCTAAAATGGGAAGCCTAGGCAAACAGGAAGAAAAGCATCCTGAGATTCTGGACGCAGAATTAGAAACATGCTTTGGGGAACAATAGCTTAAATAAGCTGCTCTTGTACAAATTAGGGGTTGATATGTTGCAAGGAGATGATCTCAGCTCGGGGGTGAGTTCTGAGAGACAGAAGGACTCTAAGGTTGGGAGGTTGGTCAATTGCATGAGTGGTATGTCTCTAAATTTATCGATGTGTTTACTTCATAGAGTATGAATTGGCTACACATAAAAGTTGACTGTATATTAGAATATAAATTCTACATTTAACAGAATTAATCATAAGGAAATTACCTTTGAAACTCTGTATAGTTGGAGAATTTAATTTTGTGAAGTAGAATCCAACAGAGTCTCTAAACCAGTGTTGGTTTAAATCTGAGGACACTTATCTCTTCACAGGAAAAATTTGTGAATTAGTTTTAATCTGCTTCTGTTTCCTAGAATGAATCTAATATATACATACATAAGAGAGAGAAATCTCAGTTTCCTGTACTATATTGAAAAATAGTAGGAGATGAATTGTAATTTACACTGTGCATGAAATAATGGAAGGAGAGATTGTATAAACTGACCTCAGGGTCAGCACACCATTCATAAGTAACCAGAAATTCAATGGTCAAGGAAGTTGCATGTAAGCAACAAATACTATAGCAGAAGGAAGCAACTAATAATTTGCAAAAGACTGATCATAGACAATTATCTTATGGAACCATTCTAATATTAGAGCATAGAATTAAAATACAAAAGAAAGTTAAGTAAATATCCAACATGCATATACACCACAGCCTGGCATATTGAAATATATGTATCCTAGTCTATCATGAGAACCCAAGTCAAGGGGGTAAAATAGTAGATTATAAATACAAATGTCTTCTAAACATAAAAATAGAAATACAGATGCATTCATCCCTGTAGATATTTTGGATAAATATTCTGTGCAAATTCATAACAAATTAATTCCTCAATTATCTGCATAGAACTACTATACCATTCTGTTACAGATAATTATATCACTCTGGTTATTTAAACTACCCATAAAAAGGAAACTGTGAACTTGGAATTTAGGGTCAGCTTAATAAACTGGTGAAAGAAATTGAAAATATTATGCCGGAAGAATAAAACCATAGAATACATTCAGATATCTAAAATTTACTACCACAGAAGCTATGTTCTCTTGGAATAGGAAACTCTATATGACAGTATATTATTCATTCGAATATCACCACATTTATGAATATAGTTTAACAATTGTATGGCCTGAGAGCTTGAAGGCAATAAACTACATAGAATTCTGGATATGTGTATATAGAAATATATAAAATTTAAAATGCCATCAGTTAAGTATTAAGTTACAACCAAGTCAAAATGAGTAAGGAGAGAGTACTATTGGAACATAATAATAATAATAATAACCGGAATCAAAATGGGTATTATGAAAATCCATTAATGACAGAGGTATATATATATATATATATATATATATATATATATATATATAATCCGAGAACAACCTTATAATGTTCCATGAATAGAGATAAATGAATATTCAGGGTTGGGATTTAACAATTATAGTTGTCAAAATAATTACAACTGTATCAATACAATTTTTAACTGTAAAAAGATAAATTATATAACCAGGAGAGAAGAACGGATTTCTTCTGATAGAGTTCGGTGAATACCGACCTGTAAGTAGCACGAGGAAACAAAAGTTAATGTCTAAGGGAGTCACGTCTCTCAGTAGTTTGAGAAGGAGAACACGACGCAAGTCGAAATTACCTGTGAGATATAAAACCCCAATATAAATATGACGCCGAACATGGAGAGTAAGAATAACATGAACCAAGTAAAAATAATGACTGAGAAGGGAATAGTACCTGGTAAGGGAGAAACCCCTATTCCATCCTTAACCTGCTACATATAAATATGGAATTTTCATAAATAGAGGTTGGCAGTTAAAAGTCGAATAACAAAGATAACCCTCCAGAGAACGAAAAATAGCAATTGCATCCTACGCTTGGTCGAAGAAAAAAAAAATTAACTAACCAGAGTGCCGAGAATAATCGAGTCCTTATAGCACCAAATTAATACCCCGGTAACCACCTCCAGTTGAGAGTAAAGTGGGGGGTAGGGCTACGAAGCCATGATAGCATACGTTTAGTCTCACTTCTGAGAATATGCACAAGGAAACGCAAAGGCTAGGAAAGAAAACCAAGCCAATCGAATCCCTGGAGTGAAGAAAACTCATTCTCTGCAAAAATAATATAGCAACTCGTTATACATATCACAATCTAGACTGGACGACAGTAAACGATGATCCAAAATCTTAGCACCGGCATGAAGCAATGAGCGAAATTCTAAACCAGAGATGGGAAGGTTGTGAAATGGTAATAATAGAGCGAAATTTTACAAAACTCTAAAATGATCTTACCGAAAGAGCAAATTAAAGCACAGGGATAAGGCGAAGACTGAAATGAATCACGCGCAGCATCCATGGCGTTGAAACTCGCTGTCAAGAGATAAACCAAACAAATAGGGAGGTAAAAGAACCGTCGAGAAAATAACATGCTCGATTTATATCAATGTCCCATGAATCGAACAACGAAACCCTAATGGCCAGATACATCCGAGTCGTCCACTTGGCGAGATCCTAAGGGTGAAGCCACGGATCGAGGAGTTAATAGGTCATGTACACCATCCGTTCAATATTAAATATGACAAGCAGTGAAATAAATGTTATATCGATCTGGCCACACCATGGAAATTGCTTTGGGAACGAGGTAAGCTGGTGGAATGAATCCAGTACTACGTGGAACAAAAACACATGATCACAAATGGAACGAGACCAATTATAACCTTTAGGACGAGATTAAATATCTTATGAAAGCTCTCGTGGAAGACAGATTGACGTCGCCATTCCCAATTTCGTTGAACAGATTTATAAATTTGTAATTACGTGGAGGTCAATTTAAACAAACCCAAATTCATATAAATGTTGACAAGACGGAAATGAAAAGGAAGGACCAAATGCGAGATTCACATAATTATCGACAGGGTAAATCAAATCCCACTAAGGTTATATGTTCTCAACGAAGGGTAAACGTGAATGACCGAATGGATTCCCACAGGTCCATAGAAATATAATAATATGGTACTCATGTAGAACCGAATCGACCCCATCAATATGAATCTATTGAAGGTTCAAAAGTTGATGATATACAACGAAGATTGAATATGGAAGTGGCGGGTGATAAAATAAAAACATTAGGTTATGTCTAATGTAATTATAATTATTACAAATCAAATAAATTCTAATGTGGTGAGATAGAGTTGCTATATGAATAATAATTGAAAATAAAAGTTGTTTAAACCTACAACGTAATAATAGAGTACCTTATTAGCATTAAACTTGAAAAGATACCAAAAAAAAATTAAAAAAATTGTAGAAGGAAAATGGGAGGTGTGACATTACAACTAGCACAACTGAGTTTAAATCACTTAATTGAGTTAAACTACTTTACAACTCACATAACTACACATCCAACTCTATTACAACTTTGTATCACTCAATTACAACAAATTCCACTAGCATGTCCCAGCAACCAACCTTTGAACTCCAAATTCCTTCAGTTAACTGGTTTTCCACATCAATTAACTGAAATCAAGTGCTTCAATAGAATAGATTATTATTTATTGTCTAATTATTGTTAGGAGATAATAATAATCTACATGCATTCTATTTTTAGACACGCATTCCACGAAACATCTTCGCACATGAATTCCAAAAATAGACACCCATCCATCCATATAATTTTCTCAACCATCTATAAATAGATTACTACTAAAAATAGACTTTGATCCAAAGTCTAAAAATAGACATATCACCTAAAAATATCGTGCGGGCCCCACCTAGTGTAGGTGCTTAATTTTCACTAGGATCATCATCTTGTTGAATCTCAACAATATCTCTCAACCAGAAAGGGATTATCCTTCAAACGGATCTTGTCTCTATGGTATTTGAATTTTCTCCTAGTGAGCGCCTTCGTCAGAATATCTGCATCCTGATCTTCTGTAGGAATGTACTGAAGCAACATGATCTTCCACTGCACAGAATATCTGATATGATGATACCAGATATATATATGGTTAGATCTATCATGAAACACATGATTAATTAAGATTTTAATACAACTATTATTATCACAATGAATCACTATAGGATCTAAATGAGAACTGAACAAATCAACCAGGATCTTCCTCATCCAGATAGCCTCACATGCAGCTTGACATGCTGCCATGTATTCCGCTTCCACTGTAATGAGTGCCACAGATCTTTGTTTCTTTCTATACCAAGAAATAGTTGTAGATACAATACTAGAAACCCCTCCTGATGTGCTCTTTCTATTTGTTGGGCTTCCTGTACAATTTTCATGCGTGACACCATGCAACTTCACCTCATCTATCATTCTGTACCATAAGGCATACTCGATGTGCCCCTGAGATATCTCAGGACATGCTTTCCCGTATTCCAAAAGAGATTGGTAGGCTTAACCATCGCTTGGGTATCCATGGGTTAAAAATATAAATTCTTAGGGTTTAACCTGGAAGAGGAGTATCCATGGGTTTTCAGGCCTCCATGTGAAACTTAGCGAGTATCTCCCTTGCATAATTTCCTTGAGACACAAACAGTTCACCTTCTCACTGCCATATTTATAATCGAAGGAAATAGTGAAGGAGGCCCGTATCCTTCATCTCGAACTCTTTTTCAAGGTCCTCCTTGCATGAGTGTATCAGCTTCTCATCACCATTCATTATTAAATCATCAACATAAAGACCAATGACTAAAATATTACCCTCCACCATAATCCGGTATAGGTTTGCATACGCTTCACTCTTAGTGAAGCCAAGTCCAGTGAAATAGTTGTCGATCTGAGTGTACCAAGCATGGGGTGCTTGCTTCAACCATACAACACTCTTTTGAGTTTGCACACATGCGACTCGCTGCTCAAGATATCAAATACTCTAGGCTTCTCAATGTACACTTCTTCCTCAATGATCCCATTAAGGAACTCAGTCTTCACATCCATCTGATGAATGTGTAAACCCATCTACGCTGAGAGAGAAAGGATGGTCCTTATGGAATAATACTGTGTGATAGGTGCAAAGGTTTCTTCATAATCAATCCCTTCGATCTGTGAGAATCCCCAGGCCACAAATCTGGGCTTCTATTTCTCAAAACTCCCAACAATAGCTTTCTTTACCTTGTAGATCCATCTTGAACCTACCACTGATTTATCAATCGACCTTGGAACAATTTCCCAAGCACTTTTTCTAACAATGGAGTCATACTCCTCCACCATTGCATCTACCCATGTGGGCTCCTGCACTGCTTCCTAAAAGGAAGATGGCTCAATCACAATACATTTGCTCGTGAGATACATATATCTAGTGAAATGGTGAGGAGACTGCCTCTGTCTACACTATGAAGTAGGGACTCCTACATTCTGTGCCGCATCTATCTTCAGCTTCTCAACTTTTTTGGTACGCCTTCTGCCAGTTTTGATTTTTGGCTCTACGTGAGTGGACTCCTCCACTGCATGAACCTCCTCCAGTGGTTGATCCACATCTAGAGACTCATCTTTGGGAACAACCAGTTCCTCCTCTGCATGCAAGTCTAGGTCCCTCTCAAGCGACAACTTCATGGCTTTCTCCTCATTGAATTTTATATCCCGTCACATAACAGTCATCCGACTATTTAGAAAATACACACGATAGTTATGGGGTGTTTCTGTGTACCCCACAAATATCCCAACTTTTGTAGTTGGCTCCAAATGCTTCCTGGCATCCCTCGTCACATGAATGTAAACAAGTGAGCCAAAAATCTTCAAATGAGAAATATCAAAGCAAAGCAAGCCTTGTGTTGAATGTTTTAAATTTTGGTTGGGTTTAAGCCTGAAGGAAACCAATGTTTGTTGGTTGGGATTATAGAACTTAATTATTGGTTCCATAGGTAAATGTTTATATATGTGCAAGCATTAGAGTGGCACATGGAAGTAGAGTGGGACCATAACTCACAGGTCCCAATATTGAAGTATTAAGTTTATGAATTTGTATTTTGATACAATTTGAGTTTGCAGGTTCATTTTGGGAAATGAAAGGGAAACCTGCTTATGGCGGGTTCGCTCTTCGTCATTTATGTAGATAAACATAGGCTGATTAAGGAGATTCAGGTTGGATAGTATGTGTACTTGTGCATGAAGCCTAGAAGAAGCTCCTTGAAGATTAGTTCATGTGCCAAGTTCGCACCTCAGTATTGCAGGCCTTCCAAGATCCTTGATAAGATTGGACTAGTGGCCTAAATACTTTCACTACCTCCAATAGTGGAAGTCCATTATGTTCTCCATGTTTTATTGTTTAAAATATATGTTAAGGAATTTGATTAGGTGATTGGATGGTATGTATTATAGATGGATCCAGAAGCATAATTCCTATGAGAACCTCAATTCATATTTCCGTGGAAACAACTTATGCTCTGGAACTGAGCAATCAACTAATTTAAAGTGCAAAGGAAGCACTTTCGACCTGATGAGGCTACATTAGAGATGCTTGATTAGATGCGGGCTATGTATCCTTCATTGTTTTTCAATTGAGAGAAAGGGGCTTTGGTATATGTATATATGTATATATGCATGTTATTATAAATACCACAATAAGTTGTGTTATAAAGCTCCAATTAGCAGTATGGTTGTCATGTTTTCATGTTTTCCATGTTTTTTTTTTCTCTTTAGAAAGTTGCTCATTGTAAATACTGCATCGAGCTAAGTTATAAATCTCCATGGGAAATATTTTTTCATTTTCTGTAGTATTGGTGGTCATAGGTTTCATAGAACACCAATGATGGTTTTCCCCTAAGGGGGAGGGGTTTGTAATAGCCCTAGGTTAAAATTTCATGTAATAAAGCTAATAAAAGAAAAATAATAAGAACAAGGTCATGGCCCATGGGCCACGTATTCCAAGATGAGTGTTGGGAAAAACATCCTTGTCCACATAATTTCAATTTATTATGGCTAAGGAAAATAGAAAAGGCATTGAAAAAGGAAAAGATGCATAATTTGGATTTATTTATGAAAATAAAGGAAAATAGAAGAAAAGGGAGACGAAATGTCATAGGTTTGCATCAGTGAAAAATTAAAGGAGAAATAGAGGAAATTGAATAAAATAGAGGCCTCAATGATAAAAGGAATTTTGAGGACCAGTTCACATATTTTGGTTGGTTAACCTTTTTTTAGTTCATTTTAGGATCTCTATTTATTCTCTCATACTATTCCAGACTTAGATAATTCTTGGAGAATTTTAACATTAGAAAAATAAAGGCAAGGAAGGACAAGTAAATGAAAGGACAAATAAGGAATATTGGATCATGCAACTTTAGCTTCAGGATTTGCAAGTAACTGGTTGCATGTGTGACTTCCTAGCTAGTTTGGAAATTGTTGTAGCCTCTACAACACCCTCCAAAAAACCCCACTTCAAAAATTTGTCGGAGCCCCTTGAGCTTAAAGAAAAATAAGTAAAGAGTCTAGAAGACTGAACCGCGACCTCAAGACCCAGTGACTCCGCGACCCAGTCACAAGGTCGCAAGGTCGCAGGGTCGCAAAACTCAATTTTTCGGAAAATCGCAACCCCGCGACTTTGCGACCCCGCGACCCGCAGGTCGCAAGGTCGCGAGGTCACGAGGTCGCACACCTCCTGGATCACTCGAATTGTGAACTTGCGACCTCATTAAATGCTCACACGTGTGACCTTTTTATATAAAGGAGGTCGCTAGGTCGCATTTTTCATATGCAGCGAATAGAAAGAAACGACTCTGACAGGTCGACTGGCGCGCATTTTTCCCGGGTAAGTTGCCATTTTCCCTCCTGTTGTTTCCTTTCTGGTTATTCTTCCTAAATCCTAGGCATCCTCAGCCTTTAAATTGTCAATTTTCCTCAACCCTTATCTGTATTTCTTACTTAGGGTTTTTCTAATTCTTGTTTTCCCCACATTGCCCAAAATCATCACCATTTCTTGTCCAGGCTTTCGTGGCTACTCCCCTACTCCAAGAACCATCCCTTGACTCTCTCTGGACCCATTTGGATTTGCATTCTTTGAGTTAAAGGGAAAAACACTCCACGTCACGCGTGCCCAAAACCCCCAGACAAGCCCTAGTGCGACCTGCGACCCAGTCGCAAGGTCGCAAGGTCGCATTCACCAGATTGTTCGAAACTTGCGACCCCGTGACCCAGAGACCCAGTCGCAAGGTCGCAAGGTCGCATTCTCCAAATTTTTTGAAACTTGCGACCCCACGACCTAGCGACCCATTCGCAAGGTCACAAGGTCACATTCTCCCGATTTCTAGAAATTTGCGACCCCGTGACCCAGTCGCAAGGTCAAAAGGTCGCATTTTTTATACTTTTTCATGATTTGCGACCCAACGACCCCACGACCTAGTCGCAAGGTTTCAAGGTCGCATATTCGCTACTTTCTCACAATCCGCGACCCAGTAGATAATTTTCAATTTTTCTTGTGTCTCAGCTAAAATCATTGATAAACTGTAATTGGTCTTATATCATCATGTCGTTCTTATCATGGGATTCTTTCATGAATATGACAGGTGAACTTGAAGCAGACGTAGAGTGTATACTTGTCCTCTCAGATTCCAGCGACATGGCACCCCCAGTGTCCCGGAAGAAAGACAAGCACTTGGCATTGGAAGATGTGGATATGGACATGCCAAAGTCCCCACCCCCGATTTATAGAGATACCGTTTGTACATTTGCAAAAGGGAACAGCATGTGATGGTACCAAGTGTACCATGAGTTCACCATAATGGAATTTCAAGAAGACCTCCTGGATCGAGACATATACTTAAAAGTCAAAAGGTCGAAGCTGCATCTCGTAGGTGCTCGTTCGGCCATATTTCCATGCCCCGAAATGATAGACTGGATCATACAGAAAATAGATCCCAAGAAGTTCGTGATCTGAGACAACGAAGGCAAGGCTTTCGCAATGCTCGTAGGCTCAGATGCCCATGTTTACTACTCTTTGCCTCACCAAGAAGAAAACTTTACAGAAGAATGGGCTCTTGCCATGCATTCCCCATAGTTGACACTATCAGTCAGTGGTGGGTGGAGCTCGAGAAATTTAAAGTCAAGAAAGACCAAGAATATCCAGTGGCCAGCTTGAGAAAGGTATATAAACTAGTAGTCGCCATGCTCTACAGATTGTACGGGCGCCCTGACGCCACCACCTTCAACGGCACATGGGCTACTATCATGGAATATTTAACGGTGCATGGCACACATTTCAACTGGGCTAGCATATTGACGACCTCAATGCATACAAACTTGTCCTCGGCATTGGCCCCAGATGAAGGAATGCCTTCTGAGTTCTATATGGCATCTTATATATTGGATGTCGTCTGTGCGAGGTTACATTTTGAGGGATGGGCACATAACTCGGATTCCACACAGACCCGTGCAATTCATCTACAAACCAAGGTGTTTTGGGAATCCAGGTATAAACAGGATATAGAGCCAATCTCTCAAATATTCATCCCCGCCCTATTCAGGAAATTATTTTGCCAGGATGTCCCTTGCATGTCTTGGTGAGCCACGGAGACTCTAAGCCAAGTGGCACATTAGTTTCCATTCCCCGAATATACTTTCATCCGAGTCTTCAGCTCGTTCAGGGCACCACATGCTATGCCTCGTTTTGTTACATATAAGATGCTCATACAAGAGGTATGCTTCCAAATGTCCTCAGGCTTCTCCAGTGTCCTATCCAAAGGTAAGAAGAAGCCCTGGCCAACGTTACCCCTCACTATCGGTGCATACACAGTTAAATATTTCAGAGAGGTAGGGGCAGAGGGAGAAGAGATGAAAAGTTATCGCTTTGGGGCTTTAGAGTACCGAACATACGACCCGAAGAGGATAGTTCCCAAAAACTGCAAGAAGGCTAAATTCAAATGGAACGACCAGCATGTAGAACGCCCAGGAGAAGATGAAAGAAGGAACTGGTACAATGCAGATAGACAACTTTCTCTGGGGGTGGACTCTAGCCAAGAGGATCTGGATGATCAAAGCCTGGAAGACAGGAGCCGTAAGTTAGGAGGTGCTTCTTCCTCTGTAGAAAAAAAGCCCCGAACCAGCACAGGGCCTGCTACCTCTTCCCAATAGAAAGAAGTAGAGGCCAAAGCCCAGCAAGAGAGAGAAAAGAAAATAAAAGAGGATGAGGAAAAGAGCAAGAAAAACCTAAGGGCAGAAAAGAAGAAGACGCAGGCCAAGGAGGCCAGGAAAGAAAAGGAGGAAAAAGAGGCACAGGCCACAGCAGAGCAGGCACTCAAGAAAGAGCTAGACAAAGCAGAGGCTGAACGCCAAGAGAAATCAAACCAAGCTGCTGCTGCCGAGCGGAAGAGGAAAGCCGAAATAGAAGCAGCGGCAGAAGCGGAGCGCAGGCGGAAGGAAGAGCATGAGAAGGCGGAAGCCGAGCGCCAGCAAAAGGAAAAGGAGGAAAAGAAGCAAAAAGAAGAGGACAATGAAATGATAGAAAACATTGAGGTGTCTCCCCTCGAAGTACCTCTAGGCAGTAAGGGAACCATGATCTCCAATGTTAATCCCCCCCAGGGGCAGGAGGAGGAAGTCTTCGACCTCACCAGACTCACATTCGATCAATTCTCCTTCAAAATCTGGCAGGAGAAGAGAAGGTCCCTGGCTCAAAGTCCTTCTGCCGCATCCATAGTTGTACCTGGAAAAGACATAGTCCTTGATACTAGGACTAATCCCGTGATGATAGCATCGGTAGGCACAGCTCTCGCTGCAACCAAGGAAGAAAATGTAACCAGAATGAGTAGAGAAATTGTTTCTCTAAAAAATAGACTACAAGTCATAGAGTAGCGGGAGAAGAAGGCAGAACAGGAAAGGTCAACGTTGAAAGAAGAGATTCAACAGCTTTGAAACAAGACTCCCCCAGTCAATGAAGTTACACTTTCCATTCTAAAGGAGTGGGATGTATTAGAGATGACCATGAGGCAGGTGTATGGGGAAATGTTCACCATAAAACAAACAGTCACCCCATTGGTAAGAGCACGAGCAGAAAGTAAGTAGAAGCACGAGCAGCTCAAGGAAGCATCAGATACCTTAGATAAAATGATGGATTGGACTGTGCGATACCCTTAGGCTCCTGAACATTTTCCTAGGAAGGATTGGATTCATACACAGGATGCCAAAGTCCAAATCCGTATGAAGATGCAGACCAAGGACAAGCTATCCAAGGATTTTGACAAAGTAATGTCTTCATACGATCACCTGATCAGCGAAATCGACTCGATGCACACTCTTCACCACATTCCTTCACTAGGTGCATTGGACGAAAGGAAGACCTGGGAGCAAGTAGATCAATAAATCTAGTCATTTTTGCAGCCCATCAAGCAAGCTGTTGCCGCCCCCGATCTTGCAGCATCAGAAGAAAATATGGGTCAGTTTCTTGTCACGCCAGTATGGATTTATACCAAGCTCGCATCTCTTTCCAACCAGATCTCTCAAAAAATGAAAACTCTAGTCCCAAATCCTTTGGAATGCATGCATCGGTTGAAATAAGAGGTCCCTCTTGTTTCATCCATAGCAGCAGAGTATCAGACCTGGCGGGATTTCCTTAAAGAACAATAGATTGACACCCCCAACCTCAAAATCGTGCGTCCATCTTCATAGCCCGACGACAGTAAGTTGCTGGTAGCAGTTAGAGGCAAGCCACAGGTTGCACTGCCTAGGCAAGTTGCAGGTCGTACTGCTCAGTAGGTCGCAAGTTGCACCAACCAGCTAGGTCGCGGGTCGCAATTTTCTCGCAGGTCGCAGGGCAACTCAACCGGTGGGCAGGCAAAGAGTTAGGGAGCCCAAAGGGCAAGTTTGATCTATAAAACCCCTTCCAGGGAAATGTACAGGGATCTTCTTTTTTGGACTCAAAAGCCATATAGCATTGTATTGAAAGACAACATTCCTTTTTGCATATGAATAAAAATACCTGTTGAAAATCCTTTTGGATTTGATGAGTTTTGCTGGGAGAATACTATGATTATTTCTATACAGTTTCAGAACATCTTTTGATTAATGGAACTACACTTTCTAATGGCATCATTCACACATTATGGTTTCCTGTATCTATGTTAATGATGTTCAGACTGATTTCTTGCTTAAAGCATGTTAATGAATTTGTTTATTATCATTTTGTTTTATCTTTCATGAAGTAAAAGGGGCGTCTCGCCATAAAGAACTATTTCTTTTGTGGTCAGAATAGCCTACAAGCATAACCCCAAAGATGTGTTGTTGACAACACCTCCTTCGACGTGTATGCTTTATTATTTGTCTTGCTACGCATAGTGTTACATACATGTTTAATGCATCAACCATGTATCTTGTATCATGCGAATAAGTGTGTGTCCACGGGTTCGATCGAGTTCCTTTTGAGACTAGAGGGAAGGTGATTTAAGCCGTAGCCACACCCACACCCTGGACAGGATCCCTATTCCAAATGGTTCAAGGTATGATTGGGACTTTCTACCGGGGAGATCCCTTACTGTTGGCCGGAAAATTTTTCTCGTCAATAGAATTGGCGCTAGAAGGAGGGCCTGAATGGTAGCCTCCTAGCATACAACCAACTTTCCATCACAAACTCCCCATGGGGAGGTCTTAAACGACAAAGCTATCCCTCCATTGGAAGATATTCCAAGGGAGGAGGCTCCACATTATGAAATCACCAGAGAGCAGTTGAGGGCCTTGCACCCAGCTGCCCGCAATCTCATCAGGGATTTGCGATACACCCCAATCATGAGTTTTTTTACTCATACTAGGACCCCAGCTGGAAACATCACTCGTAATGGTGCCCTTGTGAGTACCATACCCTAGTTAGTGAATCTCATGATTGAAGCCCTCGCCACCGCTGCTCAGTGTGACGAACCCATTCCCGAGCTCCAAGACGATGATGAGGAATAATTTGGTCTTACCAAACCTTTCCCTAACCCTCAGCCCAACCAAGCCCAACATAACAACAAACAGGCACAACCCCCACCTTAGGGAGGTGATGGAGATCGAGACCGAGGGAACGAAGGCGAGGGAAGTAGAGCCCGCAGAAATGAAGGTGAGGGAAATAAAGCCCGCCGGACTGGAGGTAGACGACATAGAGGTCGTGGCCAAGGAAATCATACCAACCACCATCGCCCAAACCCCAATAGGCCGCCTGTCCACAACTGGGGATATATTAGAGACTTTGACTACCGTGGGAGATATCAAGATGAACACTCTTGCCATGAGGGAGGAGCATCAGTGTCAGGAACGTGAAGTGAATTTTAGCCTGAGTTTAGGCACCACCAGTAGGCTAGGAGAGTGCAACCACTAACCTGGATGGCCCAGTCCCCATTAGATCTTTTGGGCCCCCTCCACGACCTGCCTAGGCACCCGGAGAAACACCTCCCCAAGTTTGATCCCAAGAAAGGCACCTTGGCTGAGGATCATATAAGCAGCTTCTATCTTTCCCTGCAAATCATGAGGGTTCAATCAGATGACGTTTCTTGCCGTCTATTTCCACATACTCTTGAAAACAAAGTGGCCACTTGGTACCGCTCCCTCCCAAGTGCCTCCATCACATCGTGGGACCAGTCCCGACGCGCATTCTTGCAGAAATTTTCAGAGGACAACACCCCTTCCATGTTCCTCATGGAGTTAAGCACCATTAAGTGCCACAAGAAAGAGAAGGTGAAAGACTTCAATCAGCGCTTTGCTACCATACTGCAAAATTTTCCCCCAAACCTGGCGTTGGACGACTCTATTACCATTTATTATTATACAAAGGCTCTCCCTAGGGATATCGTTGTCTTTGTGAAACACAAAGCTCGGCCCACACTTGCAGCCAACTACGCAGCCGCCCTCACTGTAGAAAGAGACATGCTTTCTATAGGAGCCATTGATCATGAGGGGAGAGATGACCACAAATCAATCACGAAAAGGGGTCAGTCCACTATAAACAAAACCGCAGATAAGGATAAGGATGCTTTTGACTTTGAGAGTATAGCAAAGACCCTTAATCTATTGACAAATGAAGTCTCTAACCTGAACAGGAAGGGTATAGAATCCACAACTAGTGCCAAGGCACCTAAGCCATTTTTCAGAAAGATCAACCCCAACACCAACCGACCTCCATCCAACCCAAACACTATTCTCAACGTTGAAGAGATAGGAAAAGATAACTTCTGCTCTTTCCACCAAGCTTCCCACTCTAAAAAAACATGCCCACAGTGGATTGGCAGCATGAATGCAGTGGTAAACCATCTTCTGGATGATCAAACCCCAGGGGACGTGAGAGAGGATGATGTTTCCGACCACGACGAAGATTTTCCCCCGGATGAAGAACCGACATCCTCAGTTCTTGAATTCGACGTTATCCAAGGGGACAACCATATTACAGTCACTAATATCAACATGGAAGAAAATCCTAAGGCCCCACCTGTAAGAAAATACAGCCTTAGGAGAAAAGGACCAGTTCCTAAACCATCCTTTGAGGAGAAGAAAAGAGCTTTCTTAAGGAAAATTCTGCCGTCGGGGAATGAACAACAAGCTGCCCCTAAGAGGCCCTAATGACAACACCCGAGCAAATCAGAAAAGCAAGCTCCCGATGGGCTCCACCACAACCACTACCGAACCCTGTCCTAAATCTAATTCCATATATAACATTGTAGAGGACATGAAGAAAACCAGAGCTAACATATCCCTCTATGAGCTTGCTCGCATCACAAATCAACGAGAACTCATTCTTAAATCCTTCTCCAATACCTCAACTACTAAGCCTGTGAGAAACACGTCCACGCAACCTAGTCCAAGTGTTCAGTCTATCGTAAATGCCATTAATGCAAATTCCAGGGGTTCTACTCCTCCTTTCCTTCTGTCTTTTGAGATCTTCAACTTCAACATCCATAACTGTCTAGTTGACTCTGGTGCCTCCACAAACGTCATGCCACTATCTGTTTGTAAGAAACTGAACATCCGCCCAGAGAAAAATGATGCAAGGATCATTCAACTTGATAGATCTCAAGTGCCAGCCGTAGGAGAACTGAATAACATCATCATCCGCCTCTCGTCCAATTCTAGAGTCCAGAAATGTATCGACATTGTAGTCGTTGACAATCCGGAAGCCTATGGCCTATTACTTAGTAGGGACTGGTCCAGTAAGATGCAAGGATATTTCACCATTGACTGGTCCCACCTTTGGCTTCCTTACAAGGGCCAGAATAACCAAATCAGGGTCGAAATTGAGCCTTATATGAAACATACTATGACTGGTTTGGATGCTACTAATGAACCCATAAGTTTTTCCCAGGAGGATCTTGGCATGTGCTTCTTGGAAGCAATTTTTGGATGTTATCATCCTCCTCAATCTCCAGTAGATCCCGAGATCCAGTCTGAATTAACACTCATCGCGGAAGATCAAGCCACTCCCGTCTCACACAAAACTGAAGTCCCGCCCCAATCTACAACCCCAAAGGAGCCAGAAAATGATGTATGGACCCTGTACTATGATGGTTCTAAAGCTCTTGACGGAGCTGGTGTGGGCTGCATCTTGCTAGACCCTCAAAAGAACAAATTCTTGATATCGTGTCGGCTTGAGTTCCAATGCTCAAACAATACTGTTGAATATGAAGCTCTAATCCTAGGACTCAAGAAGGCATTAGATTTAAAGGTAAGGTTCTTACGAGTTATTGGAGACTCTGATATCATTACTCGATAGGTACGCAATACCATTCATTGTTTGTCTCTGCATTTGAAGGCTTATCAGCAAGAGGTATGGCATCTTATTTCTGCTTTCAATGCTTTTGGAATTAAATCTGTTCTTAGAATGCACAACGCAGCAATTGATACTCTGGCTAATGCTGCTGCTAGATTTACCCCTATGAGGGATGACCTTTCTATTGAAGTTATATATAGACCCTCCATGCTAGATAATATTACTAATCTACGCGTTTTTTATAACGATCAACAGATATTGGATTTTATGCTCAACACTGAAGTATTCAGAGATGCGCCAATGGATGAGGCGGATCACGACCAAGCCTTGCAGGAAGAGCATGAAAAATGCAAGGAAAACCCCATGCCCAAGGGGATAGTATCACTTAAAAAGCTCTTGGACCTGCAAAGTTGATTCCGTGGCCCCCCAAATACCAAGGTGCAAAGTTCCATTTTAGCACATCGACAAGTGAATTTGAGATCAGAGGAGAACCTGAAGTTCATTAACCTCGGGAAGGGTTGTACCAACGAAGAGACGCAAGCATTCACCCAACTATTTCGGAAGTATCGAGACGTATTCACATGGACGTATAATGATTTACATACGTACGATACTCGGATTATTCAGCACATCATACCCATGAAGGAAGGTGTAAATCCGTTCCAACAGAAGCTCAGAAAGGTACACCCTAATTTGGAACTGATGATTCTGAAAGAACTCAAGAAACTGTTGGATGCACGCATTATCTTTAAAGTTCATCACTCCACATGGGTATCAAATTTGGTCCCAATACGGAAGAAGTCTGGTGAGATCCTCTTATGTGTGGATTTTCGGAATTTGAATCGAGCCTCGAACAAAGAAAATTACCCAGTGCCACCTATGGAACAAATATTGCAAGCTGTCTCTAGATCTGAGATGTTCTCCTTGTTGGATGGATTCTCCGGTTACAACCAGGTGCTGGTAGCCGAACCGGATAGATTGAAAACTACCTTTCAGACCAAATGGGGAACATTCGCTTTCAGGCGCATGCCTTCTGGATTGATTAATGCGGGGGCAACTTTCCAACGGGCCATGGATATAGATTTTTTTGGTTTGATAGGTCAGAGCGTGGTAGTCTATTTGGGCGATGTCACTGTGTTTTCAAAACACCGGGGCAATCATTTACGCCACCTCAAACAAATCTTTGAGAGGTGCAGGAAGTACAAGACTTCTATCAACCTGAAAAAGAGTGTTTTCACTGTGGAAGAAGGGAACTTACTGGGCCACATTATAACTAAGCAAGGCATTGTAGTATATCCAGATCAGGTGAAATCTATTGCCCAAATTTCCCCCCCCGAGCAGCAAGAACGCAATGCAATCTTTCCTGGGGAAAATCAATTTTTTCCGCAAGTTCAAATCAGATTTCGCCTAGATAGTTAGACCTTTGCAGGGGATGATAAAAAAGAATGCGGTGTTCAAATGGAACCTGCTAGAGAAGGAGGCTTTCACCAAAATCAAGCAGGCCATAGCTGAAGCACCATCCCTTCAAAGTCCAAACTTTAGCAGAGGCTTCATCCTATATACTTTCGCTTCAAATTCTTCACTTGCAGCTGTCCTCATGCAGAAAGACGGCAACAATGACGAGCGGCCCATTTCCTTCATGAGTACTGGTTTACAAGGAGCTGAATTGAACTTCCTTGAAATCGAAAAGCAAGCCTATGCAGTCTACAAAGCAGTCAAGCATTTTAGACCATACATTTTGAAAAACCAAGTCACAGTTTTCGTTCCACACCCAGCAGTCCGCTCATTATTTGTGCAGCAGGAGCTAGGTGAGAGGCGAGGCAACTGGGTGGCATGCCTGCAAGAGTATTATTTAGAGTTTAAACCAGCACACACCATTAAAGGACAAGGTTTATGTCAGATGGCTGCGGAGGCGGAAAGTTCCCATGGAGTTGAAGAAGAGTGTTGGGAACAAGAAATCGAGATGTACCAGAGTGACCATGTGCCTCAGCTGAGTAGCCCTTCTTGGTACTCTGACATTTCAGGATACTTAGGCCAGGGTACTCTGGACCCCGCTCTAACTGCCCAGCAGAAACGCGCGATAAGACTCAAAGCTGCATCTTACCAGCTGATCCGTGGGAAGCTTTCCAAGAAACATTATGATGGGGTCATGCTACACTGCTTAGAACATGACAAAGCGCAGAAAATCTTGACCGAGCTACACGACGGACCAATTGGGGGTCATTTTGTAGGGGATACCACCGCCCATAAGATAATGCGCGTAGGATACTATTGGCCAACCCTTTTCAGAGACGCGCATGCATATGTCCGGAAGTGCATCCAGTGCCAGAAATTCGCAAACCAAGAAGCGCAGCCAGCCGCCCCCTTACTGTCGGTAGCAGTGGAATAACCTTTTCAATAGTGGGACTTGGACGTCATTGGTGAAATTATACCTCACTCCTCCAAACAACACCGGTACATTCTTATGGCTACTGATTATTTTACAAGGTGGGTCGAAGCAACACCTTTACGCCAAATCAATGACTAGGAGGTAATAGAATTCATCACTCATTCCATCATCACCAGGTTTGGCATTCCAACTTCCTTGGTTTTTGATAATGCAACTTACTTTTCATCTTTTAAGTTATGTGATTTTGCCCTGGAAAACGGTATTGTTCTTAAACATTCTACAAATTACTATCCCCAAGGAAATGGTTTAGCTGAGTCAACTAATAAAAATATGATCTGCATCATTAAGAAGACCCTGTTGTCCCACCAGTGCAACTGGCACAACGCCCTTCACAATACACTTTGGGCCGACCGTGTCACGCCCAAGTCATCCCTAGGCACCTCTCCTTATTTTCTTGTGTATGGAAAAGAAGTTGTTCTTCCTCCCCATTTATCTCTCCCTGCCCTTCAACTGTCCCAGGAATGTCATGGTACCCAATGCCCTACCTTGTAGAGTCAGATTGACACCCTACTGAAGTTGGAGGAGGAAAGAAAAAAAACCCGGGAAACGTTCGCCATCCACCAAAGTCGAATCAAGAGATGGTTTGATAGGAAATCCACAGGGAATAAAAAATTTGAGGTAGGAGACCTGGTCCTGAAATGGGATAAAGCTCACGAAGAAAAAGGAAAACATTCCAAGTTCCAAGCACTATGGACAGGTCCTTTTCAAGTTAAGGAAAAATTAGGTTACCATACATTTAGACTGCAAACCCTTGAGGGAAGAGTCGAGGTCCTCCCAGTAAACGGCCATGACCTCAAATACTATTTCACTTAGCAGCCCCTAGAGGGCTATCTTATCCTTGTACCATAATTTCGGTTTTCTTCCCCTTCGTCCTTAAAAAATAATAATAATAATAATAATAATAATAAAAATTTTAAACGAAAGGACTTGTCAGAGCCACGCAATTGGCACACTGAGACAGGGTCTATGTTGATGGAATGCCTTTTCCTGATAGACTTGAAGGTGGTAAAAGCTTGCTTGTTACCGGCACCTAAAGGCAGCATTTGATCTAGCTCTAGTCATCAAGCGGGAAGCCCACCTAGCAAGTTTGAGAGGTTGTCTGCAAAAGAAAGTGCGATACAGTGGTAACTAGATTGGAAGGGAAAAGAGGTACTCCATGCTACGTCAGGGCATCCAGGAAAAACCAAAGTCTGCATATAAGACCAGGAACAACGTCTCTGTAAGAAAAATAAGTTGGGATCCCTCATCCGCCCAAGGAAAAAATTTCCCATCTCAAATAAGTGCCACGAGCACATCTAAATAAGTGCCCCAGGAACATTAAAAATAAGTGCAATAGCAGACTAATAAAGGGTAAAGGATTGAGAAAGGCTTCCTGCAGAGAGAGGTGTTGTAACGACTCCACCAGGGTACTCACCAGGCTCACTGGCAGCGGAGCAACGTTCACGATTCGTAGGCAGTGACTCCGCCAGGACCGAGAGGTTCGCTGGCAGCAGAGCAACACGATGAGGACAAAATAATCATACCGGATCCTGTAGCTACTTGGTGTCCTCCAACCCTCTCGGTCTGGAGACCTGAAGGAGTGAAATTTGGTTAACCAACGCCCGAACAAGCCCACAGGCTGAGAAACCTTGCAAGGTGCCAAAAGTCTAGGCAATGTTGACCTTAAGGTAAAAGAAATAGTGAGCAAAGACCCCTCCTTCCCCCTTCCAAGGCTGACTATCGGCAGAGACTCTGGGTTCGTCTAGCGAATCGCCATTTGTTGTAGCCTCTACAACACCCTCCAAAAAACCCCACTCCAAAAATTTTTCAGAGACCTTTGAGCTTAAAGAAAACTAAGTAAAGAGTCTAGAAGACTGAACTGTGACCTCGCGACCCCATTACCCAGTCGCAAGGTCGCAGGGTCGCAAAACTCAATTTTTCGGAAAATCGCGACCTTGTGACTTTGCGACCCCGCGACCCGCAGATCGCAAGGTCGCAAGGTCGCGAGGTCGCACACCTCCCGGATCACTCGAATTGCGACCTTGTGACCTCATTAAATGCTCGCACGTGCGACCTTTTTGTATAAAGGAGGTCGCTAGGTCGCATTTTTCATATGCAGCGAATAGAAAGAAATGGCTCTGACAGGTCGACTGGCGCGCGTTTTTCCCGTGTAAGTTTCCATTTTCCCTCCTATTTTTTCCTTTCTAGTTATTCTTGCTAAATCCCAGGCATCCTCAGCCTTTAAATTGTCAATTTGCCTCAACCCCTGTCTGTATTTCTTACTTAGGGTTTTTCTGATTCTTGTTTTCCCCACATCGCCCAAAATCTTCACCATTTCTTGTCTAGGCTTTCATGGCTACTCCCCTACTCCAAAAAATATCCCTTGACTCTGTCTGGACCCATTTGGCTTTGCATTCTTCTAGTTAAAGGGAAAAACACTCCACGCCACGCACGCCCAAAACCCTCGAACAAGCCCTAGCGCGACCTGCGACCAAGCGACCAAGTTGCAAGGTCGCAAGGTCGCATTCTCCAGATTGTTCGAAAATTGCGACCTCTCGACCCAACAACCGAGTCGCAAGGTCCCAATGTCGCATTCTCCAGGTTTCTATAAATTTGCGACCCCGCCACCCAGCGACCCCGCGACCTAGTCGCAAGGTCGCAAGGTCGCATATTGGCTACTTTCTCAGAATCTGTGACCCTATGACCTAGTAGATCATTTTCAATTTTTCTTGTGTCTCAGCTAAAATCATTAATAAACCGTAATTGGTCTTGTATCATCATGTCGTTCTTATCATGGGATTCTTTCATGAATATGATAGGTGAACTTGAAGCAGACGCAGAGTGTATACCTGTCCTCTCGGATTCCAGCGACATGGTGCCCCCAGTGTCCCGGAAGAAAGACAAGCACTTGGTAGTGGAAGATGTGGAGATGGACATGCCGATGTCCCCACCCCTGATTTACAGAGATACCCTTTATACATTTTCAAAAGGGGACAGCATGCGATGGTACCGAGTGTACCATGAGTTCACCGTAACGGAATTTCCATAAGACCTCCCAGATTGAGACGTATACTTAAAAGTCAAAAGGTCCAAGCTGCATCTCGCAGGTGCTCATCCAGCCATATTTCCATGCCCCGAAATGATAGACTGGATCATACAGAAAACAGATCCCAAGAAGTTCGTGATCCGAGACAGAGAAGGCAAGGCTTTCGCAACGCTCGTAGGCTTGGATGCCCATGTTTACTACTCTTTGCCTTGCTAAGAAGAAAAATTTACAGAAAAATGGGCTCTTGCCCATGCAGTCCCCGTAGTTGACACTATCAGGCAGTGGTGGGCGGAGATTGACAAATTTAAACTCAAGAAAGACCAAGAATATTCGGTGGCCAGCTTGAGAAAGGTATGTAAATTAGTAGCCGCCATGATTTGCAGATTGTACAGGCGCCCCGATGCCACCACCTTCAACGGCACATGGGCTACTATCATGGAATATGTAACGGTGCATGGCACCTGTTTCAACTAGGCTAGCATATTGATGACCTCAATGCATACAAACTTGTCCTCGGCATTGGCCCCAGATGAAGGAATGCCTTCTAAGTTCTATATGGCCTCTTATCTATTGGATGTCGTCTGTGCGAGGTTGCATTTTGAGGGATGGGCACATAACTATGATTCCACACAGACCCATGCAATTCATCTACAAACCAAGGTGTTTTAGGAATTCAGGTATAAACAAGATATAGAGCCAGTCTCTCAAATATTCATCCCTGCCCTATTCAGGAAATTATTTGGCCAGGACGCCCCTTGCATGTCTTGGTGAGCTAGGGAGACTCTAAGCCAAGTGGCGCATTGGTTTCCGTTCTCCGAATATACTTTCATCTGAGTCTTCGTCTCATTCAGGGCACCACATGCTATGTCTCGTTTTGTTAGAGACAAGATGCTCATACAAGAGGTATGCTTCCAAATGTCCTCGGGCTTCTCCAGTGTCCTGTCCAAAGGTAAGAAGAAGCCCTGGCCCTTGCTACCCGTCACTATCGGTGCATACACAGTTAGATATTTCAGAGAGGTAGGGGCAGAGGGAGAAGAGATGAAAATTTATCTCTTTGGGGCTTAAGAGTACCGAACATACGACCCGGAGAGGAGAGTTCCTGAACACTGCAAGAAGGCTAAATTCAAATGGAACTACCAGCATGTAGAACGCCCGGGAGAATATGAAAGAAGGAACTGGTACAATGCATATAGACAACTTGCTCCGGGGGCGAACTCTAGCCAAGAGGATCTGGATGATCAAAGCCTGGAACGCAGGAGCCATAAGTTAGGAGGTGCTTCTTCCTCTCTAGAAAAAAAGCCCCAGACCCGCACAGGGCCTGCTACCTCTTCCCAACAGAAATAAGTAGAGGCCAAAGCCCAGCAAGAGAGAGAAAAGAAAATAAAAGAGGATGAGGAAAAGAGCAAGAAAAGCCTAAGGGTAGAACAGAAGAAGAAGTAGGCCGAGGAGGCCAGGAAAGAAAAGGAGGAAAAAGAGGCGCAGGCCGCATCAGAACAGGCACTCAGGAAAGAGCTAGACAAAGCAGAGGCTAAACGCCAAAAGAAAGCAGACCAAGCTGCTGCTGCCGAGCAGAAGAGGAAAGCTGAAATAGAAGCAGCGATAGAAGTGGAGCACAGGTGGAAGGAAGAGCATGAGAAGGTGGAAGCCGAGTGCCAACAAAAGGAAAAGGAGGAAAAGAATAAAAAAGAAGAGGAGGATGAAATGATAGAATACATTGAGGTGTCTCCCCTCAAAGTACCTCTAGGCGGTACGGGAACCATGCTCTCTGATGTTAATTCCCCCCAAGGGCAGGAGGAGGAAGTCTTCGACCTCAGCAGACTCACATTCGATCAATTCTCCTTCAAAATCTAGTAGGAGAAGAGAAGGTCCCTAGCTCAAAGTCCTTCTGCCGCATCCACAGTTGCAACTGGAAAAGACATAGTCCTTGATACTAGGACTAGTCCCGTGATGATAGCATCGGCAAGCACAGCTTTAGCTGTGGCCATGGAAGAAAATGTAACCAGAATGAGTAGAGAAATCATTTCTATACAAAATAGACTACAAGCCGCAGAGCAGCAGGAGAAGAAGGCGGAACAGGAAAGGTTGGCATTGAAAGAAGAGACTCAACAACTTCGAAACAAGACTCCCCTGGTCAATGAAGTTCCACTTTCCATTCTTAAGGAGTGCGATGTATTAGAGACGACAATGAGGCAGGTGTATGGGGAGATTTTCACCATAAAACAAACAGTCGCCCCATTGGTAAGAGCACGAGAAAAAACTAAGCAGAAGCACGAGCAGCTCAAGGAAGCATCAGCTGCCTTAGATAAAATGATGGACTGGACTGTGCGATACCCTCAGGCTCCTGAGCATTTGGCTAGGAAGGATTGGATTCATACACAGGATTCCAAAGTCCAAATCCGTCTGAAGATGCAGTCCAAGGACAAGCTATCCAAGGATTTGGACAAAGTAATGTCTTCATACGACCACCTAATCAGCGGCATCGACTCGATGCACACTCTTCACCACATTCCTTCGCTGGGGGCATTGGATGAAAGGAAGACCTAGGAGCAAGTAGATCAAGAAATCTGGTCATTTATGCATCCCATCAAGCAAGCTGTTATCGCCCTCGAGCTCGCAGCATCACAAGAAAATCTGGGTCAGTTTCTTGTCACGCCATTATGAATTTATACCAAGCTCGCATCTCTTTCCAACCAAATCTCTCAAAAAATGGAAACTCTAGTCCCAAATGCTTTGGAATGCATGCATCGGTTGAAAGAATAGGTCCCTCTTGTTTCCCCCATAGCAGAAAAGTATCATACCTAGCGGGATTTCCCCAAAGAACAGCAGATTTAAACCCCCAACCTAACAATCACGTGTCCATCTTCATAGCCCGGCAGCAGTAAGTTGCTGGCAACAGTTAGAGGCAGGTCGCAGGTTGCACCGCCTAGGCAAGTCACAGGTCGCACTACTCAGTAGGTCGCAAGTCGCACCAACTAGCGAGGTCACGGGTCGTAATTTTCTCGCAGGTCACAGGGAAAATCAATCGGCGGGCAGGCGAAGAGTAAGGGATCCCAAAGGGCAAGTTTGATCTATAAAACCCCCTCCGAGGAAATGTACTGGGATCTTCTTTTTTGGACTCAAAAGCCATATAGAATTGTATTGAAAGACAACATTCCTTTTTGCATATGAATACAAATACCTGTTGAAACTCCTTTTGGAGTTGAGGTGTTTTGCTGGGAGAATACTATGAGTATTTCTATATAGTTTTAGAACATCTTTTGATTAATGGAACTACACTTTCTAATGGCATCATTCACGCATTATGGTTTCCTGTATCTGTGTTAATGATGTTCAGACTAATTGCTTGCTTTATGGATGTTAATGACTTTGTTTATTAGCATTTCGTTTTATTTTTCATGAAGTAAAAGGGGCGTCTCGCCATAAAGAACTATTTCTTTTGTGGTCAGAATAGCCTACAAGCATAACCCCAAAGATGTGCTGTTGACCTCCTTCGGCGTGTATGCTTTATTATTTGTCTTGCTACGCATAGTGTTACATACATGTTGAATGCATCAACCATGTATCTTGTATCATGTGAATAAGTGTGTGTCCGTGGGTTTGATCGAGTTCCTTTTGAGAC